>OY751333.1:27182078-27788328 GCA_963564715.1 Catocala sponsa | reverse complement strand
GAGCGAAGCCGCGGGGAAATCTAGTCTGAAACATATTCTGCGCAGATTCAAGTCTCCGTTAAGAGTGGGACCGTGACTGACATTCAGTCTTAAGGATATTATTACTTGATGTGACGTACAACTGAAATTAATAATAAATATGATTTCCGAGAAGAAAGCTTCATTTTACATTATTTTTTTCAATCTTCATTATTACCTTACCATTCCTAAATATACTTAATTAAATTACTATTTTCTGTGAAGGAAATCGGTAACAGTATTTTCCATGCAAATAATTTCATGAACATTTTTTAAAGGTAACTGCGAACTCGATAATACTTTATTCCATGTATTGCTTTACTTGATTCCAAGTATGGATTATAATTATTATACCTATTGTTGAAATAGCAGCCATTAGGTAATTACAGCGAATTGAAGCTAAGCTTCAACAAAATTGTATGAAAAAGAATTAGGTAGGTAATCTATAAAAATTCAAAAAGTACAACAGTACTTTTCTAGATGAAATATACCCTATGTCCTTTTCTGTACCCCTGACAACGTATAATCGAAATTTTGTGATGATCGGTCAAGTAGTTAAGGCGTGAAAGCGTAACAAACAAACAAACAAACTCACATTCACAATATTAGTAAGGAAATTAGGATTAGAATTGTGTTCTCTATGTTCTACCTGTTGGCATGCAAATTACTCATCTGGTATAATCTCGAAATATTTGTAGAGTTAGTTTTTAGCAAAGTCTATCAGTGCTTTCATTATGGCTGTCTTCACTGGATAACTATTACCTTCTCACAGAATGTCTACGTAAGCTAAGAGTATATTTTATAAACGTACTGTGTCGTTTTATATGGTGTGTTTGTGAGCGCCAGTGGATCTTTGTTCCTCTATTTACTTCGATTCTGTTATTATGTTTTGTTCGCAGTCAATTGTAAAATCAATTAAATTCCTGAATCAGGCAAATGATGGAATGGGCCTGATTGTCAGTCGGCTCCCTCCTATTATATGGTATCTAAAAACATAGCGAATTAAAATTTCTGCCTACTTAGACTGGCTGGCTAGTTTAAATGTTATTGATCCATGGTATTGATCTCGGATTATTACTCTCGATATGTTGCCTGAATAATAATTTCCACGAAATATCGGCCTTCTAACCTTAACACCACAAAAGGCTAAGATTTTCTAAGATTAGTAAGCTAGATGCTATATCAAAGGTTAATGACTCCTTAAATTGATTTTCAGTCGGGTGTAAATTGATAAATCGTAGGCTATTCATAGTTCTGACCTCTGCAACTATGCTGAAATTGGTCGATTAATTCACCACCAATGTATTTCAATGCTTTCATTAATTTTTTTAAGTAAAGTAAATTTTTCACTAGAAAGTAATGATTTTATAAAATTAGGGACGTTTTCTATGGAAGACCATTGGACTGTCACGTAGAGGTCTCAAGTTCGATCCCAAGATTCGCACTTCTGACTTTTTGAAGTTATGTGTGTTTTAATTTATTTTATTATCGATTACTTTAACGGTGAAGGCAAACATGGTAAGTAAATCTGCATGTCTGATAGTTTGCCATAATGTATTCGAAGATTTGTGTCGTAGTAGAACCTCGCTGATTTCAGCATGAATGGGGCCGGCTCAACCGGGGAAGTACTACCCTCTCACAAAATATCGACGTGAAATAGCAGTGTTCCTACTGTTGTGCTTCGTTTGGTGAGTGACAGTACCGGAAGCCCAATCACCCTCTTTCCCCCTTTCCGCTTCATCTCCTTCCTACTTTCTTTTTTCCCTAAAGGTTCGGCAACGCGCAAGTGATGCCTCTGGTATTGCATGCATCCATAGGCTACGGTAACCACTTACCATCAGGTGGGCCGTATGCTTGTTCGCCACCTAAGTTGCATAAAAAAAATAAAAAAGTCTGCCATACTGCTGTCGCTGGTGAAATCATCCTGGGTATGAAATATTATATTCCATACAGCGATGTCACGAGCGGCGGCAGGAAAAAGCCCTGGTTCGGTCGTGAATGCGCTGATGCTGTTGAACGCAAACAGACAGCGTACCGCGCTTGGACCAGGGCTCGCACTCTCCACGACCCTAATTTGGATCACCTGAAGGCAGCGTTCAACCAAGCCACAAAGGTCTGCAAGAGGGCATACTTAAGAGCGGATGCCCTGCACGTCGCACGGTTCGGCCAGGAACTCATGGCGCATCCTACGGGCAGTCGTAGCTATTGGCGCCTGGCCAAAGCCGTGCAGTCCAACTTCTGCCAGACCTTGCTGCCCCCTCTGAGATATCCGAATGGATCACTGGCTCATCGGCCGCAAGATAAAGCAGATCTGCTTGCAAATCTCTTTGCGGCCAACTCCCGAGTCGATGACTGCGGTTCGCAGCCGCCTAACATTCCCAACTGCGGCTACACCATGCCTGATATATGTATCAGGCAACGAACCGTTCGTGGGATACTGCAGTCTCTCGATGTTCGGAAAGCCAGTGGACCTGACGGCATCCCAGCTGTGGTACTTAAAAAATGTGCAGCGCAGTTGTTTCCCACGCTTACGCGCCTATACCGGACGTCTTACGCCGCAGGCATTGTGCTTGAGGCTTGGAAGGAGGCGAACGTTCAACCGATTCCCAAAAAGGGGGACCGTTCCGAGCGAAGCAACTATCGCCCCATAGCTTTCACCTCGGTGCTCTCCAAGGTGTTCTAGCGGATTATAAACACCCAAATTGTCCGCTACCTGGAAGACCAATCGTTGATCAATGATCGCCAATACGGCTTTCGGTCTAAACGATCAACGGGTGATCTTCTAGCGTTCGTCACGCACCTCTGGGGTGAGGCTATGGACAAGCACGGCGAGTGTTTGGCTATCAGCCTTGACATAGCCGAAGCTTTCGACATAGTCTGGCACCGGTCTCTTCTTTCCAATTTCCGGCCTATGGCTTGCCCCCTCAACTGTGCACCTGGATTACAAGTTTCCTGCAGAAGCGTTTTATTCGGGTCCTTTGCGACGGTCGCGCTTCCAAATTTATGCAGGTCAATGCAGGAGTGCCTCAGAGGTCTGTCTTATCCCCTTCGCTCTTTCTTCTGCATATCAATGATATGTTGAATCTCGGCAACATACATTGTTATGCGGACGACAGTACCGTGCATGGGCGATATCTCGGACATCTTGGGGCCAAACAGGCTGAGGTTGAGGGGAAAAGGCAGAATCTTGTCGTTGAACTTGACCAGACCTTGGACCGCATCTATGAATGGGGTGCCAAGAACTTGGTCGAGTTCAACGTCAAGAAGACCCAGGCATGCGCGTTCTCAACAAAAAAGTCTCCGTTCCTTCCCCTCCCTTCTCTGAAGAACACTCCACTGGTGATACGTGACAGCCTCTCCATCTTAGGTATGGATCTTTGCCGCTCCCTAAATCAGAAAACCTATATCGAGAGCGTCATTAAGCAAGCTTCGCGAAAACTTGGAGTTCTGAACAGGGTGAGGCGGTTCTTTACGCCTGGGCAACTGTGCCTATTGTATAAGGCACAAGTGCGCCCTTGCGTGGAGTACTGTTCTCATCTTTGGGATGGCTCCGCGCAGTAGTTGCTGGACGCTCTCGACCGGTTACAGCGGCGGGCTGTCCGTATTATCGGAGATCCAGAGGTCACGAGTTCACTGGAACCTCTGCAACTCCGTAGGGCCATTGCCTCATGGCCATCTTTCTACAGAATATACCACGGGGAGTGCTCTGAAGAGTTATTCCACCTTATCCCACCCTCCACTTTCCTATCCAGAACAACGCGTGCTGGGCTCAGATGCCATCCTTACACGGTAGAGTCGATTAGAGCGCGTACCAAAAAGTTTGGGTCCTCATATCTCTGCCGAACGACCAAGGCATGGAATTCTCTGCCAAGGCACGTGTTTCCTTCTTCCTTCAATCCTGGGTTCTTTAAGCGGGGCGTGAAAAAGCATCTTCTCAGGCCGTCAAAGTAGAGACCTCAACATCGCCTCGGCTACTGTGGGGGGCGGTGTGGAGGCTACTGCTCTTAGACCACACGACTGCTTACCATCAGGTGGAGTGTGGTCATTTTGACGAGCAAAATAAAAAAAATAATAAAAAAAAAATTGTAATAAACAACTATAGTTCTGATGTTGTTTACACTAAAATTAGGCTTAAACATAATTTCCTGAGAGAAAATATCATAACGCATTAATTAAAACGTCTTCATTTCCATTCGAAAATTAAACTTCCAAGACTTGTTATCCATTGAATAGTAGAATATTGACGGCTTCCGAATAACTTTACTAATCAAATTCTATTGCTTGCCCATGTTATTTACAATCATAGAACACTCCACTATCAAAACTATGTAAATTTATGTTAATCCACGTCCAAAATCCAGAGACGGCGTTTGAAAATTTCTGTTACCCGCATTGAATTTTAATTAGATTAACAACTTGAAAGTATGATTGTTGATTTTGTATGGAGCTACTAATTAGTATTTTTATTGAAATGTAGTTAGGAAAAATGGCATATACCTATACTCTTGAGTAGTAGAGCCTCGCTGATTTCAGCATGAATGAGCCGGCTCGACCGGGCAAGGACTACCCTCTCGCAGAATATCGACGTGAAATAGCAGTATTCCTCCTGTTGTGTTTCGTTCAGTGAGTAAGAGTGCCGGAGGCCCAATCACCCTCATTCCGTCTTCCCGCTCCTTCTCCTTCCCACATCCTTTCCTAAAGGGTTGGCAACGCGCAAGTGATGCCTCTGGTGCTGCAAGCATCTATAGGCTACTGTGGCCACTTACCATCAGGTGGGCGGTATGCTTGTTTGCCAACTTAGTAGAATAAAATAAAAAATTGGGACACTCTTTGGGGACTGCCGATACAAATGAAAACTTTAATCCTTGATCATAAACACTTCCATATAAAACAAAAAAAAACGTTCGTGTCGGATGCTAGTTCCTGATACTCTCTTAGGAGCTTTTAAGGGGGTCAAAATTTCGTTATTTTTTACGTAGGACGCACCATTTCTGAGATATTGGTAATATTCCAAAATAATTTAAAAATGGAAAGTGTGGAATTGTGACTATGACGCGAGTTCTATGATTTTTGTTTACCCATGAAGTGCTCAACGCGCCTAAAGAAGTTTTCACTTAAAAATAAATAAAAGAACTCTTACTTCTATATCCTCGAAGTCAGAATTGAGCGCATGGATGGGGCAGTGTGTAAGTGGTCGCCTAGCGATTGGCAGTGCTCAGAGTATTGTGGATTCGATCCTCTCATGCGACAGCAATTTGTGCGATCCATAAATAGTTGTTCCGAGTTAAGTGTTCTTCGTGTCCATTGATTGAATGTTTGTTCAGACCTTCACAACACAGGAGACATCTAGAGCGGGAGATGTCTTCAAAAAAATAAAGAATTTAAGAAACAGAGGTAGGCAGGTGTGTAATACACCACCATTTAGCCAGATAAGGTTTTTTGGACCTCTATAGTCTGGGAGCTAATAACCTTAGCTGTAGACAAGCCTATTGCCTTATACTAGGCACATTTTCAGACTACTAAGAGTTTCCTAATGGGTGAATACAAGAATAACTTGCCTGACGCACAAATCGAACACACACACCTCTCATGCATACTTTTAAGCAAGAAGGATCCTTGAGTCGATCATAGCCAGTTGCACTCACTGATCGGTAAATGATTAGCGAGGTTAAGCAACGTTGGGTGCGGTCAGTCTATAGATGGGTGACCGCTTATTGATATTTCATCTGAGTGTCTCCGTGCTTCGGAGGGCACGTAAAAAGTCGGTCCCGGTTGTTGTCAAATTGACAGCAGTCGTTAAGCCATATCAGAGGCCTACGGGCGGCTTGAAAAACTCTTGACAACAGGTTGGCCACTAACCACACGAAAAGAAGAAGAAGAAAACCTAGTCCAAAACGAAACCAGAAAAGTTTCGGAACTTGCGCTGTCATACCAAAAAACTTACTACATAATAATATCAATGTAGGTATATTCCCGTGAGCGAAATTTATTTTATAAACTTTCTGACATGGGTAGCCATGCGGCGACTGACCCGAAGTCGGTTTAATTGAAAGAAACTTAACGTTTACGACGATTTAATAGTTATAACGTAACTTTTAGTGAAGTGGGGCTTCGGGTGATCGCCATATTCGTATATTATAGATTTAGTTATATTTTGAGGTTTTTAGCAATATGGCAGCTTTGTGAAAGCCTAAAAGCTTAGCTTCCTTTACTATGACATACTTATCTTATCTTATCTTATGTGGGGGCCAGTCAGTGCAGACCGGCGACACTTCGACCCAGTGGGATCTTTTGTGTCGACACTCTTCCAATAACGACTGCCATAGATGTTCATGGCAGCCGGGACCAACAGCTTAACGTGCTTTCCGAGGCACGGAGCAGGCGATAATTGTCAATCAATACGCACATAATTTCAAAAAGTCATATAAATTCCGAAAGTCAGAGGTGCGCGACGTGGGTTCGCACCCGAGACCCTCTGCATTGCAGTCTGTTGGTCTCCCCACTGAGCTATCGCTGCTCATGACATACTTAACTATATACTCATGTCTCTTGAAAGGGTAGGTAGAACTGATTACCACACACCTAGATTTCATCAGGTGTGCCTATTGCCGTCTATCGAGTATATTTCGAAACTCAGTGCTGCTACTGCAACAATTAAATACAATAACATTTTCCGATCTGAGAATCAAATGCAATCCTTACTAATATTATAAATGTGAAAATGAGTTTGTTTGTTACGCTTTCACGCCTTAACTACTCAACCGATCATCATGAAATTTTGTATACACGTTGTCAGGGGTACAAAATAGGATATAGGGTACCTTTCATCAAGAAAAAATAACTGTTGCAAACCTAACCTAACCTAACCTACATTTACGCGAGCGAAGCCGCGGGTGAAAACTAGTACAAAATACAATGCAACTTCGTCTGCTTCACATAAGAAAATTTACCCCATTTTTTCAACATTTTTCATAGATGCTCCGCTGCTATTGGTCATAGCGTGATGTTTATATGTGATGCCTATAGCCTTCCTCGACAAATGGGCTATCGAACACTAAAATAATTTTTCAATTCGAACCAGTAGTTACTGAGATAAGCGCGTTCAACCAAACAAACTCTTCAGCTTTATTATATTAGTATAGATAACAGAATGCACGGCGCAATAGGTAGTAAATAATTTCTATTATTTATTTTATAGGACAGCTCTAGCCGCAAGTGAAGCCTCTGGTGTCGCAGGCGTCCATAGGCTACGGTGACCACTTACCATCAGGTGGGCGGTATGCTTGTTTGCCACCTTAGAGGTATAAATAAAAAAAACAACGGGTTGCACTCCGGGAGTGCCGGCAGAATTGAAAACTTGAATATCAACGTTGTGCATTTTTGATATTTTGGAATGGTTAGGGAATAATTTTGCACGAATTGCTTTATTATAATTTAATTAATTAAAAAAACGTATATAATTTCTTAATTTAAAAAGAAACAGATTTGAGATATTAATCTCTCGCTGCGTTCAAATTAAACAAGACACATTTGTAGTGATTTATGTTTATTGGAAGATAAAATCACAGTACTGCTATATATATAGGATAAATTTGCTATATCTAATTACATAGTATAATATTTAAAAAATGCTGCGTTCTTTTAAACGGAGTGTCATTTGAAGAGAAAGCCGCTTTACTCGAGTTAATATACATGGATTTGTCAATTAATTTCTATCTCTCGGGTAGTACTTTCTTCCTCAATGAAAGAACACTATGTCCTTTTATATCCCTCAGGTAGTACTTTCTTTCTGAATAGAAGGAACACTATGTCCTTTTCTATACTCCTGACAACGTGTAAGCGAAATTTCATGATGAATGCTCGAGTAGTTAAAGCGAGTGAGCGTAACAAACAAACAAACTTACATTCGCATTTATAATATTAAGTTAGTATTTGTGCAGACACCGAAAAGGTAACCTTATTTTTACTACTTTGATGCTTGTAACCATGATTTTCTTCACTTATTTCTACGTTAAAATGCAATACGCGTATTCAGAATGTAATTTAGGTAGGTATATTTACAAACAGGTAACTGTTTGTAAATATATAATACAGAGGTACTGGCTTACATTCCAAACATTTAAACAACAAACACGAAGAACATGCTGATTCGGAGCTACTATTTGTGGCTCACACAATCTTTTGTCCCGATAATCGAATCCACGTAACTCAACACACTACCATTGTCAAGGCGACCACATCTAAAACATACCTGCAGGTATCAAGCGAAGCATACATTTGAAAAAAATATACGTATTCAAAAACGAAGAGATAGACATATTTTAAAATATTTCCTCGAAGTCGAGTCTTCAAAAGAAAACCCTCACTGTGTCGAATGAACGACTTTTTTCAGTAAACTGAAAATATAGAACTTTCTATATTTAATTTATCTCAAAAGAAATTCCTCGCAATGAAGTCACGTATTGGAAACATTAGTTTATTTTATTTCGATTCAATAAAAACGAAAACTGTGTTCTGAGAGAAATGTTTTGCAAAAGTTGCTCGAGTGCTTTTGTAAGAATTTATTTACCATTTTTATGTTGTTCGTCCTTGCTTCTTTGGACGAGCGACGTAAATGCACACGTAGCTTTATGATTAGCCATTGGATTTACGATCACGAGGTCATGGATTGGTATCCCACCCATGGTAACTACTACCGATGTAAATCCACTCCTACCACAAGCATTTAGCTTAGCTTGAAGGGTTAATAAGACTGCTAGTAAGGGCGCGTTCCCACTATGTCGTGACGATTAATTTATCGATGGACGACTGTCGTCTCCAGCTGTTCCCATTATATCGACTGTTTTTCGTCACTGTGCCGTCGAACGATATTTTTATCGTGGCTACGATAGATAGTTGCAACAACGACACACGATTTGCCATCATGATTAGTCGTGACGTTTTTTTATCGTTTTACGACTGTCGTGCTAGCAGTTTCCATAGACTTGACAATCTGTCGTCACTGCAAAAAATTGCAACTCAAATAGCGATAAAACTTTTATTATTAATCATGTTTACCAACTGCTTGTATAAGTGTAGATTATACTAAGAGTTTTCTAATGCCAATTCATGTCAGCCTCCATGGCGTAGTGGTTAGTGTAACCGACTGCCACGCCCGAGGTCACGGGTCCGATTCCCACACAAGTCAAAAATTTGTGTGCATGAACATGAATTTTTGTCTTGGTCTGGGTGTTTCTATATACGTATAAGTAAGTATTTACAAAAAAATGTATACATGTATTTGTATGTTTATTCATTGTCTAGTACCCATAATACAAGCTCTACTTAGTTTGGGCTAGATTGTGTTGTGTATATGTGATAGAATAGAATATTATTATTATTAATTAGTACTAAAGGCGCTCCTATCCGTTCGAGAATAAGCTTGTGTGATGTGACGTCATAGTTTTGTAAATAAAGAACTTTAATTGCTAAGAGTGGTTTTCATCTTTTATTCAAAGCCTAATCGAACGATCAAGTTTTTTTGTACAAGATAACAAACTAAAAACAGATTACTTTTTATTATTCAAAGCAAAACGCACTACGCTATCTATAATCTTTAAATCTTGTGCTAAGTATGTATTCTAACGTCTGACCTATACGACCTTACGTGTTAACGACGGTCACCTACGATTGGAATAACCAAGGTCATGAATTAAATAGTGTATTGGAAAGTTCTGACAGCTGGTTAGCTATTAGAACTTTTATTACATTAATCGTAAACCAATTAATAACTTTGAAAATCAAGCTTAAATCTAGCACAAGCATGTCTTTAAATGTAAAGTAGAGCCTCGCTTTATAGGTAGTAGAGTGTCGCTGATTTCAGCTTGAATGGGCCGGCTCGACCGAGGAAGGACTACACTCTCACAGAATATCGACGTGAAATAGCAGTATTCCTACTGTTGTTTCGTTCGGCGAGCGAGAGTGCCGGAGGCCCGATCACCCTCTTGCCCCCTTTCCGCTCCTTCTCCTTCCCACTTCCTTTCCTAAAAGGTTGGCAACGCGCAAGTGATGCCTCTGGTGTTGCAGGTGTCTATAGGCTAAGGTGATCACTTACCATCAGGTGGACCGTATGCTTGTTTGCCACTTTAGTTGTATACAAAAAAAAATCAGTGGATCCAAGAAAATTAAATAATAATAATAATATTCTATCACATACACACAACATCATCTAGCACAAACTAAGCAGAGGTTGTACTATGGGTACTAGACAATGGATAAACATATATACATACATATATACTTTTTTTTGTAAATACATACATATTATACATAGAAACACCCAGACCAAGACAAACATCCATGTTCATGCACACAAATGTTTGACTTGTGCGGGAATAGAAGCCACGACCTCAGGCGTGGCAGTCGGTTACACTAACCATTACGCCATCGAGGCCGTCAATGAAATGAATCTAAAGAATAAAAATAAACATACATACCTACAGTATTTGACTGCACGCATGGCGTCGCGGTTTAAGTGGTCCCTTCATCACTTCCACTGCACCGAGTGTTGAGGATTCGAATCCCACAAGGGACAAAATTTTATGTGATATACAAATGGTTGTACTTTTTTATTTTTTTTATTGCCATTTGTGGCAGACAAGCAAGTGGCCCACGTGATGGAAAGTGGTAACCGCTGCTCCTGGACTTCAGCAATGTCAGGACACAGCAAAGCCGCTGCCTACCGTGAAAGAGGAACTCTCTTTAAACCTCGTTTGAAGAAGGACATATCGTAGCGCTCGAGAAACACCGAAGCAGGCAGTTCATTCCAGAGCTTGCACGTACGTGGGAGAAATGATCGCTGAAAGCGTACCGTCTTGGATTTGAATGCTTCCAGGTGATATGGTTGAACCCGCTTCGTTGTCGAGTGGTACGGTGACAGAAAGGGGCCGCTGGTACCAATTCAAACAGTTCTTCAGAGCATTCCCCGTGAAAGAGTCGGTAGAGTTCCAAGTCTGGATGTTCATTCTGTCCGTCGCGTTGTTTGAATGTTTGTAAACTCCCCCGACACAAGAATAATTGCTACAGCGAGAGGTTCTTTCACTTTTTTTGCTAACATTCAACGGGTTAAAAAAGAAAAGATCTATTACCTACACGTCTGTCCCCGAAGCGACGAAAAAGACAAATAAGTTCTACACCCAAATTTCCCTAGATTGTTTTGGGTCACTTATTATCTAGCGGCTCGTATGCTTATATGCGACCTTAGCTACAATAAGCAACAAAACAACGGGGACATGACATTATGCCGTACCATACAACTTTGGAATGGTCTACGGCGCATGTGTTCCCTCCCTTCTATGACATTGGGTCCTTCAAACGTAGTGTGAAGAAGCATCTGATCAGACCGACTTGATACTGACGACGGCTAGAAGACATCTATCTTCTCATCGTCGTCACCGTCTCTGGACTGTAATTGGGCTTTCCATCAGGTCCGTTACAATAAAATGGCTGTATCACTATAAAAAGAAAATTGGGACAGTCTTTGGGGACTGCCGATAGAAGTGAAAACTTTAATCCTTGATTATAAACACTTCTTTATAAACAAAAAACAAAACGCAAAAAGTGGCGGGTTGGATTCCTGATAATCTCTAAAGGGTTATTAAGGGGGTCAAAGTTTCGTTAACTTTTGCGTAGGCCGCACCATTTCTGAGATATTGTTAATATTCTAAAATAATTCAAAAATGGAAAGCGCTGAAGAGTGACGATGACGAAGCGTGACGATGACGCGAGTTCTATGATTTTTGTTCACCCAAGAAGTGCTCAACGCGCCTAAAGAAGTTTTCACTTCAAAAAAACAGTACCTCAGACGAACCATCGCTGAAATCTAAGCCAAACAAAAACAAACAATACTCATACAGAGAAAATAAAAGTGTTGAAGTTTCTCAACATTGATTAGTGTTCGTAATGCAAGAGTCACGGATCGCGTGTTGCCACACGTATAAATTATTCCTGACCCCACGATATACGGGGGCTAAATTAATTTACAACTACTCTATAAAAAATTCGCACTTCAGTATTTTTATGTTAGGCGTGTTACGTGATGGTTCGTGTAGTAAAATTATGGTAAAACTATGTGTAACATAATGTGTGCCCTCGTAACACTTATAATATATAACTTGAATAGTTTCACGCCTTTATATTTGAGAGGGGTTAGGCATACGTGTCTCACTACATAGATATTTAACATTTCGCTGGTCAATATTCTATGTTACATTTTGAAAAAAATGAGTTATGAATATTGCATGGTTCTATATGTCATTCCTTTTTGTTTAGATTAATATAGTAAGAGATGGAAGAACTTACCACCTCACAAAATAGTTCTAAGTTCTATTCTATTTTACCACATACAAACAACACCATCTAGCCCAAACTAAGCAGAGCTTGTACTATGGGTACTAGACAATGGATAAACATACATATATACTTTTTTTTGTAAATACATATATATTATACATAGAAACACCCAGACCAAGACAAACATCTAAGTTCATGCACACAAATGTTTGACTTGTGCGGGAATCGAACCCGCGACCTCAGGCGTGGCAATGTAACCGACATTAACCACTACGCCATCGAGTAGTCCAAAGTTACTTTATAAGTTATTTTTACTGATATTCAAATTTTAAACCTCATTTCCCCAAAGTTAAAAAAAATAACAG
Source organism: Catocala sponsa (assembly GCA_963564715.1). Taxonomy (NCBI): domain Eukaryota; kingdom Metazoa; phylum Arthropoda; class Insecta; order Lepidoptera; family Erebidae; genus Catocala; species Catocala sponsa. Next base: position 27,775,615 of record OY751333.1, on the reverse strand, counting down.
AACCTTGTAATAGTGAGCCAGCGATTTATGTTTATGTCATTATAATATTATGTACCTACAAGAGTTGCGTCACATACGCAACTTTTACTGTTTAAGACCACGTACCAGTCCCTCATCGGTCTTTATGAGATAATTCAACATTTATTTTCTGAATTGAATAGTTAGTCGGTTAGTCCTAATATCGGTTAGTTATTCATAGTTTTGTGAGATAGAAATCCAATAAGTTACAATCTACCTATACGTCGCAGGGGACTTTACAAAAATTAAAATACCGAATACAAATAACAGCCAGACTCAGTACAACTATTTGTGGACCACACAAAGTGTTGTCTCGTGCGGGATTGGAACCCACAGCACTCGGCGCAATGTCAGTGGCGAAGCGACCACTTAAGCCACTACGCCATCCGTGCAGTCGAATTATTTATATAAAACAATGTACGTATTACAATACCGAAATTTCATAATAACTATGACTGAAATACCAACGTCCAAAACAACGAAATTCAAAATACTGAAAGTTTTAAATGCCGATAGCCGTTATATCGAAACATAGAATACCGATGTCCAAATACCCGAAAGGATGAAACCCCGAATGGACGAAATCCCGAATGGAATTCCTCAGTTCTATGGTAGAACAAATGGGAGTTTTGGACGGAGCTCCGCTTCGCGGGGCTCCTATTTCTGGGTGGGTTTACAAAAGAGAAACTAACACAACCTACCGCTTCCGAGTCGGAATCGTACGGATGACTTCGGGATATGGATCTTCGGGATTTTAACCTTTCGGGCAAATGAACTTTCAGGATTTTAAACTTTCGGCCAAACACTCATTTAGCATTTAATTTTTCGGGATTTCTTCCACGGGTATTTTAAAATACGGTCTTTTAAATTTCGGTATTGTAATATGTACCCATTGATATACCTAATCAATGTACATATCTTACGTGGATTGTTTTATTTGTTGTATTAGATATCTATAATCTAAACGAGATGAGTGTAAAAACCCAGGATTCAACCATTTCGTCTTCATGTGACCTTGTGACCCCTATATCTCGGGGGTCTTTTGACCCACAGATTCAAACTCGACCGAGGTATGACTCCAAGGTGTCTGCAAACCAAGTTACAAGTCAATCGGTCCAGCGGTTCCGGAGCTATACGTGTCACTAACAGACAGATACAGACACAAAGTGTTTTCATGAACCTCTTCGAAGAAGACTCAGAGGTTAATAAAAATATACCTCAATGAATCGTAGGTACCTGTATCATATTTATGTTTACAAACCTGGTAAAGACCTGGTAAAGACAAAGGCCAACCACGCAGATCGAGACTATTCAACTCCTAAATCCTCACTTTGCTGTGCAAAGTAATTAATAGGTACCAAAATTAAAACAATCTCATTGTTTTCCAATGTAAATACGATTAAAAACAATGAAACCAATTTTCAGTGTAGTATTGAAAGTTGATAATTATATTCATCATTAATAGCTCCAGTAATTTCAGAGAATTTACAAACGATGTGTTACCATTATTATCCCTTGAAGTATAATTGTTGGTTAAAATTGAAATGTAGAGCAATTACAGTGATTAATTTTGTACGGACTATCAAGTATACTTGACATATTATAAAGTCTATTAAATCCAATACTTATCCAATATTAATAATATTAGTTAATGTTTGCGCACCAAGCAGGTGCGCTGGGTAGAATATTTTTGGTTCGCTTCAAACGGGTGTGCTCTAAACAGGTGCGCTGCATGGCATGCCTCATAATAATGACAAAAATAAATAATAAAGAAAACAATATTTGACCTCAGATAGCCTGAAGCGTTAGTTTAAAACACTTAGTGTTGCCTCTAACGCAAGAATCTATATTAGCGCTAGTTTGTTCGGGCGCCCTAATCTTTGGAATTGCCAGTCACATTTATTTAATTTCGTTTTGATAACCCAATTTTTGAGGAAGGCTATAAAACATCACGCTACAAGCTACAGAACCGAAGCGGTAATCATAAACGTGAGTGAAACCGCGAGGTACAGCTAGTGTTTTATAAAACACACAGCATAACGCTAAATCAATCAATGTCTATAAGTTTGCACTTAGGTAAATATAAAAATAACTCTATTTAGAGATCTTCTAAATCCATTTTAGGAAACTGAACTTAATAGACCTTATGTTTAAATCAGACGCTAAGTTTTTAAGCGCATCTAACCTTACATGGACTATTATATATGCTAGCAGAAACGTATGGATTTCCAGGACCAATATCTTAATTAATTAAGCGCCAAAAGAGGCTATCTTTCCATTCTTCAGAAGTGTCTGAAAGTTCTGAAATTTTTTTGTCAAACTATTAAATTTGGTTATTAAACACAGGAATTTCCCAATAGTAATTGGCAATTAAACGATTAATTTGCTCTTGGAAGATAGTTTTCAACAAATATAATACATACTAATTGACATTGAGTTACAAGTACTTACCTGTAAATAGGACACATGCAGGAATTTTTTCCTGCATACACTAAAATCCCTTCTTTTTCTTAAAGTAACAATGATTTTATTATTACTTTTAAATACATACTATAAGATATAAACATTTCCTCTTATGATACTCTTATCGTTCCTTTCATTTCCACATCCTAATCTTAAGAGCCTCAACAAGCAATTAAAGCTATGCATTTTGTGCCATCGTTAATGCATATTACAGTTTATATGCAGTGGTCTCAACACATTTTACAGGTATACAAAGATATATGAAGCAATGAGTCTTGTAAAAGTATAAGTCTATTGAGACAAAAAAATTATCATTGCGTGATTTAAAAAGTATTTTATTGAAAATTTATTGCTCTAGCCATATGAAATCCATTTCCTACTTTTGCATTCACATTTTTCCATCTCACAGCTGCCGGAAAAAAACTATTAATAACAGCGTTAACAAACAAACACATACATTTTTTTAAGAATTAGCGCTTTCCATTCGCGTGCCATCACATAAATAACTCAACAGAACGAATTTTATTTCAAATTCAACTTTAAATTCGTTGCTCGTTCTCTATGAATTATGAGTTTGCTACCACTACTTGAACTTAGCCAACACACTCCTACATCCCACATGAGTCTTAACATCTTATACATAAGAAGTATTTTCGATTGTCCTGTTTCCTTCTTGAGTTGGTAGTTAGTATGTCACACGCAGGGTTACCCCTTAATTTTCATTTCAACCACGCCCGGCAAGTTGTGTTACGTAATTAACAAACAACGATTTATTTCTCACTTGTTTTGCAGACCTATTTTCACCTAGTAATCGTCCGTTGGAAACTCCATTGTGTTAAAAGGTTAATGATGCTGATAAAGTTTCTGCTTAAATTGTGCATAAAATTTTGTTCGTAATTTATTAATATTAAAGTATGTAAGTTTTGTGCGATAGTGGATTGCATTACTCGTTGCTTAACCTATGGAATCGCAGTGGCACATCGGTGGTCAGAAACAATATTTATTTATTTAAAAAAGATAACTCCCGCATTAAGAATAGTTCCTGTCTCACGGAGGACTTTACAAACATTCAAACAACGGACACAAAGAACACGCAGCCTCGGTACAACCATTTGTGGATCACACAAACGGCGGCCACAGTGACGAGGCGACCCCTTCAATCACTACACCATCCGTGCATATAATTATATATAATATATTCATATTATAATATATAACATTTTGACAGGTTTTGTATAGAAAATATGTCAAACCGCTATATTTATTTCTCAGATAAAAGTCATCATGAGTAGTTTAGTTTCAAAATCATCTAAAATACTTTTCATAAAATAAAGGTAAATTTCAAAAAAATAATAAGACATAATATAAATGGACTATTTTAGCGGTGTTTGCAACAAACTGCTACTTTTGTGAGCTGATTTAATAGAATTTGAGTGGGTTTTGTTGAAAACTATCAGTGCTATGCGGTAGAAGCAACGAAGGATCTTCATATTCAATCGGAATATTATTTTTGTTCTGATATCGTTTTGGAGGGTTTTGAAACTATACTCCTTATACTATACATAAATAGATTTTTAATTATGTATGGTATTCTAAGACTTGATAGATTAACAATACATCAATTCTGAACTTTACATTTCCAGAGGTTTATTGAGATCTCTGTCACGAGCACTTTTGAAAGCGAGTATGCAGAGGCTTTACTTTTCAAAAAAGAATGAATTGGATCATAAAAAAACAACGGGTTGCACTCCGGGAGTGCTGGCAGAAGTGAAAACTTGAATATTAACGTTGTGCATTTTTGATATTTTGGAATAGTTAGGAAATAATTTTGCACGAATTGCATTAATTATCAGTATAAAAGTACTATAATTTATGTTGTAAAATACAATATTCATTTATTGCGCTATCGTACACAAACATGACAATTCTCCTTCCGTCTTACGAATTTTCGATCAGGTCACGTGTCCTGACGCGAGTTTAAAATTTTTTACCCATCACAAAAAAGTGCACAACGCCGCTAAAGAAGTTTTCACTTCAATTATTAAGCTGTAGTTGCCTGCAGGTAGTAAGTTCTATTAAAAATATAGGCGTAATGATTTATATTTTTATGTACATTATATTGATTTTTAAAGACACCACTTATTTTTCTGCGTGTGTAAGATTGACACTACAAAATGTATTTAAAAACCCAACTATTTGTACAACTAGATATATATATTACGCAGATACATTTATAATAGCTTATCGCCAAAATCAACGTTGCGCGAACGTTTCCAAATTCGAATCCAATTCTGACCTATCTATTGAAATGATCAGCGTGAATAAACACTGAAATATTTGTTAATCAAAATTGACAAATTGTTTACTGTATTTAGCCAATAATAATAATAATATTCTATCACATACACAACACCATCTAGCCCAAACTAAGCAGAGCTTGTACTATGGGTACTAGACAATAGATAAACATACGTATATACTTTTTTTAAAATACATGCATATTATTCATAGAAACACCCAGACCAACACAAACATACATTTTTTAATTTAATATCTGAAAATAAACGTTTATTAATTAATTACTAATTATTATAATACATACATAGTCACACGCGGTATTAGTTCCCACGTATTGGAACACGAGTCGAGTGATTTCTACTGGAGAGAGTTCCAGATTGCGTACTGTTTAAATAAAAATCTTGACAGAAAAATATAGGTATATTGATTTTCGTGTTAATCACTTGTTAATCTCTGTACTGACGCATGTCTTATATATAATTTCCATGCATGAACGTTGCAAGCTCACGTCTTCCTAAATCTGGCGAGGTGGCAATTTATCAAAGTGCTACTTGCACAGTAAATTTCACAAACTACAATATTTACTAGACGCTGTATATAGGTACCAAAACTAGATCTTCTTCTCCCAGCCTTTATTATTCTCAAGTCACTTGGGGTCGGCTTTCTAGTCTAACCGGATTTGACTGGATATCAGTTTTTACACGGAGCGGCTGCCACCTGACCTCCGCAATCCGAAGGCTAACGATACCCTAAAGCTAAACCAGTGTCAGGATTTTAGAGGGCACTGACTTCCCAATAACGACTGCCATAGATGTTCATGGCAGCCGGGACCGACGGCTTAACGTGCTCTCCGAGGCACGGAGCATACGATAATTGTCAATCAATACGCACATAATTTCGAATATAACTTCCGAAAGTCAGAGGTGCGCGACGTGGGTTCGAACCCGAGACCCTCTGCATTGCAGTCTGTTGGTCTCCCGACTGAGCTATCGCTGCTTACCAGAACTACATACGAAGTAATATTTCCTACACACACATGAAAAAGTCTCAACAATACCACATTTATTATCAAAAAAGAAGAATATATTCTCGCGAGAACCAAGTATTGGCAGGCACACGCTGAATACACCTGACACCGGTATATATAGCGTACTTGCTCGACACCGCTGAATAAGTATTCGGCAAAGCTTGAACATATTTTATTAAAACTTTTATTAACTCCAATGTGGCGCATCGTTCTAGTTTCACGCGCAAAGTGAGTGAAGATTTTACCAACATTTTATGAGACTTGACATATCAAGTTTATGAAAATTATTCGGCATATGATCGACTTGTTAGATTACAAGTAACAGAATATTAACGATTATTATAACAGCAATCGGTAACTAAGTAAATTGATTTGTATAATACGTAGATATAAAGCTTGTTACATGTGGCTTTACCAATTTTTACAAAATATATAATATACTGCGTGACCATGGCTGCTGAAAATCAATCGAAACGTCGGGGAAAGTGTAAACATTAATGTAAATAGTATAGTAGTATAGTAATAGTATAAATAGTTTTAATAGTTTCAATAATTTAATTAGCTTAAAAATTAGTAAAGTTTAATAGTAATAGTAGTGTAACAGTTTCTAAATTTTGTAATAAAGTGTCTAAACAATGCGATAAAATACGTATATAGTAGTTTAATTTCAATGAATAACATTCGCGTAAACAGAAGACAATACTATACTAATATCATAAAGCTGAAGAGTTTGTTTGTTTGGTTGAACGCGCTAATCTCAGGAACTATTTTAGTGTTGGATAGTCTATTTATCGAGGAAGGCTATTGGCTATATAACATCACGCTACGACCTACTGGGGTGGCGCAGTAACGATAAACGCGGGTGAAACCGCGAGCACATCTAGTTTAATATAATACTTAATTTACTTACATATCTACTACAAATATCTGAAATGTTATATTAATATAACAAAAGCCCCTTGTACGCTACTTAGAGGAAATCTTTAGCACTTGTAGTAAGGGTTAAGGAAAAATCATCACAATACATATGAATACATAGTTGCAACAAGGAACATAAGAAAAGGTCATGTTTATCGAAACATTCGGGGTCCGGATATATTAAGGAATGTCGGGGACAGTGTGTTCAAACATGCGATACAATGTAGACATTATGTTGTATACGATGCATGTTTCGTTAACATGTTGGAAGATTACAAAATCTCTGTATTTTGGACACGACAGGAGGTTCACATTTTTTAATTTTTGCTTAAAATTGCTTACGTCCTTTTCCATAAAAATAAGTATTTTGAAAAAAACAAAGTACTATGGACACCTTGGTAACGAATTATAGTTAAAATCGATTTTATTTAATTCCATCGTTTTAATTTTTGAAGTGAAAACTTCTTTAGGCGCGTTGAGCACTTCTTAGGTGAACAAAAATCATAGAACTCGCGTCATCGTCACGCTTCCACGCTTTCCATTTTTGAATTATTTTAGAATACTAGCGGTCGCCTAGTGCTCGAAATTCGACCAATAACATTGCTGATATATGTCATTATATATTGATATATGTAACCATAGTTACGCGTTTCGACTGCGTGTGTCAAATGCACGCTTTCCATTTTTGAATTATTTTTGGTTTATAAAGAAGTGTTTATGATCAAGGATTAAAGTTTTTACTTATATGGGCAGTTGCCAAAGACAGCCGCAATTCATTTTTGGTGTCTTCTTCATGAAAATATGAAGAAAACTTATAATGTATTTCCCTCAAAGTTAAACCTAAAATACGTCCAATCTAACAAGGAAAGTGGTACATACACGGCAAGGCACTGGCAATCTTATTAGTTGGTAACATTAGAACGCAATGGACCATAACATAGGAACTCCAACTTGCTACGTGAAGTTAGACAACAGGCTTGTTAACCAAGTTTCCAACTCAATGTTCCAATATAAGACTGCAGTCGCATTCGGGTGACTTTACAAGCTTTGGCAAGTAGCTTGATTTCCCAATACCTCTGTCAGTACTGGACACTAAATAACAAAATAAGATTTCGTCTAAGCGTCTTTCCAACTAGTTTACCACTATCTAGATGTATGCTTATTCGTCTTAATTCATGGATTGTTTTTGTTGAGGTTATTTTAAAGTCCTGAGGATAAACTTCTTTCCAATTTGCGCCACAACGACCGATCATCCATCTACTTCAATCCAGTTGTTTTCGTTTGCACCTAACTTAATCTGATTGAAGATGTTTTGCGCTGTGTTTGGTTGTACACAATGTTTACTTAAAGAAAACATAATTTTCGACTTTAATAGACAATGCCTAAATAATAATGTTAAGCAGTTCATTGGGTAGAAGTAGTTTGGGAGACCACACTCGCTTTGAGAACATTTTCAAGATAGTTCCAAGTTGGCAAACATTTTTCAAGGTCCCCATCCCTCGGCTTAACTTTACCAACTTAAGGAGGCATCAAAAACCAAAGGGGTCTAAAAGCTTTAAGTAATTCACGTTCACGTTAGCTGAAGGAAATTGTGCCGGCATTTGATCGCCGCGTTAATATTGAAGCGATGCACGGCTCGCAAAGGCTATTGCTGGCTTGACTTTTAATAGACTTGAATTAATCATGGAGTATACCTTCGCGAACATTGTTTGTGGTTGGTTAGTTAACGAATAAAATATATAGATGCTTTAGGTAAATGGTCATGTATAGTTTAGAGAAGGAAATTAATGTGAATGAATATGACTTGGTATTTAAATTTCAAAGAAATTTTTTGGTCAAACAGCTAAGTTTAGCGTTTCTGCATTGAGTTTTATGACTGTTTGCTATACAGAGATGGAAATCCAATGCGCTCTTTTATTCGCAGATGAAGAACTATTCATTATTTCCTAAATAGTTTTGCAAGTCGTCTAAAGTCTTACAATTTGCGATCCTGCAGTACTTAATTAAACATTCGTAGAAATTAAACTATTATATACGGATTTTATCGCGTTATTCAAATAGTCAAACCCAAGAAGAAGCAAACCACAGCTAGACTTCATGATACTTTGAGCTCATTCTGCGTAAATAGAAACACCCATGATTAAAATTATGTTCGGGTGCTTTGAAATAACTACACTGGAACATTAAGACAACTACCATCTAAGTCTACCCGTGAACATGGCTGCTGAAAAGCAACCGATACGTCGGGCAAAGTGTAAACTTAAATATAAATAGTATAATAGTATAGTAATAGTATAAATAGTTTATATAGTTTCAATAAATTAATTAGCTTAAAAATTAGTAAAGTGAAACAGCAAAATTTTGTAATAAAGTGTCAAATAAACAACGCGATAAAATCCGTATATAGTAGTTTAATTTAAATGAATAACATTCGCGTAAACAGAAGACAATATTAAACATTCATAGCTTTATTCTACGAGTGGTCGACTGTTTAGAGTAGATGTCGTACTGTAATCTCTAACACATATACACATATCTTGTCTTGTCTTGTATAATGTCTCTGGATATCTGGATGTCCAGTGACATGTGTTATATATATCTCTGAAGACATGGCAAAGAAAATAAATTATTGAGATGTTATAGGTACGATATAGTTAGTTCGTTTGATTCTGATAATATCACACCGTTAAAAGTGGTGACGTCATATGAATCTAATCTATTATTAATCAAACATCATACACCGTCAAAGAAAATCTATTAACATAAAATTTTAATAACTTAATATCGCAAGGTATATCAATAGCTGGATTCGTATTTCGCTTGTGTTCCGACGTGTTAGGGATATTAACCATCATCTCGTCCTACTAGGAACTCGGCTCAATGGGACGACATAGCCAAATCTATACAAATACATAAAATTGAAGTGTCTGTTTGTAATGTCAAAATAACAGCTTTTTATCTAATGCATATGAAAGTATATAAGGTACCTATACGAAAATATCTATTTTTAAAATTTTTGTCTGTCTGTTTGTTCCGGCTAATCTCCAAAACGGCTGAACCGATTTTGACGGGACTTGCACTGGCACATAGCTGATGTTATAAGGAGCAACTTAGGCTACTCTGATTTTAGAAAAAAAATAGGGTTCCGCGGAGACATACACTTTTTAGTTAAAATCTACGCGGACGAAGTCGCAGGTAACAGCTAGTCAAAAATATATTAGTTCTCTTTTGTCCGAACCGTAAAACTTTGTGGTTACCTCACCTTTTTGATCCTCAATAGCTGTGTTCTTATACGGATATTGGAAAGCAACAAGTAATTCAACTATAATAATATTATTATAAACCTTTTATGTCCACACCATGACTGCTACCTTTACGAAATATTAAGTTGTTTGTACATTCCTACAATTTACAGCAATGAAGTGACATAAAAGTAGTATAATTATCACCATCAAAATAAAATAAAATACATTTATGCGGCGGCGACAAACGGAACTAAGAAGCAGACTGTTAAAATTACAATAAACAAATCATAATCCTAATCCTAACTTCCTATCCTAACTAATATTATAAAAGCGAAAATGAGTTTGTTTGTTTGTTACCTTTTCACGCCTAAACCACTGAACCGATCATCCTGAAATGTTGCATATACGTTGACAGGTGTAAAGAAACGGACATAAGCTACCTTTCATCCCGAAAAAAATTACTGTTCCCGAGGAAAACAATAATAACGTTCTTATGATAATAGATGGCGCCACGTGTCTTTCGAATCATGATTGAATATATTATTACAAGCAGAGTACAACCCGAATTGATTGTCAAATTCTAAATTAACGCGAGCGAAGCCGCGGGCAAAAGCTAGTAATAAAATAAATTGCCCGGTATTTACTTACATTTTTGAAGGGCGACGTTTCGGCCGAATTGCACTGGCTGACTCAGTCTTGTTAGGACCACCGTCTCAGAGCACGTTCATGTTAATACCCGTTTTTTGTATAAAAGTATAAAGTGATTAAAATAAATTTTATAATAATTATAATTTAATTAGAATACGACGCAGTGAGACTAACACCGGTTTTTTATTCTGGAATATAAAACATGTTTGAAGTCTTTTTTGAACGATCATAATAATATGCAATCTTTATTTCAGTTTCAGTTCTACAGCCATCATAATTAAATATTATCTCTACTCTACATGGTTATTACGAAGTAATTAACAATTCATATTATTTTAATGCTTTTAAAGCGATGATATACACTCATGTCTCTAGTGAGCCATAGCAGAACTAGCAACGCTATTAATACCAAGGCAGAACTGTGCCACTGAAATCGCACAGTGATTGTATAATATTTATCTACCGTAGAGATAACTGATAAATGAAACAGTGATGTGTATTTTCCGATGTAAAATGACATATTGTGTTTTTAATTACCCTGTATTAAGTGGTAACTGTCTCTCATAAAATTTGGCAACCCCGAGAAGATACACAGACAAGATTTTAGATCTCGTTTAAAAAGGATAAGTTATGAAGCTCGGAGAAACCACATCAAGAATTTTAATCCAGAGCCTGCACGTACGTGAGCGAAATGCTAGCAAGCTGCAAGCTGTCCTTGCCTTTGGGATCATCGATTATTTAAACTTATATTTGCAGTAAGAGCTCCTTAAACCGACGGGCGTGTATGAGGAATGTGATGAAAGTGAATGAAGCCAGAGAAGTGTGTCAGGATCGTAGCAAATGGTCTGTAGTCTCTGCCTACCCCTCTGGGAAACAGGCGTGAATCTATGTATGTGTATGTATATTTGCAGTAAATGGATCGGGATGGTATTAAAGTGCCTGTGCAGAAATGAGAGTAATTATACACTACATATACCTGGAATTGTGGTTTTTAAAGCACAAGCCGTTGATCTGGAGTGAAATACCGTGTAGCCAAAGCGTAATATTTTTAGAATGACTATCATTTTGCTCAATAATTCATTCTTCCAAATTACTCTAAGGTAGGCCTTGTTCGATATTACAGCGTCAAAAAATTCTGAAATTCCGTAGTTACTGCATGTTGTCGTGTTGCAACACAGCTCCTTAATCCTACGGTGTTCTTGGAATTGAGGGGCATGACAAAAGCACAATTTTTTTTGGAAAAACGCGCACTATTGGATTTTTATGTGCTTGTATTGCAACATATGATTCACGGCCAATTCAGAAGCCTACTCTAAAATATCTTTACTTTAGATAGCTGTTGTGAATGTCTTTTATGCGTACTCCGAAGGCCGTATGACACGCATCGAACATTGTCATCTGCATGGCAACGACATTATTGATATAGAGAACTAGATTTGCCCGCGGTTTCACTTGCGCGTTGCCGACCCTTTAGGAAAGGAAGTGGGAAGGAGAAGCAGCGAGAAGGGGGAAAGAGGTTCTCCGCCACTCTCACTCACCGAACGAAACACAACAGTAGGAATACTGCTATTTCACGTCGATATTCTGTGAGAGGGTAGTCCTTCCCCGGTCGAGCCGGCCCATTCAAGCTAAACTCAGCGAGGCTCTACTACCTACCTAAAATTTATATTCTGTTAATCAATTACTTGCAATATGTAGAAACACACATACAAATCATGTATACCCTTGAATTTCAATCACAAATTAAAAGAACTTTCGCAGAAATACGAGTACATGCAATGAAATAAGTGCATTTCGAATCGCTACTTCTTTCAATTAAGTTTCCTGGCTACTGATTTTAAATGCTATATACACTTAATTGAAATATGAAGCACTTTTCACGTGAGGTAGTGTATTAATTAGTACACTGCGGAAATGATTCAGTGAAAATGTGGGCTTGTAACAGTTGTATACGTACTAGTTTTTATTAGTATTGCATTTTCGTCGTCTTTGTGAGAATCAATTCCAAGCTGGAACAAAATAAATATTCACACATTACAAGGTATTTTGATTCATTCCAAAAATACTGATCGTCGATTTAATTCGAATAGCGTGTAAAAGAATTAATTGTTGTCTATTTCAGATATTAGGCAGATCGATTTTTGATTAATCAAATCAATTAAAAACGGGTAGTATTTAACTGCACAGCAAAAAAAATACTAATTGCACAGCTAAATATGCTTACCAAAAATACTAATTGCACACCAAAACATATTTAAAGAGACCAAACTAAGTCGACGGAGCCCCACTTCGCGAGGTTCCTATTTTTGGGTGGGTTTAAGAAGGAACCTAACATAACCTAACCCTTCCGAGAAGGAATGCAGTGATTTGAGGCGTATAGGTGCTCGTTATGATATATTTTAGTAAGCATATTTTGCTGCGCAATTACTAGTATTGGTGGTAATTATATTTAATCCCATTAAAAACTCGAGAAATAAGATAAAATGAGATAGATAGCAATAACAACAACTTCAGTTCTTCTACGAGTTGCGTTATTTCAAAATTTATCACCTCGAGCACCTGTAAAGAGCTTTGAGCAACTGTGAGGCTAATTCTGTCCTCTATAGAATGCAAGTTGAATATAGACTTACAAGTTGGTACCGTGTGTATGCAATATCACGTTTCTGTCGCAGAAGGCCTACCATACAAAGGACCCAGATTTAGTTCGTAGACGTTTAGTGTGTACGGGATCTATGTGACAAACAACATACTACACAGCTTCGGGCAAAAGGTGTTGTCTTGCATTGTTGCACTATATCAGTCGTTTATACGAAAGACACAACAAAGTTACCTGCCCCAATCTATGCCATGATGAAATGAAAAATGAAAATAAATGGATGAATGGATGAAAATAAATTTGTAAATATTATCTATCAAAATAGCAGTACATGTATTTGGCAATATATAAATAATTTCAGTCCTATATTAAGCTGTCCTACTGCTGGGCGTGTGGAAAGGGTTAGGTCATAGTCCACCACGCTGGCCCTGTGCGGGTTGGCAGACTGCACAAATCTTAAAGAATATTATAGAGAACTCTCAGACACGCAGGTTTCCTCGCGATATTGTCCTTCACCGTTAAAACGAGCGATAATGAACTATTACTTCGAAGAGTCAGAGAAGCAGGCAGTCCAACGGTCTCCCACTAATCTGTCGTTGTTGTTGTAAAATAGTGGAACAATAATTGTACGGCGTGATTTGAGGCGCTCATAGCCAGTTGCACTCACTGGTCGGTAAACGGTTAGCGAGGTTAAGCAACGTCGGATGCAGTCAGTCTATAGATGGGTGACCGCTTAGTGGTATTTCATCTGAGCGTCTCCGTGCTTCGGAGGGCACGTAAAAAGTCGGTCCCAGTTGTTACCAAATTGTCAGCAGTCGTTAAGCCATGTCAGAGGCCTACTGGCGGCTTGAACAACTCTTGGGGTGTGTGGCCAGAGAGAACCTCCTAGTGTGCCTGACGGTTGCTAGTCCTTTCCACATTTTTCGTGGATAGGAACGGCAGACATTGGGCCCGGGCAACACGGGTAATCATGTCCTTTCGGGGGCATTATTACTCGTGGCTAATACTCTGGCACGCGCGTAGGGAACCCGAGGCATCTTGTCTTGGGGTTATCGGCCCGCGAGGGCCGCGTTTGGGGGTCTCTCCACGTGTTCCTCTGATCAGCAGAGGACACGTGGATGAGACGGGGTGGGTAGGTTAGGTTAGATTAGGTTTTAGGTTAGGTTAGGTTATTCTCCATGGCCGATAGCGACAGGAATTGGTGTGCGGTCGCATCCTTCTGCGAGAACGTCATCTCGCAGAAGGAGGCGGCGGAGCGGGCCAGGGAGGAAAGTCTCCTCACTGACCCGATCCGTCGCCGGCGATCTGGGCAGCGTCGCCGCGCCGATGCGCGTCTGATGCCCCCCTAGCGATGGCTGAGGGTGGGAGATCGGGGTATTTTTTCTCCCACCCGCACCCTTCCGTGTAGGCGCGGCGTCTCTGGTGCACCCAGACGCCGCTGCAAGTGTTGGTGCCCGCGGGTCGTGGGCAGTCGCTGGGTGGGTCGCTGATGTTGTATCAGGTTCCGGTGGCCCACCCGCTAAGGCGAGGCGACGGTGCACAGGGGGGTTTTAGTCGGTATGCCGGCCGTTTGCTCTAGGCCGGAGAGCCCGACATAACCGTCCCACCTCCCCGAGTGGGGCGGTATGCATCGGGAGCATTTCCCCCCTCCCAAAAAAAAAAAGGTTTTAGGTTAGGTAGGTTTAGGTTTAGGTATAGGTTTAGGGTTAGGTAGGTAGGTAGGTTTTAGGTTTAGGGTTAGGTAGGTAGGTAGGTAGGTTAGGTAGGTAGGTAGGTTAGGTTAGGTTTAGGTAGGTCATATAGAGGAAGAAAACCTCTTTAAAAAATTACCAGTGCGGGTCTAGTCACTCATTCATTTGGGGGCTGGACAGGCTTCATGCCAACCATACCAAATCGTAATCCTGACTTGCACTGGGCGTTTATGGTCACGTCTCGCGGCCCAAATCAGGAACGAGGGTCTTGGCTTAATCGCCCGGACCTAAAAAAAACCTCTTCAAAAATTACCCGAATCCTAAGTTCTGGCGTGCGGCGAGGGGATGCATGGTTGATGGGTAGTTCAGCCGTGAGCACGCTCCCAGCCAGGGTACCTGCGGACCCCCTGTGTTGGGTTAAAAACTTACGCTTATCCGGGTACAGGGATCACTGCCCGGGCGGACGAGTATTTATCCCATACTCGTGGAATTCTTTATGGAATTTATTACAAACAAAAATGACGATCAGGAAGGGAGTTCGGTGCCTCAAGACGTGGAGGCGGAGTCAGGGAGCGAGGGAATCTTCAGGGTTCCCTGGACTCAGAAAAGAGCGCTAAAAAAGCGCAACAAGGCGAGTGCGGCTACCGAGTCGGAGACTGATACGGAGCCGCAACTAAAGATAAACACCGCAGGGCGTGGTCGAGCCACACCAGTGGCTCACCGAGCTGGGTTGAGCAAGGCCCGGCAAGAGATCAGGCGGAGAGAAAGTGACTCTCGAGAGCAGGAGTTCGAGAGGTCGCTCAGCCGCCAGTCGTCAATGGGAGTAGATGACTCCCCGTCAGAAATCACGGTTCTTGACGACTCTGATGATGCGGTCACGGCTGAGGAGATCGCAGATCTCAGCAGCAGGGACTTGGAGAATTTAAGGTCGAAAGCGGGTCTCCACGCTGGGGGCATCATCGAGGTGGCCACCAAATCCGGCAACCTGAAGGGCACTTTAGTGAAGAAGCTAAAGGAAGATGCAAAAGGCCTCCTTAACATTGTGGAGGACCTGGCAGCGCTGCCGGAGCCGGAGACGGCAAGACGTCTCCGAGCCGACAACACGAGGCTCCTGCGCCTCGTTGAGACACTCCAGAGGCAGAACAAATCCCTCAAAAGGCAGTTCCAGGAGAGGGCTGCCGCGGCAAAAGTGCCGCCGGCTCCGGTCCCCGAGACAGACCTGGAGAAGCACTTCGGAAGGCTTGAGGTCTCCCTGATGCGTTCGGTGGGGACGATGGTCAATGCCCTCTTCGAGGGCATTGAGCACCGTCCCCTGCCCGAGGAGACCATCCGCCCGCCTCTGGCTGCCGATAGGAAAAAGGCGGCGCAAAAAGCCCAGCCAACAACGGGCCAGAAGAAAAAAGCTGTGCGGAGGCCGGTGCCAGCGGCTAATAGGCAGCCGGAGGCCGGGCCATCACGCCCGACGGACGTTGCTGGACCCACTACTCAGACGGAAACGTGGGCCACAGTCGTCCGGAAGAAGCCCAAAAAGAAGAGCGGCCAGGCCACCGCTACTCCTGCAACGGTCCCTGCGACCAAAAGAAGTCATCGGTACCGAAAGTACCTAAGGCGCAGAAGACGGCGGCGGTAATTCTGTCGCTGGATCCAGCAGCGGAGGGCAGAGGTGTCACTTACGCCGACATATTGACGCGGGCCGAAACTGCCATAAACCTGTCGGAGTTTGGCATCGGCGAGGGACTCCGCGTCCGAAAGGGAGCCACTGGCTCTAGGGTTCTGCAGCTGCCGAAGACGCAGACCCCAGAGCTGGCGAGCCGCCTGGCTGAGAAGATGCACGTCGCCCTTGACTGAGTGGCGAAAGTCGCGGTCCTCACAGAGAGCGCAGATATCCGGCTCACCGGGCTTGACGATTCCGTCACGCCCGAAAAGGTAGTGGCGGCAGTGGTTCGGGCAACTAAATGTCCCGAATCCACAATCAAGCCCGCGGACATCCGGCTGGGCCCAATGGGCATGGGCGTGCTCAAGTTGAGGTGCCCGGTCGATGCCGCCAAAATGTTAGTTGAGTCGGGTCGGCTCCTCGTTGGGTGGAGCTCAGCCAAGGTGTGGCCCCTAGAACAGATGCCTCTGCGCTGTTTCGGGTGCCAGGCGCTGGGGCATACGCGCCCTGTCTGCCCTGAGGGGGTGGACCGTTCGCGCCTCTGATTCAGGTGTGGTTGCGAGGGTCACAAGGCCGCGCAGTGCGACAAAATACCTAGGTGTGTTGTGTGTGCCGCGGCCGGAAGGCCCTCGGACCACGTAATGGAGACGCGGGCGTGTAAGCCCCCGAAGATTAAAGGAGGCGCTGGCCAAGGCTCGCAGGCCATGCCAAGGGCGAACGCCGTCAAGGCAGGAGAGGGATCCGCAATGGAGACATGACCAGTCGGCCTTGTGTATTCCTCCAGGCGAACGTCAACCACTGCGCCGGTGCTCAAGATCTGTTAATACAGTCCATGACGGAGTGAGACGTAGACGTTGCGGTGGCCTGCGGGCCATATTTCGTCCCCAGCCAGCCTAATTGGGCTGGCGACAGGGATAACTCGGTTGCGGTTCTGTCGAGAGGAGGTGCTGGTCCTCCCCTTTCCATCGTAGAAAGAGGTAGTGGTTTTGTCGTGGCGGGGTTCAGGGACTTCGCCGTCGTGGGGGTGTATTTCTCCCCCAACCGCAGCCTGGCGGAGTTTGAAGACTTTTTGGACGCCGTCGGAGCTGCGGTTTGACGTCAGTCGCCGAGAACAACCTTCGTTCTCGGCGACTTCAACGCGAAGTCCAGGGCGTGGGGCAGCCCCGCCACGGATGTCAAGGGGAGGACCACACAAATGTGGTCACTTCTCTCCGGTCTTTCACTCCTAAACACGGGCAACACCTGGACGTGCGTGCGGCAGAATGTTGGTTCCATTGTGGATCTCTCGTTCGCGACCCCTGCTGTCGCGCGCCGAGTGAACGACTGGAGAGTAGTAACGGAGGTGGAGACGCTGTCGGATCACCGATACATCCGCTTCAGCGTCTCCACCCCGTCAACACCCGCGGAGCGCTTTCGGGGCTGTAGTCGCTTCCCAAGATGGGCTCTCGGCCAGCTCGACCGAGAAATGGCCCTGGAGGCGGCTATAGTCCAGCGCTGGGGATCCGCGAGTGGGCAGAACCGCACCGAGGAGGACGTGGACGCGGCCGCAGGCCGGTTACGTAGTGCCTCAAAGAGGTGTGTGATGCAGCGATGCCGAGGGCACGGAGGGGCCCGCCGCGTCGACAAGTATACTGGTGGTCGCCCGAAATTGCGGAACTTCGGGCGGCCTGCATGAGAGTGCGGCGGGCCCTTATGAGGGGTCGGCGCCGCTACGGCGCCGAGTTCGTCGAAGGTCAGCTGCGGGATGACTACCGAGCGGCCAAGAAGAGCCTGTAGCGGGCCATCAGCCGGGCGAAGGCCGAGGCCCGAGAAGAGTCGTTGGAAGGCCGCAACAGGGATCCATGGGGGCGCCCTTACCTCGCGGCGCGGAATAAACTCCGCGCTTTCAGTGCCCCCATCATCGAGACTCTCCGAGAGGATGTCCTGTTGAGGGTCGTGGAGACCCTGCTCCCCAAGTCTGGGGGGCACGCTCCCCCAACTATGGCTCCTCGAGTTGGGACGGAGGATATCGTGGATATTCCCCTTCTCACCGAGGAGGAATTGGACCGGGCCGTGGCCCGGCTATCGACGAACAAAAAGGCGCCAGGTCCGGATGGCATTCCGGGCCGAGTATTGAGCATCGCACTGAGGGCGCTACGGGAGTCGTATCGGGAACTGCTCAATATGTGTTTGAGGTCCGGACAGTTCCCAGGACTGGAAAACCGGCCGTCTGTGTCTGTTGCGGAAGGAGGGACGTCCGTTGGACTCGCCTTCCGCATACAGACCGCTGGTGCTGCTGAACGAGACGGCCAAAACCGCCGAGAGGGTCCTCGCGGGCCGTCTCGTACAACACCTCGAGGAAGTGGGACCGGGACTGTCAGAGGCACAGTATGGCGTCAGAAGGGGCCAATCGACCACAGATGCGCTGGTCGCCCTAAAGGCCCTCTCCACGGAGGCCATAGACCAGGGAGATGTGGTTCTGACGGTCTCGCTCGACATTGAGAACGCCTTCGGTAGCCTGCCGTTCGAGACGTAAAAGGAGGCGCTCTGATACCATGGAGTGCCCCTGTACCTCCAGAGGCTGCTGGAGGCGTACCTCGATGAGAGGTACGTCATTTGGGAGGGCGCCGACGGGCGTTTGCTCCGACGTCGTATAGAGCGCGGTGTTCCACAGGGGTCGGTACTGGGTCCGACGCTGTGGAACATCGGCTTCGACTGGCTGTTACGCGGCGAGCTCCTCCCCGGGATGGGGGTGATTTGTTACGCCGACGACACCCTCGTCACGGCGAGGGGTAGCAGCTTTGAGGCGGCGGCCCGATTGGCCGAGATCGGAGCGGCGCTCGTCATAGAGCGTATACATATGCTGGGTCTGAGGGTCTCCATTAGCAAAACGGAGGCCCTCCTATTTCACGGCCCGCGTCGCGGTGCCCCCCGAGGGGCGAAATTAAAAATTATGAACGAGGACGTGCCGGTGCGGGCCCAAATGAAATATTTAGGCTTGCACCTCGATGGGAAATGGTGCTTTGGGTCTCACTTCGCCCAACTCGCCCCGAAGCTTGTAAATGTAGCTGCAGCGCTGGGTAGACTTCTGCCCAACACTGGTGGTCCGGGGTCGTCTTGCCCGAGGCTGTACAGCAGGATCGTGAGGTCCATGGCGCTGTACGGCGCCCCAATCTGGGCAAACGCTCTCACCGCGCGTAATAAGGCCCTGCTGAGGAGAGCTCAGCGGGTCATCGCGGTGAGAGCCATTAGGGGGTATCGTACAGTGTCGTGGACGGCTGCTACGGTCCTGGCGAGCGACCCGCCTTGAGAGTTGGAGGCAAAAATTCTTGCAGAGGTCTACCGTCACCGCTCGGTGGCGCGGTCTCGAGGCGAGGAACCGGTCGTGGGCGAAATGCGGGTTGAGGCTCAAAGTGCCCTCATCCGGCGGTGGAGGAGTGAACTGAGGACCCCCACCGCTGGAAAGGAAATAGTGGAGGCGATTCGGCCACAACTTGAGGAGTGGCTGAATCGCCGGCACGGTGTGCTGACGTATAGATTGACGCAGGTACTTACCGGACATGGCTGCTTTGGTAAGTACCTGCATCAGATCGCCAGGAGGGAGACCTCACCCTCCTGCAAGTCGTGTGGCGCACCCGTTGATACGGCGCGCCATACAATTGAGAGTTGCGCTGCCTGGCAGACACAATGGAGCGACCTGACCGCCGTCATTGGCGGGGACCTGTCGCTGGGACGAACAGTGAGCACCATGTTGGCCAACGACAGGTGCTGGCAAGCTGTTGCCGAATTCAGTGAGGCAGTAATGCTCCTGAAGGAGGCTGCGGAGCGGGAACGGGAGGCGGACGTCAATGCGGACCCGCTCCGCCGAGCAAGGCCGGGGAGGAGGCCTGCCAGGCTAACGTCTGAGCGCCGGAGAGAGTTCGGAACGGAGATCCTCCGGCGCTCCATGATAGACGGGAAGAGCGCCGCAGTTAGGCTTGAACAACTCTTGACAACATGTTGGCCACTAACCACATGAAAAAGAAGAAGAAGAAAGAAGAAGACGGTGATTTAAAATAGTGGCCGTGAGATTCTTGCAAGTCATCTTCTCATAAGGTCAACTCTTTGCCTGAACCTAGCAACTAACATAAATGCAAATACATTAACTTCAGTAGACTCACAAACTAGTAAAGTTTGACGTGCAGTATTACTATGTGGCCTAAACTAATACAAAAAATAAACAGTAATATTTTCACAGTAATTATAATAATGGCGCATTATACAGTAACTATATTGCGGTAATTGAATTTGAATCATATTCAAATGTTTTGACAATAATACCTAAAGATATTCAGGTAGTAGAGCCCCGCTGATTTCAGCATGAAATTTCGGCTCAACCGGGGAAGGACTACCCCTCACAGAATATCGACGTGAAATAGCAGTATTCCCATTGTTATGTTTCGTTCGGTGAGTGAGAGTGCCGGAGGCCCAATCACCCTCTGTCCCCCTTCCTGCTCCTTCTCCTTCCCACAACCTTTCCTAAAGGGTCGGCAACGCGCGAGTGATTCCTCTGGTGTTGCAGGCGTCCATAGGCTATGGTGATCACTTACCATCAGGTGGGCCGTATTGCCACCTAAGTTATATAAAAAAAATATATACATAAGACCGTACGCTGCGTCCTTGATCATGTATGGCATTGTACACTACTGTATTTGAATATCATTTAATCATAAATGAGCATTATAAGAAGCTATCAGAAGCATCAATGAAATGTACATACATATGTTTACTATTATTGTAAAACATATGCATATTATATCACGAATGTGAACTGCTTACTGTCAGACAGTTCTTTGTGCTTGAAACAATCAGAAAACATGTTGATCTGGAATATGACATTCGAGTCACAAAAAAGCGCCGTGCATATAAGGTCTGCCAGGCTCATAGCTTCAGAAGTGCGTTAGCAGCGCGTCACCACACTGTTGTAAGCTGTCATTTATATAACACTGCTACTAAATACTGCAACATCTATTCATTAAATAGATCGCAATGTAAGAAAAAAGTTGCCATATGGCTCTTGTCCAAATCTTATGAAGACACAGAAAATTTGATTAAGCTAAGTATACTATAAATCCAAAATGTATCCCTCACACACACCACACACACACACACACACACACACACACACACACACACACACACACACACACACACACACACACACACACACACATACACACACATACACACAGATATAGATATATAATATACATATATATACGGTACGATATATATAATTATAATATTAATATGAATATTTATATAATTATATATTATTCTTACCTTAGCAATTCAGCACATGCATATGCATCCACGATACACTACACTTTCACATATCTACCTGTTGCAATTAATTGTGAGAGCCCTGGTACCCATACCACAAGTTAAATCTTACTTTGGGTACCAGTGGTCAACAAAATTATTGTACATGTTAAAATGTTTATAACCACATGGGTTATTCCTTTGTATGTATCTTTTTGTGACAATAAAATATTATTATTATTATTATTATAATGCAACATCAATCCTAAAAAAATCCTTTGCTCACAGAAAGCTACAATATTTTTGAGCAGCTTACAAATTGTATGTTACAATGCGAATTTAACATTGGTTAGTTAATTAAACCTGGGGTATTACTATGAATCAATGTTCTAATCAAGAGACTTGACCTCAGACCAAAAGCACGTTCTTTTCTGTCGCATATATAACGTTAGTAATTATATTTTAAAAGAAAACAGGAAGGTTTAAGAGTTGTAAACAATGTGCAGATTTTGTCAACGACTAGCCCTCGTTTGGGCTTGACTTTCATTCGGAAATATATAGATGTAACACTCAACAATAACCAGACTGACACATTTCATTTCAATCTAGTCCATTTATTATTCATTCCAAAAACAAATAAATGCTATAAAGTAATATTTGCTTTTTACCCAAAGGAATTTATTCAGGCCATCACCCCGTGAAGTTATTCGATCGTATAGTGCGTATTTTATTATTGGGTCGTATGCAATCAAAGCTATTCACATGCATTTCATATCAGCACTGCGGAATTTAAAGATAATATTGGAAAATATAAAAAGCGCAGCTGAACGGTTTCTGCACAATTTGTAATATTCAACCGAAGGAACGATTCTACTGTTTGTGCAGCCGTTTTTTGTTTGTCCAATCATCTGATTGGAGTAATAATACAAGTTCTCGTGATCGTCTGATATCGAGATGAGGTGAGAAACAAAATATAAGAACAACTTTAATCGATATTATTGCGTAATTAAAAGGTTTCATTTAGTTTTATCTGTCGCAATCTTTTTTTTGAACGCATATCGTACAGGTTATATTTAACCCACTTGTCGGTGTTCAAGGTACCTAAATATTTCATATTTGTTTGATTCGACTATTGAAAATATCTAGGAGGCAAAATAAATAGAAGTACACAACATTTATAAAGCTTTCATTTAGTTAAATAAAAACAAAATGTCAAAAGTAAATTTGCTAATGTAAACGCGAGTGTAAATGGTCGAATATCAAACCCGAGGTGGCCGTAGAGTTTTTGTGGCGTTGATCTTCTTTCTTTTCGTGTGGTAAGTGGCCAATCTGTTGTCAAGAGTTGTTTAAGCCGCTCTGACATGGCTTAACGACTGCTGTCAACTTGACAACAACCGGGACCGACTTTTTACGTGCCCTCCGAAGCACGGAGACGCTCAGATGAAATACCACCCATCTATAGACTGACCGCACCCTACGTTGCTTAACCTCGCTAATCGTTTACCGATCAGTGAGTGCAACTGGTTATGAGCGCCTCAAGGTTGATAGTGACTGGCGTGTCAATTACAAGTACTGTGTCCATTGAATTGTCATAAAATCAATCATTACGAGATCTTATAATAACAAATTAATATGTACTATAGTTCAGTCACTCTCATTAAGATGTGTACGTAACACTGTTCAATTAGAATGTCTACGTCCAATATACCAAAATTATTGTATTCATCTATTGTGGCAAAACATAATAATTTATTGTAACTTGTCAATTGTAAGTAAACTTCTGTTCCAAACTTTGTAAACGTGGATGTTTCATAATACTATTGCCCCTAACGATCAAAACTGTTGCTAAATAAATAGGTGAATATTCTGCCATCTTGTATGTCGACATTTAATAGTCCTTTTTTACAGAACAAAGTCTCGAAAAGAAGTAGTACAAATTATTATTATTTTTATGAAATTAATATTATATGATTGAGAGATTTTGTCTTTTTATACCATGATTTTAAATGCAATTATATGATTACTAGCTTTTGCCCGCGGCTTCGCTCGCGTTGATTTAGAATTTGACAATCAATTCGGGTTGTACTCTGCTTGTAATAATATAATACAGTCATGATTCGAAAGACACGTGGCACCATCTATTATCATAAAAACGTTATTGTTGTTTTCCTCGGGAACAGTAACTTTTTTCGGGATGAAAAGTAGCCTATGTTCGTTTCTGTACACCTGACAACGTATATGCAAAATTTCAGAATGACCGGTTCAGTAGTTTAGGCGTGAAAAGGTAACAAACAAACAAACAAACTCATTTTCGCTTCTATAATATTAGTTAGGATTCTTTTTAATAGCTCAACGCGGCAGTTCGCTCTCAGTTACAAAATCAACAAAATAAGGAACTAACTTTTATAAAAATTATGTAGCAAATATTTAATACTAGATGTTCCCGCGGTTTCACCCGCGTTTATTGTTACTGCGCCGCCCCGGTGGGTCGTAGCGTGATGTAATATAGCCTATAGCCTTCCTCGATAAATAGGCTATCCAACACTAAAAGAATTTTTCAAATCGAACCAGTAGCTCCTAATATTATCGCGTTCAAACAAACAACCAAAGAAACTCTTCAGCTTTTTATTATTAGTATAGATGAGTCGTCTTATGGTAAGTGGTCACCATAGCCTATAGGCCCTTGATATACAAGGCTTATCAATTTACCATTTTTAATTAATGAAAGATCTACGCAGTTTTTTAGACATTTAAATTGTCATACCACTTCTTATTTACAATTCAAACACAACCCGTTTCTTTTTTTCGAGGAGTTTCTAAACAACAATTTGAAGCCAATTAAACAGTAGAATTCTACAAATAAATCTCAGCGTTCATCAAGGCAACTTGACAATCGCGCCTAGAGTGCCATTAAGTTCGAAAACAACTGAAATCCCCGTTTAACAAACTTAGTTGATCATTTATCAGGAGCGGAAAACTTCAATTGAAAATAACGAAATAAGTTTTACAGCCGTAGGATTGGAAGGAAGAAAGTACAGTTCGTGCCGTCCAGTGGCGCGTCGATATAATGAACGTATTAAATGAATCGTGTAGATTTATAGAATGTCATCAGTGTACTGTGCAGCTAGTAATTGAAATATGTGGCCGTATTTAGGAGTCGTTGGATATCTTAAAATACTAGCGGTCGCCTAGTGGTCAAAGTGCGAGCATAATTGATTAAAATTTTTAGTTTGATCGTTATTAAGGTTTTATTGTCTATAACTCTACCCTTACAGGTTAATTTACCTATCTTTATCAAACAAATTATTATTTAATTAACTATACTCTTTCATTGTCGATATTCCTAAGATTGCAACTTTTTTCTTTATTACATATAAATAAGGTATATGTAACCATAGTTACGAAGAATTGTATGACGTCAGACGAACAATGCCGAAATACTACGAACACGATTCGACTGCGTATGTCAAATGCATGGTTGTGTGCGTGTAGTGTTTTTTCATTAATTTAATGTATTTCTAATGCATATTTTATAAAAATATAAATATAAACTTTAACTGTGCCAAATTTCATACACCTCCGTCCGCGCAATTTTCGTAAAAAGGGGTACAAAGTTTTTGCTTCACGTATTAATATATAGATAAACTGTTACATACATTTAGTCTTAGTTTAAGGGGCAAGCACATATGTTTTTAAAAGGCAGCGAGTATATTGCCGTATTGGACACATTGTCAGGTACTGAAAATCTGCTGAAATACCTTTGACCTGATTTTGGATTCAAGCCTGCGACACAGACATAAAGCACTTAAACATAACATAATTATCCCATGAAGTAGTTTGAAATAAACTGTAAAACTAAATATCTTAATTTATTGATTATATTGTAATTGTATAACGGGGAGATGGGCCTCGTTAGCATTGGTTTGCAACCTGTCTAGGAGAAGGAAAACTCCGAAATCACACCCGGGGAGATGGGCCTCGTTAGCATTGGTTTGCAACCTGTCTAGGAGAAGGAAAACTCCGAAGTCAAACCAATTTTCAGGGAGCAGACCCGAGAATAAACCCCGATCCAAGGTGTTAACCGACCCGTGCTGATGGATTCGTGGCCAGAGGGAAAGCTGGTCGTGAACGGAGGGTGCCTGTGTTGGTGGTCACAGGGCACAGGATGGATCCACCTTACCTCTGTAAAGGGCTCTGCGGAGGTGGACAGTATTTTCCCTAACAATCGTGGGAACGCATATGGACTTTGATTTTATTAATAATCCGCATGGCGGCGACGCGGTCCGCCACCCGTCACGTCTCGTTTCTCGCGAGGGCGAAAAGTGGCCTACGGAAAGCCGTTTTGCTACATTGAATGTTGGAGGAGGGATGGATGGAAAATTGAATGAAGTATGTCAGATGATGAATGAGAGAAAGATTGATGTTCTGTGCGTGAATGAGACGAAAAGGAAAGGCTGTAATACCACTAGGCATGGACCCTACACGGCGTATTGGTCCGGCGTGCCTAGCAATACCAGAGCCTGTCAGGGAGTTGGTGTTATTCTGTCTGCTAGAATGAATGAGTGTGTAAAAGAATTCGAATATGTGAATGCTAGGTTACTATGGATGAGAATGAAAGTAGGGATTACTCGGGTGTTTATGGTAGGGGTCTATGCACCCGTAAACATAGCAACGGGTATGTCTCAGAGTGCACGGGAAGAAAGAGAAGATTTTTGGGAGTGTTTGAGAGATGTCTTGAGGAAATGCAAGGAACACGAGAGGTTGATAATGTTAGGGGATTTTAATGGTTGGGTGGGAGTAAAGCGTGAAGGATACGAAAGGGTTTTAGGCAAGTATGGGGACGAAAGCGTGAATGAGAATGGAAAAAGGTTGCTTCAGCTATGTTTGGAGTGGAATCTCTGTGTGACAAACACTATGTTTGCCCACAAAAGAATCCACCAGTATACAAGAGAAGCAAAGAATGTAAGAAGTAGTATGATTGACTTTGTTGTAGTGGATGAAAGATTGAGAAAGAATGTCCTAGACACTCGGGTATATAGAGGTATTGGTGTCCATACCGACCATTTTTTGATTATGAGCCGGATACGTGGCCTCTTCAAAGGATGGCGACACCGTATACCTACCCGAACAAGTGTCCAAGAACGAATAAAAGTAGAAAATTTGCAAGATGAAGTATTGAAAGACGAGTATAAAAATCAATTGAGGAAAAGATTTGAAAGATTTTGTGACACTGATGATATAGAAGAATTATGGCAGTCGTTTAAGCATGAAGTGGTTGTTGTAGCGTCAGAAGTATGCGGTGTGAGCAAGAAGAGGAAAGTTATAAAATCGAAGAATGCGTGGTGGGATAAAGATGTGCAAGGGGTAGTACGTGAGAAGAAGCAGGCATGGTTGGACTGGCTATCTGTCAGAGCCAATGAAAGAATGCAAGAAGCAACGAATGAGGATGTGAATGAAGCTAGGAATAAGTTTATAAGAATGAATAAAGTAGTGAAAGATGTAATTAAATGGAAAAAAGAGGAATTGAAAGACGAGTTTGATAGAAGAGTATCTGAAGATTTCCGGACCAACGCGAAGTTCTTCTGGAAATCCATTCGCTCGGTTCGAGGTAAAACCGTAACCACAGAGCTGAAATCAATCAGAGATAAGAATGGAAGTTTACTGAATGAAGAAAAGAGCGTACTGAAGAGATGGAAGGAATATTTTGAAAGTTTATTTGAAAGAGAGGAATGGCAAGGACAAAGTTTCGAAATGAATGATAATGATAGTAGTGATGAAAGCCCTATTAGTATGGATGAAATAATGAAAGCATTGAAAAGCATGAAATCAGGAAAGGCTGGTGGGTATGATAGGATTACAGTCGAAATGCTGACAGCTGGACAGGGTCTTATAGCAACTCAGTTGTGCCGCCTTTTTAACTTGTGCTGGAATACCGGCCGTGTACCAAGTGATTGGTGCAAGGCCGTCATAGTACCTTTATACAAGGGAAAAGGCTCACAGCAAGAGTGCAAAAGCTATAGAGGCATTAGCTTGCTCAGCGTCGTCGGTAAATTGTATGCAAAGTGTTAATTGAAAGGATTGTGAAAGTAACCGACAAGAAAATATGGGATGCACAAACGGGATTTCGAAAGGGTATGGGATGTACGGATCAGGTCTTTTCCTTACGGAGCATAGCCGAAAAAGTTTTGGCCAAAGGTCAAAAGGTCTATTGCGCATTCGTGGATCTGGAAAAGGCTTATGATAAAGTGGTGAGGAATGAACTTTGGTCGGCATTGTCCATGTATGGAGTGAATAGCAACCTCACGCGAGCTCTGAAATCTCTTTATGATGATTCCAGAGCTTGTGTTAGGATAAATGGGACCTACACAGAGTGGTTTAGCATCGATAAAGGTGTTAGACAAGGATGTGTAGCGTCACCTTGGCTGTTTAACCTATACATGGACAATTGTTTGAAAGATTTAAAAGATTGTGAATGGGGATTAAGAATGAATGAGTTACTTGTCAAATGTCTTCTTTATGCCGATGACCAAGTAATACTTGCGTCATCGGCGGAAGAGTTGCAGGCGATGGTAACTATTATGCATGGTGCTTTTGAGAGTAAAGGAATGAAAATAAATGTAAGCAAGACGAAAGTAATGGTATTTGAAAAGGAAGAGTGCGTGACGATGTGTAATATTATGATTGATGGAGAAAAAGTGGAGCAAGTGAAAGAGTTTGTATATTTGGGTACTTTGTTTACAAGGGATGGTAAACATGACGGAGATATTGAAAGGAGAACGATTGCTGGCAACAAAGTGAATGGAGCCCTACGCGCTTTTATGAACAGTCGAAATGTATCCGAAAAGGCACGTTTGGCTGTTCATAGAGGACTATTAGTGCCCACACTTATGTATGGAAGTGAAAGTTGGGTATGGCAAAAGAAGCATGAGAGCAGAATAAATGCTGTAGAAATGAGAGCGTTGAGAAGCATATGTGGTGTGACTCTGAAAGATAGAATAAGAAATAGTGTGATTAGAGAGAGATGCGGCATGAAAGTGGATATAGTTACAAGAATAGAAAAGGGTATGTTAAGCTGGTTTGGACATGTAGAAAGAATGGACGAGGAAAGACTGACTAAGAAAGTTTATAAGGCTAGTGTGAATGGAACAGTCGCAAGAGGAAAACCTAGGCGAACGTTTCTCGACCAGATCGGAGGCGTCCTGGACAAAGGCCAGGTTAAGAGCTCCTTGAACCGACGGGCGTGTATGAGGAATGTGATGAAAGTGAATGAAGCCAGAGAAGTGTGTCAGGATCGTAGCAAATGGAAATCCGTAGTCTCTGCCTACCCCTCTGGGAAACAGGCGTGAATCTATGTATGTATGTATGTATTGTTTTGCTTGTCTTTCAACCATTTCTCCAGCATTATTGTATTTTTTATATTATGACTAATAATAATGACACAAGTATAGATCAGCTGTTTTCTAATCTCCTAAAATAATATCCTACTTATATATGTCGATGTCTTTGTACAAATTTTGAACAGTATTGGCTCGGGAACATATCAAACATCATTATCTCATGTCACAAGTTAATGTGACTCCCCGAGAAGAGCTAGACACCCAAAAAAATAAAAAAGCAGCGATAGCTCAGTGGGGAGACCAACAGACTGCAATGCAGAGGGTCTCGGGTTCGAACCCACGTCGCGCATCTCTGACTTTCGGAAGTTATATTGACTTTTCGAAATGATGTGCAACAATTATCGCCTGCTCCGTGCCTCGGAGAGCACGTTAAGCCATCGGTCCCGGCTGCCATGAACATCTATGGCAGTCGTTATTGGGAAAGTGTCGACACAAAAGATCCCACTGGGTCGAAGTGTCGCCGGTCTGCACTGACTGGCCCCCACATAAGATAAGATAAAATATGTCGATGTCTGTACATATGGAATTAAAGAAAATATAATGTAAGTAAGTCTTTATAAGTGCTATAAAGCCAAAACAATAATCTCTCTATTTGTGTGTTCGTATACGCATCACGTTAAGACACACGAAATTAAATGCGGTTTGAGAGATTTATTTCTTAAGGTCTAAATTATAATCTCGTGCATTTTGATCTTAATACGCTGCGAGAAGACCAGTATTAATTAATAATAATATAAAAAACTCAAACACCGTCTAGAAGACAACAAAACATAGTTGGAGACTTGGAGAAAGAGACTTATGCTAATTTTACCTCAATTTGCGTGTAGATCAGCTTCTCCTTGCCTGCAAAGAAAGAAAAACATATAAATAAAAAGGTACTAACAAAGCGATCCTTAGCCTTTTTGGCCTTATATTAATATAACCCTATGTTATTCTACCACTCCACTTTTTACCATTTCTCTCTATCCAAAGCCGCTAAGGACCAATCTTTTTTAAAGGATGCTTTCCCATTTTGCCGTCTTCGTCTGTGCCTACCGCTATGTCGCATCCCATCTTGAAGAATCCATTATGTCGTAACTTTGGCAGTGTCGTGTGACATGCGAAGTTATGTCCAGTCCAGTTCCATTTAAGGACGATAGTACTTCAAATGACATGAGTCATGTCAACGTATTCTTTTGTTCCTAAGTCGGTATAGTTTGAAACCTAGAACACTCCGTTCCATAGCTCCCTAGCAAATCCCGAGCGTGAACTATTGCTGTCAAAGTCTAAAATAATTTATTAATTTAGGTCACAAAGTAACACTTATGAACGTCAAATGAGTTTATTAAGTTACTGAAGCTACATTTAGGTTAGTTGCTAGGTTCAGACAAAGGGTTGACCCTATGAGAAGAAATCTGCAAGAAACTCACGGCCACTCTTTTAAATCGTCTGTTTTGTTAAAGATTTAAAAGTAAAACCAGTTTGAAATATACACGAGTGCAACCACATGAACCCGCTAGCTAGCGTAATGATACCAAAAACGCTTCATTGCAATGGCAGCGTCGGATCATTAAGCTCAATGGGATCTTACAAACTTGGTCCGATCATTTCCGCGTTTAGTTAATCCCTCAATGACTCAAATTGTGAATCGGCATGGTCTTTGGTGATCTTGTAAGCCGTCTTAAATGTCTTTGTTCTTTGACGGTATGTTTGAAGTGCAGCAGTGTTTGTCAATGAAGATCTGGTTCTTACTAATGTAAGGGGGTTAGATGCCTTTTGGTGTTCATGGAGCGCAGAAATGTCTTTGCAAGCGCTGAGAACGCAAATCTTTTAAAAGGAGCTTGTAAAAGTTATACATATTATGTAATAAGTCTTTCTATGGTACACGATTTGAATTCTGTACTATTGGGTAAGAAGTAGAGTATCAGGGGTATATATAGAAGTTTCAAATTTTTTGGGTGCCATACCAAAATGATAAAAATGAAAGTGCCTGTCCATTTGTCTGACTGTCACAGTTCTTCTTAGCAACTACTAATACCATTAACCTGACATTTGGCATAGTTGTATGTAATAGAATAATATCAGCCCTGTATTAAACTATCCCACTGCTTGGTACGGACAGAGGACGGGCAGAGAACCCTCACACTGAGAAGAGTCCCAGTGTGAGACGGGTTAGGCGATAGTCCACCAACGCTGTCCCGGTGCGGGTTGGCAGACTTCACATATTATGACATGCAGGTTTCCTCACAATGTTGATGGTTTCTTCATCGTTAAATCAAGCGATAATTAATAGTTGTAAATAATTAAGAATAATTTAAAAAATTAAACGGTACTGTGATGTTCAGGTCTCAAGATCGATTAATATGTTTCTTTCATCAATTTACATAATTTATTTCCCATTAGAAGCAATTCGACTTTTCTTGTACCCTGTCGAAAAACAAGTGTTATTTCATTAAAGTATGTTAAGTATGTCATACCATACCATAATTTTTGGACTAGCTGGTAAAATATGGGTAGCACCATGCCATACCATATTTACACAAAACCAATTATGGTATTGAGAAAATAAATGAATACTACATTGATTGATTGACTGCACGGATGGCGTGGTGGTTTAAGTCACTACTACTGCGCCGAGTGTTGTGGGTTCGAATCCCACACGGTACAAAAAATTGTGTGATCCACAAATGGTTGTTCCGATCCCGGCTGCCATGAACATCTATGGCAGTCGTTATCGGGAGAGTGTTGACACAAAAGATCCCACTGGGTCGAAGTGTCGCCGGTCTGCACTGACTGGCCCCCACATAAGATAAGATAGAAATAGTCAAGAAAGACAACGCACGTACAATGTACGCAGACGAATTAACTCAAATCCTTTTACGTCTTAGACGGCGCCGCTTTAGGCCACGAAACTCGTTTATAATTAACATATTATGTTCGTCTTGGCTTGACACCTTATTAATATTTATGGCTTATTTATAAGTAACTAGCTATTGCCCGTGGCTTCGCTCGCGTTAATTTAGAATTTGACAATCAATTCGGGTTGTACTCTGCTTGTAATAATATAATTCAATCATGATTCGAAAAACACGTGGCGCCATCTATTATCATAAGAACGTTATTATTGTTTTCCTCGGGAACAGTAATTTTTTTCGGGATGAAAGGTAGCCTATGTCCGTTTCTATACACCTGACAACGTATATGCAAAATTTCAGGATGATCGGTCGAGTGGTTTAGGCGTGAAAAGGTAACAAACAAACAAACTTATTTTCGCTTTTATAATATTAGTTAGGATTAAGTAGCATACGAAATTAAGGGTCATCATCATCATCATTATCAAGCTATAATAGTCCACTGCTGGACATAGCCCTCCCCCAAAGAGCGCCATAGCGCCCTGTCTTCAGCTTGCCGCATCCAGCATCTGCCTGCAGTCTTTCGCAGATCGAAAATTAAGGGTAACTACCAAGTAAGTAGTTTAGTTTCAAAATCCTCTAAAATACTTTTTACAAAATAATTGTAAATCTCAAAAAAATCATTTAAGGCAATATAAATGGACTATTTTAGCGGTGTTTGCAACAAACTGCTACTTTTGTGAGCTGATTTAATAGAATTTGAGTGGGTTTTGTTGAAAACTATCACTCCTATGCGGTAGAAGCAACGAAGGACCTTCATATTCAATCGGAACATTATTTTTGTTCTAATATTGTTTTGGCGGCTTTTGAAACTATACTCCTCAGCTAATTATGATATAATATAATAAAATTACAGACTGAATTATACACACTCAACAAACAGAATCGACGATCATTACCTGCTACTCACAGAATTTCTTGACAGACTGCCTCGGTGGTGCAGCGGTAGTGTATGCGGCTGCTCTACATGAGATTTTAGGTTCAATTCCCAGATTGTGCAAAATTTAATTTTTCAATAGCATCTCAAAATCAAAAGTCCGCTCTCGGAGTCTGTCAAAGAGCAATGGAACGTAGTATTTTAGGAGTCAGACTTACAGACCGCATCAGAAATTCAATACTATACCAAAATTCAAATTGCTGATGTAGGCCACTCAGCTGCCAAATTAAAGTGGAATTGGGCAGGCCATGTTTGTCGTATGCCAGGAGAGTTATGGGCGGGAATAATCACACAGTGGATGCCAAGTAACGGGAAGCGACAACGAGGCCGGCCCAGGAGGAGATGGCGAGACGAGCTCGATGCCTTTAAAAGAGATTGGCAACTTAGAATAAGCGATCGATATAGATGGAAGTCGGAAGGGGAGGCCTTGCCCAGCAGTGGGACGCCAATTAGGCTTATAATAATAATAATAATAATAGCATCTCGAAGACCAGAACTGTGCTCGCTAAACGGCAACAGCCCTTATAACGCAGGACATAAAAACGTAGTTGTCTATATGTGGGTACACACTATCAGCCTCTGCCCTCCACTTTGACGTAATAAGCGTAAGACTATGTATATATCGCAGGCAATTTGTATGACTTCGCGTTTTACAAACGGCGTCGTCTGTTTAAAAACGCT
The DNA here is from genome assembly GCA_963564715.1 of Catocala sponsa. Taxonomy (NCBI): domain Eukaryota; kingdom Metazoa; phylum Arthropoda; class Insecta; order Lepidoptera; family Erebidae; genus Catocala; species Catocala sponsa. The sequence goes on along the minus strand of OY751333.1, from coordinate 27,741,871 downwards.
CGCTGTTTTAAAATATGCCGAAGGCAAAATGTAAATTGCCTTGTCACTTTATAATATGCCACAACATTTGATAGAAAATCCAACAGCATAACGAGCACCTATACGCTTCAAATCACTGCATTCCGTCTCGGAAGGGTTAGGTTATGTTAGGTTCCTTCTTAAACCCGCCCAAAAATAGGAGCTCCGCGAAGCCGGGCTCTGTCGACAGTCATCCTACTATAACAATCAACGAGTCAACGAGCGTTTTTAAATTGATGACGCCGTTTGTTTACAAACGGCGTCATCAATGTATGGTGCCGCGTTTTAACGCGGCACCATACAAATTGCCTGCGACATATATACTAACTTATCGTGTCGATGGCAATACATTGGACATAAGCGGACTGGGTAAATTATGCAAAATATATAGACAATAATCTATTAAACATAAAACCAGAGGCCCAGAATTACAGCCAGTTTGCAAAAACCGTTGCATCCGCCTCTCGACGATATATTCCCAGTGGCTGCCGCACTTCATATATACCAGGTCTTTCACAAGAATCGAGTAAAACGTTAAATCGATATGAGGCTCACTATAACAAAGACCCTTTCTCAGAATAATAATATTCAATCACATACACACAACACTATCTAGCCCAAACTAAGCAGAGCTTGTACTATGGTTACTAGACAATGGATAAACATACATATATAATAAAAAATTTTGAAAATACATACATATTGTACATAGAAACACCCGGACCAAGACAAACATCCATGTTCATGCACACAAATGTTTGACTTGTGCGGGAATCGAACCCGCGACCTCAGGCGTGGCAGTCGGTTATGCTAACCACTATGCCATCGAGGCCGAAGAAACGCTTCAAATCGGTGAAGAACTGTTAACCCAGATTTCTGAAAAGCGGCGAGAGAAATGGATAAATACTATTAACTCTATCGACCTAACCCATAGCAGCAAGAAGGCGTGGTCCACTATACAGAAATTAACCAGTGACCCCCCAAAAGTACTACAGGTGGGGCAAGTTACTGCGAACCAAGTCGCACACCAGACATATATACTAACACAAGCATTCTAACTTTAACTTAGTTGGAGAAGTTAACTAGTAATTTGTTACTCGAATTGTTAATAAACGTTAAAAGCAAAAAGTCATGCTTAGGGTAGAGAACATTCGAACTTAAGCTATAAAGTGACAAGTTACAAATATCTGCTTTTAAAGGCAATAAAAAGTTATATTTTATTATTTCTAAAAGAAAAGTTAACCACGATTATCATTAGCCTACCAATCAGTTTTCTCATAACCTTGTTTTCTTGTCTTGACCAGAAACTTTAAAACTATTAACCGATAACTCCGTATTGCCAGAGACATTAGAAACATTTAAACGATGGATACTAGGAACATCCAAGGAACAAGTATTTGTAAATTACACAAATTTTGAAGTGAAAACTTCTTTAGGCGCGTTGAGCACTTCTTGGGTGAACAAAAATAATGGAACTCGCATCATCGTCACGCTTCCACGCTTTCCATTTTTACATTATTTTAGAATATTAACAATATCTCAGAAATGGTGCATCCTACGCAAAAATTACGAAATTTTGGCCCCCTTAATAACTGCTAAGAGAGTATCAGGAATTCGACACACCCCTCTATCGGCAGTCCCCAAAGACTGCCTCCATTTTTATGCATATTTCAATCGATCAGCGATTATTGCCCGTCCACCCGGATAGCCAAAACAACATCGTCATTGGTTGTCCAGTTATGTTACGATTATACAATCGTAACATAACTATTAAATACTATCGGCAGTAAAATTTTACGCGCATTGTACAGACTTTTAGATTTATTCCTCTATTACGTGAACGGAAGGCATCTAGAATGACGTATACTCGCATACATTACAACAACGCAGCGCATAACACACAAAATCCATAAAACAAACCACGAAAAACAATATAACCTACTTGTTGAAGCGCCCCTAAAAATGCACTTTCGACCGCAGTCACGTAAGTTGTGGCCTGTCCATCGTTTCCCTACAGTCTAACACAATGGACCCCTCGGGGTACAATAGGCATCGACCCACGCACAATGAGCCAAACGACTGAATACTCGGCCAAAAGCATTTTATATCTGGCAACGACCACAATAAACACGACAGCCAATTTTGTCACAACTCATTGGGTCTTATCTTGACCACAAATCCAACCCCGATACTCCAATCCAATATGTTAAACGAAATTGCATTGTAACTTTCAAATTACATTGCCTGTTTGTCCCTAAGCAATGTCACTGCCTCCAGATAAAAGTGGAAATGGTTTCCGAAGTAGCAGAAATAGTGGATAGGTATGTGTAGGCTGTGAAAGCGTGCCAAAGGAAAAAATGTCCATAACTAGGCAACGATCGTCGACATAATGCCGTCTTATTTATTTCTTAATAGCAAAGAAAACAACATTTCAGAGTAAACCGTGTGGGGATTTGAGCTGAGATGAATGTTGGACGTAAATAGCGCTTCTTGTGACACAATGAGCACATTCTCACGAAACACTGGCATCGTCAAAAAATATAGTTTTCTTTTGTAATTTGGACATATTTTTGCACTAAGATATTTCAAAAGTTAGGCCATTTAGGGCGCCTATAAAATTTTAAAGTAATTCAGGGTTATTAAATATCAAAATGGACGGTACTTCCAAAAGTTTGACTTATGTAACAGAATAGTAATTTGCGCTTAAACAGAGAAGGCCAACGTGGAACTTTCAGGCTAATTAATATGCTAACATCGAGCATATGCAAGTTGTAAGTACAGCTGAAAGTTTCCGCCATGTGGTTCTAGTTACGTATAAAACCATCTTTGCAAAACATACTTATAATGAAAGGCAAAAACCCATGAGTGGGTACTTAGAGTGTATAAATCTTTTCTAATATATATCGAACATAATTATGGTTTATGTTTCACGATTGCATAGTGTATGATAAATACATATGTTATCGTTTTTCATTCGTCATGGCGGCGTGGTACAGAGGTAGCTAATCTGTAGAAATTTAGCGCAGTCGGTGCCGAACACCAGTGAGAATAACAAGTGTAAAGTTCAAATAAAAACCAGTGTGAATAACAAAAACGTTACGAGTTTTATTTCCACCTGACCTCAAAATCATCAATTATATAACTTAAACAAACTCAAAGAAATCAATGTAATGCTAATAAAGTTGTAATATAATATAATATTCTAACATACACATAACACCATCTAGCCCAAACTAAGCAGAGCTTGTACTATGGGTACTAGACAATGGATAAACATATATAAACATGTTTGGCTTATGCGGGAATCGAACCCGCGACCTCATGCATGGCAGTCGGTTACACTAACCACTACGCCATCGAGGCAAGATTAAAGATCCTGGTTTGGTTTTATGTGCAGGGAAAACAAATTAAACAAATAACAATAAAAGAGACAATACCTTTTTGAACGTGCACAGAATATTTTTCAGATAACAACATTATGTCTCTTAAATGGCCTCACCTTTCACGCGTAATACATATACAAAAGCATCATCCGGATTTTTTGTTGGGTGTCACATGTGCCCTAGTCAACACGATTTAGGTTGCCATAACTACGGGGTCTCATGGACACACTATTATTGTTCGTAGTTGCCACCAAATAATATCAGTGTTAATTACTGAAGAGCAATTATTATGGCTAGTCCACCAAAGTAACAAGGTCAATTACTATTTCCACTGAAATAATCAAAGTTTAGTTTAGTTTAGTTCAAAAGTTATTTCTAATACCAAAAACTTGTTAGCGGCATCTTCATCAAAAACCTTTATTACAAAACATTGGTTTGTAATAAAGGGAGTGGGGAGACCAACAGACTGCAATGCAGAGGGTTTCGGGTTCAAACCCACGTCGCGCACCTCTGACTTTCGGAAGTTATATGACTTTTCGAAATTATGTGCGTATTGATTGACAATTATCGCCTGCTCCGTGCCTCGGTGCACGTTAAACCGTCGGTCCCGGCTGCCATGAACATCTATGGCAGTCGTTATTGGGAAGTCAGTGCCCTCTAATATCCTGACACTGGTCTAGCATTAGGGTATCGTTAGCTTTCGGGTTGCGGAGGTCAGGTGGCAGCCGCTCCGTGTAAAAACTGATATCTAGTCAAATCCAGTTAGACTAGAAGGCCGACCCCAAGTGACTTGGGAATAATAAAGGCTAGGGAAAAGGGGTTTTCATTTGTAAAAGCAGTCTTTTGAAGAATGATAAATGCGAATGTGAGCTTGTTTATTTGTTTGTTTGTTAAGTACTCGACTGATCATCCTGAAATTTCGCATACATGTTGTCAGAGGAATATAAACGACATTGGGTACCTTTCATCCATAAAAAAACACTGTTACCAGCCTAACCTAATCTACATTTACGCGAGCGAAGCTGCGGGCAAAATCTAGTAAAAACAATTATAAAAAGTAACGTCATTTCAGAAACAAGATGGCGGTTCGTTCCAAAATTAAATGCAACTCGATCATTTGAAAGTCGAGTGTCTGCGACTCAAAATAACAAACGGGTAGCGGCAATAATATGGTCTTGGCAGAACACCAACTAGCACTTGATAATTAACTCGGTATAATGTACTCTTTAATTAACTGTTATGTTAATGTTTTGTGGACTCCCTCAGAAGTATATTGTGTTCAAGTTATTTTATTATGTTTGGAACACAAGTGTGCTACTTGCTACATTTTAGTTTGTGTTTGTTTATGGCTGTTTGGTTTGCGGATGCTCGGTATTGTCAGTGTAATTGCAGGCTTTTTATTTTACTTATTAGTAACACCGCATCATTGCACGATATATATATTATATTAACAATTGAATCTGCCATTTACAAACTATGCTATTCCATGGCTTATTAAAACTACGCACCAAATTTTACCAATACTGGTTCAGCTATTCAGGGCGGAATTAAATAGACAAAGTTTGAAAACATACTTCGACATATTATATAATTTTATGTGTCATCAAATCATTTGAAAAACCTGTGACACGCCCTAAACCGGTAGTCTAAGTAGAGGGAGACAGTTGAACTGCCACGTAAAAGTCTCGAGTTTGAGTCCAAAGCACACACCTCTAACTTTTTAAAGTTATATTAATTAAGTAGTTAATAATTATCGCTCGCTTGAACAGTGAAGGAAAATATCGCGAGGAAAACTTCATGTCTAAGAATTCTAGAAAAGGTTCTAAACGCTATTAAAGTCGCCAACTTGCGCGAGGCCAGCTTGGTGGATTATGACCTAACTCTCACACTTAGAAGAGACCTGCACCCAGCAGTGGAACAGCTTATACATAGGGCATTTTTGTATATCTGATTTATGTGTAATTACATACATACATACATAGATTCACGCCTGTTTCCCAGAGGCGTAGGCAGAGACTACGTGTAATTGTGTATCCAATATACTCAAAAGCTATGTCCAGAAAACCATTAACAAAAACTTGTTAGCCAAAGCTGGAATCTTTTATTATAAAGCGCCACAAATATTTGCGAAACGTGTGCCAGTTTCAATATAGACACATGCCTGAACGTGCTATAACAAATATGATATTTTCAATCTTACGGATTACATGGATAATTAATTTCGGATTTTAGATATTAAATTTTGAGTTGAACGTTTTCGTGTTTTTGATAAAGCAATCAAATGTTTCGTTATACATGTTTCTTTTAGAGAGGTGAGATGTTTTCGTTATATTTTTAACTTTGTGGTCTTTGCCTAAAGCTATAATTTTGCTCTAGCCAGCTCCACTCTATAGAGAAGGCTGTTTTGCTTCGATCATCTGTAGATGATCGACTGTTATGTTTCTACGCTGAGTAGAGTTTCAAGGCACAACGCTGTTGTATTAGAGGTGGTACTTGTTGGGTGGGTCGCTGATGTAGTTCTAGTTCCGGCGAGCCACCCACCTTACAAAGCAGCGAGCTGGTACACCGTGGCGGCTTTAGTCGGTAGGCCCGAAAAGTCTCGGTAGAGCCCGACATAGCCGTCTCGCCTCCCATTGTGGCGTGGGATATGTGTAAGGAGCATTTCCCCAGGTTAAAAAAAAGCGATGGTCCCATTATTTTTTGCGCTGATAGCACGGAAGTATTACAAGCGTCATTAGGCTTCAGTAACCCCTTATCATTGGATGGACTCTATGTTTATTTGCCACCTTGCTTGTAAAAAATAGTTACTATTTCTTATGGTTGTTATTAATTATATGTTGTGGTTCAGTACAAAGCCACTTACAGTTAGGGAAAATATAGGTTTAATGTTATCAATTAGAAGTTATTATTTTCATCTAATGAAATTGTTTGTTAGTTAGCAGCACGAAGCCCGATGAGTCTCAAGAGAGTTTTACTAATTAATGTTTACGTTGGAGACTCCTTTATATCCTGGTGTAGGTACTCGTCCTGTGGGAATGCATGGTGAGTTAATCCCTTCAAGTACCTTTTTACACTTCTCTGATATTCGAAATCGCTCTTATAAAATACGTAGAGACATTTATAAATATTACTGGTGGAAAATAAGCCAGTAGAAGAATTGTAGCGTTACTTATAAACCAATATCAAAATATATAATATTATCTTCTGTTTACGCGAATGTTATTCATTGAAATTAAACTACTATATACGGATTTTACCGCGTTGTTTATACACTAGTAGTGTAACAGTTTTCAAAATATTGTAATAAAGTGTCAAATAAACAACGCGATAAAATTCGTATATAGTAGTGTTAGGAATCGGATGAGAAACAGCTTAAAAAAAATAACAGACGCACTTTAACCTTTAAATAATCATTGACTTATTCAAGAAATGCATTAACAAATAAAGTAAGAAATATTTGATATCACCTTACAGCGATCACACAGCACGTCCGTTCCGTCCGCCGCTCGATGTCAAAGTGAGTCATTGCGCGCCGAGCGCGCTTTTATAGCACGCTCGATCGGATGATTCGTGACGTTACTTGTTTACGTCGCATTCCGCAACTAACAGTAGTTTAATTTCAACACTATCAAATATTTAAGAAATCTCATGTTTAAAGGTTACTCATGGTTGTGTGCTAGTTGAATAGTAATTATTAATAGTAGTACTTCTTATAGCGATAGCCTTTTAGTTAAAAGTTAATCATTAATCAAGCACTAGAGAGCAATTCAATTAAGATAAAATTGGGGCAGTCTTTGAGGACTGTCGATAGAAATGGAAACTTTAATCCTTGATCATAAACACTTCTTTATAAACCAAAAATTATTCAAAAATGGAAAGCGTTCGGTGACGATGACGCGAGTTCCATGATTTTTGTTCATCCAAGAAGTGCTCAATGCGCCTAACGATTTCATTACAAAAAAAAATGGTGCGGTTCGGATGTTAGTTCCTGATACTCTCTTACGAGTTATTGAGGGGGTCAAAATTTCGTTATTTTTTGCGTAGGACGCACCATTTCTGAGATATTGTTAATATTCTAAAATAATTCAAAAATGAAAAGCGTGGAAGCGTGACGATGACGCGAGTTCTATGATTTTTGTTCACCCCAGAAGTGCTCAACGCGCCTAAAGAAGTTTTCACTTCAAAAATATTGCTAAGTATTTGTTCCCGATACTTTTATAAGGTTTTACATTTAGCGGTGACAGCCATTCATAGGCATTTACCAAGAGAAAGGCTAAAGCCTTCTTTGGTTTGAGCGAGGTGGTTACACCCCTGTCGCTTACCCCCTTGAACATCATAATCGCATCGATGGCCTATCCCCAGTGATCTCATCAAAATTCACATCGACGAACTTAAGAGCAAAGCCTTGCTCAAGTAATCCATAATTTTAAGTCTTATTTCCGCACACGTAGGCAAATTATAAGATGCCTGTTACACGGAAGCTCAATCATTTCCGGCTCATTGGACCCATTAGCGTCACGTGGTTGCCAAAAATCATCCAACCGTGTTTTTATATACTGCTCAAAGAATTATGAATGCGTGGTTAAGTATCAAGGTTCTTTGCTGTATATACAGGCTGTTTCGTAATAATGAATAATCCGGCGAACCTCATATTAGAGCTATAAGGGGAAATTAAATTAAAAAATAATTATAAAAGCACCTTCCGCCAAAAGTATAATAGGGTAGATGCATATGTTCGATTTCGTTTATTATTTTACATAAGAGCAAATAGTAAAAAGTAAATCAAAATAAATCCTTTTGTGCAAACAGTATCAAAATTAATTGCAAAATATGGGAAATATTAACAATTTGAATATGGATATAAAAAAAAGTGGGGCAATAGTGGGGATATCTCGTTATCTCCCAGAGACAGCATTTAAATAACGGTTACAGTTTATATCGTGCATCTTTTTTCTATCATTTTTCATTTATCCCTGCTACCAGATTTGAAACGCTTGGATATTATAATTTTTTTAAGTACATTTAAGTTTTATTTTTGTATTTTTTTTATCTTGTGGAATGCATTGACTCATACCCTTCCGCGGGGGTGGGTGGAGGTGTTATGTCGGACTCACCGAGGTAAAAGAGAAAGATGGTAATGGAGATAATACTGGGCCTCCCGGAATACCGACTAAACCTACCGGTGTTCATCGACAAAACCCAATCGGCGGAGCCGCGCGAATCACTTTATTGCATTTATTTATTACTGAATTTTAGTGTAACTATTTAACTTAATTAATAAAAAAAAGAGTCAGATATCCTATTTCTGAGCCGCAGGGCATTTAAAATCACTTCAAATAATGGACACAAATCTAGACCCGGTACAACTCTATGTGTCCATCCCATAAATGTTTGTCCCATGTGGGGACCATACCCATAACACTCGACGCCGTAGCAGCGGCCAGGCAAACCATTAAGCTATCTATGCAGTCAGACCGTGTTCGACCATAATCATTTTAAGAGGATACACTGAAAAAATGCACTAACTTTCATCGAATAATATAGGACTATGAGAAGACCAATTAATCTAGAATTTTCATATAGGTAAATTGATGTCTTTAACTAAAATTTCCTAGCTTAAAAATACGATATTGTGATTTTGGCTCGATCATAATTATTTTCGAAAACACCTCTGAAAAATTTATATTTTTGAAATTACAAGGAAGTTACACAATCATTATGCTTAGGAATTACTCAAATATATTCGTAACATCAATATTACTAATTTACTAGCTCATTATTTCCATAACTAAAACCAATCATTTTAAATAATATTTTAAGATTGTAACAATTTCTAAGCGCTCTCAATCATTGCGGGCGCATCGCAATTTCAGAGCTCTTGATCGCTCTTTAACGATTGATACACAATGAGTGTCAATGAGTACTATACGTACGGAGCTATTCTAAACGATCATTTTAGCGGTGTCCCCTTAATTGATTTAAAGAAGCACCAAAGAGTTTTCCTTAAACAATTAAGAAAGCAGTTAAGATCCGCCTGGCGGTGTAATGTTTCTTAATGACAAGAACATTTGCAACCGAATGCTAGTAGCAGTATAAATAATTGATTCGGCATTTAGCCGGCGCAAGGGATTAAGACGAATAGCATTGATTTGGAAATCCTATTAGTAACACAAATCTTGTATATCAGATGCCCAATTATTATAAAAAGTGTCCCATAAATAATTAATAATCCTGAAACACCTTATATTAGAGCTATTAGAAGCCAAAAATTAAATATATTCAAAATTATTTGAAGGTAATATTTAATGAATATCAAATTTATTCTTGCATACACGAGATAAAATAATTAATTATACCATTCTAAAATCTGTGTTAATTACACGTTTTTTATGGGCTTCATTTATTGTATTCCTAGAATTGAGAAAGTAGTTTCTATTTTAATTAAATATCTTATGTATCATTTGGTTTGATTTTTTTGTATTTTCTTTTGACGTGGCAGTCGATTACACTGACCACTACGCCACCGAGGCCGACAACTAACTGTTAGGTTAACAATATCGAGATAATATAATGATATTAATTGTATGTGGATTTGTAATGCCCCTGAACTATATAGTTAATGTATTAATGAAATCATTACGGACATCTAGATATAATAGGAAAACACTCTTTGGATACTAAATTTTTACTATTATATTGAGAGTCAATCACAAATCACCTCATTTAGATAAAAATATATACACTATTTAAGATTTGTACGAAATAGAATACACTCTTACTTTAATAGTTTAGAATTTTCTAGAATATTCTAGGCGTTTTGTGAAGTCTGCTGACTCACACCAGCTCGGCATTATAGACTTTGATATGGAATAACTCTTTTTTATAATAAGAAGATATCTGTACCCAGTACTGAGATAGTTTAAATAGCCTATTTACGTACTGCACATTCATGTAGTCGGATAACCTATTAAATCCCATCGGGCCATCATCAAGCAGTCCAACATACGCAGACACACTCACCAGTGAAATTCCAAGAAACGTTCCAAACTAAATGCAGACCCAAGTTTATCCATAATTTGGCGCACCAGCAGAAACAAGCCACTTAATATGGAAACACTGTTCCAATAGTCCCATTTCCAACATTAACACATGCATCCGAATTACTGCGAGTGGAACGTAACCCAAACAAAGTTACATAATAGATAATCCAGTAAGAAGCATAGAGTCTGCTATCAATATTCGACGAGTGGTAATGTATCGACGTAGTTAAACAGAATGACTTAAATATTAGAGGTGTTCTATTTTGGTTGTGCAAATAGGTCCGAATGGTATTCTTACGGTCGGTGGAATTAATAAAGCGATAGTGTAGTTTTTAAAAAGGCGTTTGAAGTATGAAATAAGCTCATTATTTAGGCATTCTGCAGAATAACCAAACTGTCCACACAGTTAGTTTAGCAAATTGAATCAGCAATAGGCAGGTTCAACGAACTTACAGCAACTTTGATACGAAGAAAATATATTTGAGGGACAATCACTCACTGGAAAACGCAGATTGGGATGATCTCTATGATATAGACCAATATCTAAAAGTCTTAATTTAAATTTTTCAATTCAACCAGCATAGCATACATTGCTTTGAAAGTCATTAGTAAAAATCTAGGTTCAGCACCAGGTGTAGTATCAATTTAAAATTAAGTTAGGCATTAATGATAATTATATATATTAGCCTTATTTATATAAAATATCGCTCACTGATGCTTAGATAGCTATCGACAAAATACTTCAAGCTTTTATTAAATGTTACTGTTAATTAACTATTATTCGTTTTAGAGTCAACGTCGAGTGACGTTTTTTTCTGATACGTTAGTCTCTAGTGTATATTTAGCTACATCTGAAATATTTGACATTAATTTTTTTTTATACAATTGGTAGGTGGGTGGCAGACAAGCATATGGCCCACCTGGTGGTAAGTGGTCACCGTAGCCTATGAACGCCTGCAACACCAGAGGCGTCACTTACGCGTTGCCGACCCTTTAGGAAAGGAAGAAGAGAAAAAGGAAGTGGGAAAAAGGAAGTGACCACATCATACTGCTCAACGCTGTGTAGACACATTTCAATTTGAATGTAACATAGCAAATTAATGAAGTTGCCTACAAAATACGTGCAGCGATCAATTGTAAATCTACTCTAAATAATGAGGCAGATTGAAGACGGCTAAACAAGTGATCTAAACAATATGTACTGCTAATCGGAGCAGTCAGTCGTACGGGATAAGGGTAGGTTTAGTAGTAAGCTTTATGTTGCGATAGCTGTTACATGGCCCTTGATTTATGACGTATTGGATGAGATTCGAAATAAATGTTTTAGGATTCCGTAGTAAACATGGCTTTTAGTATTATGTTCGTTCATCCATCATTCATTCGACTGTATGTTAGAGCCATTTTATAGATCAACTTTTTTTCGTTGTCATTTACATCCAGTTGGTACCTACGCTATGTGAATAGTTATGTAGATATTTTTACTACTTATTCCTATTCCTGAAATAAAATCACGTTAAGACTGCGCCGAGCGAAATGTGCTAAAACAGACCGTCACAGTTAAGTTGATAACATCAACACTTTTTGTTTAATACAAATATAGAATATACATTTACCATAACAATGAATTTGTTTACAATTACTCTGTGTAAAAAACTTAAAATAATTAGTATTTTCGCATACAAAATTACGTAAATTTGCACGAATATTGCAAAAACGTAAGCTCGTATTACGTGATTTTTAGATTATAACAGTAGAATTCTATCCTATTTTACAGCTTAAACGAAACATAAATAGTTTTGTTAATTACAATTTGTCCGTCCCAAATATTTAAGTTATTAGTTGATAATAAAGATAAATAATAATCAAAAAAACTTTTCAAATCCTCCATACAATTTTACTATGGCGGCCGCGCGCCGATTTGAATATCGAGCTCTGTCATTCAGTCCAACCGCGTCTTGCGCTCGGCGCAGTCTTTTCTCGCTGGCTGTTTGAATTTCCCGTAATACGTAATGCAGTTTATATTCGAAATATCCTATCACACACTCATGCACATGTATACATAGTTAAGAATTAGTTCTAAGTATTATAATTATTATTTCAAAACTAGTAGTCGCCCAGTGTGCCAAATTCGATCGTAAATCATCAAATTTTAAAACAAACATAAGTATATTGTTATTTATTCTTTACGTTCTATATCTATACTAATATTATAAAGCTGAAGAGTTTATTTGTTTGTTTGAACGCGCTAATCTCAGGAACTACTGGTTCGATTTGAAAAATTATTTTAGTATTGGATAGCCTATTTATCGAGGAAGGCTATAGGCTATATAACATCACGCTACAACGTACGGGGGCGGCGCAGTAATGATAAACGCGGATGAAACCGCGGGAACATCTAGAACCTATATAAACTTTCACTATGCCAGATCAACAAACAACATCCATGTTCACAATACGCCTAAAAGGGGTTCAAACGTTTATCTTCTCGTATTAAGATTTACTTGGTAAGTTAAGTATAACTAACATTAACATACTTTTTCATAAGCAGTCATAGCGGGAAACTAGATCTGCTACATAGAGGTCTCTAGTTAGATCGCAAGCAACGCAACTCTAATTTTTCAAAGTTATGTGTATTGAATATTCAATTATCACTCACATTAACTGTACCTAAAGGATAACATCGTAAAGAAACCTGCATGTCAATTGTCAATTTCATAAAGTCTGCCAGCTCGCACTGGACTAGCGTGGTGGACCATGGCTTGATGTTTCTTATACTGAGTTGAGGCTCGTGCTCAGCAATGGGGCAGTTTATTTCTTCTTCTTCTCCCTAGCCTTTATTATTCCCAAGTCACTTGGGGTCGGTTTTCTAGTCTAACGGGAATTGACTGGATATCAGTTTTTACACGGAGCGACTGCCATCTGACGCGAAGGCTAACGATACCCTAAAGCTAGACCAGTGTCAGGATATTAGACGCCACTGACTTCCCAATAACGACTGCCATATATGTTTATGGCAGCCGGGACAGACGGCTTAACGTGCTCTCCGAGGCACGGAGCAGGCGATAATTGTCAATCAATACGCACATAATTTCGAAAAGTCATATAACTTCCAAAAGTCAGAGGTGCGCGACGTGGGTTCGAACCTGAGACCCTCTGCATTGCAGTCTGTTGGTCTCCCCACTGAGCTATCGCTGCTGCTTTTATACGGCGGGACAGTTTATTTATACGGCTTATATTATTAAATCCTACATAATTAAACCGTAATGAAATACTATTTTGAATTGCAGTTTGGGTACGGATTAATACTAATGCAACGCCCGCATCGCACTAAACCATACCGCATCATGTATCACGGCACTAACCCATTTGATTTAGTGTCAATGTTAGTGACAATGCTCGCCGCAATCGGCGTTTATTCCGCTGGGAATACTGCGGAAGAATTGGTGTTTGGCAACTATATCGATTACGACCGTTCTGATAGGATTAACAGCCTTATTTATAAACCAACTACCTTTCGCCCGCAGCTTCGCTCGCGTTAATTTAGAATTTGACAATCAATTCGGGTTGTACTCTGCTTGTAATAATATAATTCAATCATAAGAATGTTATTATTGTTTTCCTCGGGAACAGTTATTTTTTTCGGGATGAAAGGTAGCCTATATCCGTTTCTGTACACCTGTCAACGTATATACAAAATTTGAGGATGATCGGTTCAGTGGTTTAGGTGTGAAAAGGTAACAAACAAACAAACTTATTTTCGCTTTTATAATATTAAGTTAGGAAGTTAGGATTTCAAATATCTAAGTTAATACTTAGGAAAAATAACTTATAAATATTACTCAAAGTTAAGTGTTAGTTAAATAATAGTTAAGTAACAGCAGCGGGCCGTTGATCAAGAGCTATTGAGTTGAGAAGTAGCTTAATATTAGAAAGCGATATTTCTATAATATACCTCTAATAGAATTAAAAGATTAATCACGATGATGATAGCTATGTTTAAATAATATATAGAGAGGGAATAGGACTGCTGCACATGTGGTATTGGGTTCAATTCCTGGATTGGGTAGAATTATTGAGTTTGCCTATAGAAAAAATCAGTAGCAGCTCTGTGTCTGATGTGATAGCAGTACTTAATTCGTAAAGATTTTTTATTATTTATGTTTTAACATGTACCTGTTAGTATACTGTTGAGCATTTATGTTAAAATGGTTTAACTTATGTCAAAGGTATGATGGGGTTAATATGTCTGGTTTAGATAAAAACCCCGAAATAAATAAAAAAAGAAAATAAAAAAGAAAAAGCTCTGTATCTGAGACGTTTTTGGTAGACGGCTATAAGCCCGCCTGAGGCAACTACCCGAGACCTAAAAATGCGGTTACTTGGCAGAAGACTACACAAAAAGCTTATTAAGCATGACTAAACATAATGCATACACAATCATTCACTCATCACATTATTTATACAAACACATAATATTTAGTCACGCTTAAATAAAAGCGTTGACTAGCGTGTTTAGTTACAAACACTTGTGACTCGGCCGATATCACAATACACGCTTAACAATATACCCGTAACCCCAAATTGGGTTTAGTGTTACAACAATTCCTAGGAATGCTTTTACCCGGTAATAGGGTAAACGGTTATTTCTGATACTACACGGTACAAAGAAATACCTTAGAGATTAGAATTTGCTAGGCCTTCTGCAAAATTCAATTCGATAAGGGTTGCCAATTGTATCAAATAGTTTTATTGTTTCAAATGGACCTGTAAATAAGTGGCTAAGATAACCTTAGTTTATCCTGTCTATAGATTAGATTTTGTCCGCGGCTTCGCCGCGTCAAACTACATTCAATTTTTTCTCTGGATGTAAGGAATCAACGGGTTCAACATGGGTTCTGAAAAAAGCTGATAGAGACCGCGTCGACGCTTTTGAAATGTGGTGTTGGCGAAAAATGCTACCGATCCCTTGGATTGCCTTCCGCACCAATGCGTCTATTCTGCGAGATCTGAACATAAAAACCAGACTATCCACCATCTGTCTACGCAAAATACTGGAACTTTTCGGACACATTGCCTGCAAAGACGGTCACAACATCGAACAGCTGATGGTGACAGGCAAGGTTGACGGCAAAAGACCAAGAGGCCGCAGTCCAACGAGATGGTCGGATCAAATCCGATCGTCGCTTAACACCAATCTCCACAAAGCCCTCCACGAAGCAAAAGACCGGATCAGATGGAGGGAGATAGTCAATGAGAAAGTGATTCAGCGGGGGAGTCACGACCCTCAGTAATGAGGAATACGACGCGAGGAAGAGGAGGAAGAAATGAACGGGTATTTTTCTATACCCTTGACAACGTATATGCGAAATTTACACGGTACCTAAAACCATCGTTGGTGAAATGCTGTTAATACCTATGCCTAATTATTAGGGGATACAGAAGTGAGACTATGGTACCTACGTATGTAGTCGTTTAAAAGTAATCGGAAAAAGAAAATCAAGGCAAAAGTTCTCTAAAGCTAGCAAGTAATGTGCGAATAAGAACTGCTAGGCTCTAATCCTTAGTCTTCCTACATTAGGTATATATCCCATTCCCCTGAGAAACTAGTGTGAGTCTGTGTGTATGTAACATCTAGTGAATCAATAGCCCACTAGAGGAAATATTTGTTTGCCACAAACAAATGTGGACGGACTGTTTATGGAGTCTGGTTAAGGTTAGCACGTGAATTGAACGATGCAAATAAACCTGAAGATGCGGTTTCCACACTCATATTGTAGAGTAGAAATCATCTAAAATGTTTTGGAGATAATTACATTCCATACATTTGTTCGATTTTTCTTCGAAAAGCTTCTGCAAAGAACTTCTGACACATATAAAATCTACTTATTTTATTTTATTTTATTTTATTAAGAAAGGAACATCAAACAGCTACACTACATAATAAAAACAACAGAATCAACTTAAAACTAGGTAGTAATGTAACCCACGGCGATGTTCACAGGTTACCATTTGATTATGACTATAAGGCGCTAGGAAAGCGAGTATACATGTACGACAAATAAAAAATACTAACATAGAGAATAAAATAAAAAACATACAAAAATATAAAACATTGCAAAGAAAAGAGGAATAAATTAAAAATATAAATTCTGTGTAAGTTCGAGAGAGTAGGTACTTATACTAGTTATGAGTTTAGTGTCTCATATACAAGTTTACGAAAACTTATCGCAGAGCATACAAATATGTCGATATGCTGAAATGTTTCATTGTATGTATGAGCCATTCGACGGATTGGTGAACGCAGGCCCGTGTTAGTACGGCAAGTACCCACTGCAAACAATTTGCCTGCACGCACCAGCCGTCTATGAACAGTTCTGGGTACTGCATAGCACAAAACATTATTTAAATCAATACAGTCAAAATAGTTATTTACAATATTATATAATGTTACTGCCTCCAATTGAGAACGTCTAGAACTGAGCGCCAGAATACCGTATTTACTTAGCAACTGGCTATAGGGTAAATAGCATCTATGACATCTATAGTGCATGGCACGAAGAAATCTACGTTGGACGTTTTCTAAAATGTCAATGTATTTATTGTAGTACGGGTTCCAGATGGAAACTGCGTACTCCAGTTGTGAACGCACTAATGCTTTGTACAAACAGAGGTAGGAAGAGGTCCGCTTGAAATCAGTAATTGATCGCATTATAAATCCGTACATCTGATATGCTTTATTGACAACATGTTCAACGTGCAGGTCCAAGCAGAGTTTAGAATCAAGCTGTACACCGAGGTCACGTACAGAGCTCACCTTAGTTAATGTATCACTACAAAGAGTATAAACAAAGCTAAAAATGTTCTTATTTTTAGTGAAATTGAGATAGTGGCATTTGGATATACTTAAATGAAGTTTGCTAGTGTTACAATAGTTCGTTAGTCTGTCAAGATCCTCTTGAAGAAGATAACAATCTTGTATATTCTTAATAGTTCTATACACTTTAAGGTCATCTGCGTATAGTAGAAACTTCGAGTGGTGAAAACATTTGCCTATGTCATTAATGAACATAACGAACAAAAGAGGACCCAAGATAGAGCCTTGCGGAACGCCAGAGGTGACCTGAGTGGTGTCAGAGTGGAACCCATTAATAACAATCTTTTGGCTGCGATTAGTTATATACGAGGTAAACCAACGCAATAGGTTACCACGTATTCCATTAAAAGCTATTCGGTTTAGCAGCAATTCGTGATCCACCTTGTCGAAAGCTTTTTGAAAGTCTGTATAAACTGCATCTATCTGATAGCGATTATCGATATTGTCAAATAAATAACTCGAAAATACCAATAAGTTAGTAGTCGTTGATCGACGTTTTACAAAACCATGCTGTTGCTTTATAATTATATTGTGCAGTATAGGGTATATTTCGTTATGCACAAGTCTTTCAAAAAGCTTCGACAAGGTAGACAGAATAGAGATAGGACGATAGTGCATAACATTGATTTTAGATCCGCTTTTGTGTACAGGTGTGATGTTAGCGTGTTTCCATACAGATGGCATGATACCTTCACTTATACATTTATTATAAATAATAGTCAATGGTGTGCAAATTGTTACAGCAGTGTTTTTTAGGAAAAGCGGAGTTAAGCCATCGGGTCCTGGGCCCTTATTTGAAATAAGAGATTTTAGTCCCTTCATTACCTTTTCTTCAGTAAGGTGTATATCAGTTATAGTGATGTCATGAGATGGGGCGTCAGAAGGAGGCTTCCATTGCGATAGCGTAGGTGAAGCCGGCTCATACACGGAGGAAAAGAAATTTGAAAACATATTGCATGTTGACTGAGGGTCATTTGATACGGCGTTAAGGTATTGAACTCTAGCCGGTATACCAGGTTTATCCTTACGATTAGAAATATACACCCAAAAGTCCTTAATATTTTTGTGTAAACTATCCTCTATTGATTGAATGTACCTACTGAAGCACATACCACACATATCCTTAAACTGGGTCCTAAATTGTGAAAACTTTTCATAGTCTGATATGTTACTGTATTTTTTCCATTTCACCCAAGCTTTTTGCTTCTTTTTAAATACATAAATAAGGGATTTAGAAAACCATACCGGAAAGCCAGTGATTTTAGGTGCTGCTAACGGAGTATGCTGTTTTATGATATCATCAATCCTATTATAAAATATATTTAAAGCTTCTTCTGAATTATGTGAATCAAGAAGTTCTGACCAATCAGTATCCTGAATTTTAAGGTTGATTAGTTCGTAATCAGATTTGTGAAAATTATATTTATGTAAAAAGCGTTTTGTCATTGTTATAATATCTACATTTAAGGTTATTTCGCAGATAAAAGGTGGGTGATAGGCATCAATGGGCAATAAAGGCAATGCAACTGTGGAAATTTTGCATTGCCGGTTAGATATAAGTAAATCAAGAATTTTGCCTTTAGTATTTACTACATGATTATATTGTGAAGCATCTAGAAAAGACATTAAATTAATTAACTGGTTACAACAAACAGACGAGCCCACACCGGTACTACTATACTCATTTGACTGATTTGTAGTACCATGCCAAGTTATACCTGGTAGATTGTAATCGCCTATCATGTAAAAACACTCGACATCAGGTCCGCTTAACATTTCCTGAAGGTTTTCAAAATGTTGTTCGTACACAGAGGAGGCCGTTCCAGGAGGTATATAAGCTGCACTAATGACATGGTGCTTAGAGGGTCTTATACTTGGTATTTGAATTAGCACATGTTCAATAAGATTGATAGGTATCACATTAATCAGAGAACCAGAAAGATCCAGCTCCGCTGGTTTAAGTGTACGCAGCGCTGCGATTAGGACACCGCCGCCGTCCTGTTTATTTGTGTGGATACGATCACGATCACACCTGTACACGACGTAACGTTGGTCAATAAATTCGTTGTTGCTTATCTCCGGAATCAACCACGTTTCCGTGAGAACCAAAATGTCAAAGTTGGAATTTAGAATATTCATATACAGCGTATGTAACTTAGTACGGATACCCCTACAGTTTTGATAGTATATCGATAGATGTTTATCAACCATTACTAGAGAGATATATTAACTTTGAAATAAATAGTAAAAGTAGTGTGGTGATCAAGTAGTACCCCATACGAAGTTCCCAACCAGGAACGACCAGTTGCAAAGTAAAACGTAACTCTGATGATATAGCAGTACCCCTTCCAAGACGGTATATCAGTATACCAGGATATAAAAAAGCACTATAATAATACACAAAAAAATATACAATTTGCGATAGGATTACAAGCTTAGAGTGTGTAAACGCCATACTATATAGACCTAAAAATAATGTATAATTTAAACATTTTGTATGGCACTTTGTATCTACATTATAAACAAATGAAATTGAAAGATAACATCTCAGGCAAACACATAGACATATAAGAGTAAGACTATAGTATACACAGAAAAATAATCTCATTAATAATGACATATTTATGAAGTCGTTAACATTTGCAGACATATGTCCGTAGATGCGATACTTAGAGTTAACAAATTTAAAGTTATTAAACAAACGGCGATATTTCATTATGGTTAAGCTCAAATAATGCGGAATGTTAACACAGTAAAAGACAGTAATACATGAAAGAGTACACTGATCAGAGCGCTGAAAGGTTGGATCCATCGCCACCAGGATTTTGTGAGCTATTTGTTCTGCATTTGATCTTGCGTATGTCGTCTTCCGTACGAACTGTGAATGCAGTATCGCCATCACGTTCGCGCACAAGAATGGTGGCGTTACGAATCCACACGTATTTGTATTGCTGCCGGACGGCAACTTCCCTGGTCTTGCGAAATAACAGCTTTTTCTTGAGTGTGAGGTGTTCGTTCATATAAATCGCTGAAGACGTGGCGGCAAAACCCAGCTGATCCGGTTTGATATTTTTGGATTTACGGAAGGCAGTAAGCACGTTATCACGCAAAATACGAGATGAAAACTTGACAATTATATTCTTAGGTCTATTTGTTTGCTGGTGAGCATGAGGAACTCTATGAATAGAGATAATTTCTCTTTGCTGGATCGGTAAGCTGATAAATGTACACAGTGTTTCCATTACGTGTATTAAGTTTTCATTGCGTGTTTCCGGAACATTACAAATTTCAATATTACACTGCCTTGCCTGTTGTTCGAGATAGTCAATTTTATACTCAAGGGAGCTAATTAGCTGGTTAGATTGCTCGGCACTTTGGCAGTTCATATCTGCAATACGTTTCTCTAGCTTACCCTGTTCTTCCGAGTGAAATTGCAGCGAGGTGCGTAATTCCGAAACATCTAGGGCCACATCCGATATATTTTGTTTTAATATACTGTGTTCAGTATGAATACTCCTTATTTCATCCCTCAAATCACTCACAGCCGATCTTAATTCATTACTGAGCTTATTCATACTCTCGTCCATCTCATTACGCCAGCCGCTCAGTGTTCTCTTAATATCCTCCTTAAAGGTAGAAAGTGTACTATTTATATCACCACGCCAGCCATGTAAAGTATTATGTAGTTCCTGTGTAAAAGCTTGAAAAGTATTACTTGTGTCCCCATCTGCTGATTCAACAGCAACTATTGAGCTGCCTAATGAGATTGGATCGCATTCCGACACCTCGCACGACATGTTCATGCTATCTTTGGGAGTAGGGATCTGCGTAGATCGCACAGGCGTATGTATGTTAGACCGGGTGCGGCGTGTAACATTACTACACGACGGGCATTTCCAAGACACCTTAAATTCTTCTGTAAGAGCAGTATACTGCTGCGGAGTAATATTTAGGCACTCAGTATGGTAGCAACCTTGGCAAAGACCACATTTCAAAAGACGTGCTCCAGTCGCAATGCCCGTATTACAACCCAAACAAAACATATTGAAGCAGCTGTTATTCGATATATTAATTAGTGCTATGTAACAGTAGCGCCACCTCGCGGCCTTGATGTGAAATAATTCACCTATATGCGCACGGTCAATCAATCGATTGCGAAGAGAAATTGCGGCGAAGCGATGTTAGGGTCGATCGTGATAGTGTAAGCAACAGCGCATAGATGGCGTTAGTGAGTAATCAATAATCTAATGATGCAGCGATAGTAAAAGCTTAACAAGCGTTTCTAGAAGTATCAGCAGCTATAGATAGATGGCGTTAAATCGCTTTGTTTACTTAGCATGATATTGCAAAAAATTTGAAATTTGCAAATTGTTTTAGAAGTCAGCAAAGTCAAAGAAAACCACTAAAAATCGTTTATTGAGAACATTCACTAAGTTAACGGTGTCCTTGCGATTATGTTGCACTAGTCTAGAATGTTTTATTATCGAAAGCACAAATGTTTCTCACAAATATTCAACGCGCACATAACTTTAATTGAAAAGCAGTTCAGTTTATCTGTAGCCCACGATAAGACACTGACTCAACTGTTAAACACAAACAGACACAAATTTATACACTATTTTAATTTTAATAATTATGTTTACTCAGAGCAAAACATATAGGTCAACACACGAAAAGCGCCACCTAGCGAATATCTTATTATACTTAGTTCTTTTATCCTATTAGTTTGTTATTCTACTAATATTATGCCTGTTATAAATGTGAATGTTCGTGGGAAAAGGCAGTTGAATGGATTTAAATGCAACTTGGCACACTTTTATCGCGTACCGGATGCGTTCCCAAGCAATTCACGCGAGAAAAACGATGGGCTGGACAGAGTCTCAAAAATTGGCGTTCTGAAATATTATAAGCTTAATTATTTAGAATAACTCATATTTGCTATAACATAGAGTAATATTATTACACAAAGTTGCTGTTATAACATTCTATCAAAAAGGAAATATGCCCTGAGTGTAACAGTCGAGCCGTCCGTCGTCATGGTGTCGCTTCAATGGTAATGCGGAACCTAAAACAATACTCGGTGAAATGTGGGTATAGCCTTTGCTTTTTAGTAATATAGGCGTGAGCCATTGCATATATGGATGCACAAGTTTATAAATATTTCAAATATCAGGTCATAAGTAGCTGCTGAGACAATTATCTCACAAACACACGGACGGACTAACGCATTGATTATTATTTAAACACTACCGACCCACCCCGGCTTCCTACGGAGAGTAGCTACAAAACCTTAACAAATTATTCACCTAATAGTAAATAAATGAAAATAATAAATAAATAATAATAAAAAAATAATAGTAATAAATGTAAAAAGTTTAAAATAATAATCCTAATCCTATCCTAATCCTAATCCTAATCCTAACTAATATTATAAAAGCGAAAATGAGTTTGTTTGTTTGTTACCTTTTCACGCCTAAACCACTCAACCGATCATCCTGAAATTTTGCATATACGTTGTCAGGTGTACAGAAACGGACATAGGCTACCTTTCATCCCGAAAAAAATAACTGTTCCCGAGGAAAACAACAATAACGTTCTTATGATAATAGATGGCGCCACGTGTCTTTCGAATCATGATTGAATTATATTATTACAAGCTGAGTACAACCTGAATTGATTGTCAAATTCTAAATTAATGCGAGCGAAGCCGCGGGCAATAGCTAGTAGTATATAAACCTTCTTCAAGAATCACTATCTATTGCTGAAAACTGCAAAAATTTTGTTTTGTGTTTATCGCGAACAGACAAACTTCGTTTAATAACATGTAGTGATAAGAATAATATGAGAGGACCCTCAATATAACCAGAAGCATAAAACATTCTACACTGACTTTTATAACTTATATGAACAACCAAACATCATAACTTTAGCATAATAAAAGCTGTAGCAACTCCAAATCTCTGTCAAATTTTTCTTCATAAACTACCACTATGTAGCCAAAACGAGCTCCCATTGCACCCCGCTCATTAGACACCACATTACAAACTTCACTCCGACTATAAACCGTGGAGTAAATGCACAAGCCGTGTCGGGAGTCCCCCGCGCCCTAACGCGGCGATATCATATTATGTTGAAGTAACTTACCATGTAGATTCTTGCGCATAAACATTTTCGTGTAATAAAATAACATTTTAAAATTCACATTTTGTATGAAGATGTCTTTGGAACTTCTTAGCGGTAATTTAGGTGCTTAAAATATGAAGGCAACGTTAAAATAAGTATAAACTTATGTTATAATGCCTACAGTCTTATTTATAAAACTTACAAGAAGCTTATAACGTTATTATAAGAAAATGCTGATCACAAAAATGCGTATGAACGCTAACACACCTAATAAAAATCCTAAGAAAAGGTAATAAATGTTTACGAAACGTTTACGAGATATATTTTTACAGAACCTTTATTAGAACTTACAGGGTACTATTTTTTTTAATTCTTTTTTTTTATTTTTTTTTTATTCTGCTCGTCAAAATGACCACACTCCACCTGATGGTAAGCAGTCGTGTGGTGTAAGAGCAGTGGCCTCCACACCGCCCTCATAGCAGCCGAGGCGATGTTGAGGTCTTTAACGGCCTAAGACTAAGTAAGATTTTTCATGTATTTTAATGCAGTAATCGTATATCTACTGTAGATGTTGTCCATGACCCGACACTGACAGTTAAAGTGGTAAGACGCACTAAGATTGATGGCTTTGCGGTAATATCCTAACTAATTATATAAATTCCAATGTAAGTTTGTTTGTTTGTTACGTTTTCACGCTTTCTACCGATTAAACATGAAATTTCGCATAGGTTGTCAGGGGTACAGAAGGAAAATTACTTCCCAAGGGATAGCTAATATTTTTATCATAATAAAAGTTTATTTTATAAATATACATACATAGATTCGCGCCTGTTTCCCAAACGGGTGGCCAGAGACTACGGATTTCCATTTGCTACGATCCTGACACTCTTCTCTGGCTTTATTCACTTTCATCACATTCCTCATACACGCTCGCCGGGTTAAGGTGTTCACCTGGCCTTTATCCAGAACGTCTCCGATCTAATCAAGAAACGTTCGCCTAGGTCTGCTTCTTGCGACTGTTTCATATTAATATCTTTGTGTGTAACTATATACATGCTATATATAGCGATATATATCAATCTACACAAATATTACAAAGAGGAAAGATTTTTTCGTTTGTTTGTTTGTATTGAAAAGGCTCCAAAACTACTGAACCGATTTCCAAAATTCTTTCCCCATTAGAAAGCTACATATTCACTGGGTAACATAGGCTAAATCATATTTTAAAAAAAATTAGGGATCCCTACTAAAATTTAAATAATGTAACACAAGGTGTAAAAAACTGAGTCATAAAATGTCTGTCATAGCATGCGCTGCGGCAACTATTGATGATAGAACAAAAAATGTTCTAATAACGCAAACGAAGATGCGCGGGTTAGCTAGTATATGTATATATTTAGATTGCCACAAGGCACATAGTAACTCCGATGGCTTATCTTATTCTGAAAACCTATGCTACGTCGCATATGCGACCCTGGTAAACTTAAGTCATACGACCAATGGCGCAGCCCGCACTAAATTAATAATAATCTTAATATAAACTAATAAACAGGTGTCCCCATCATAGCCCTTTTGTGACCGCGGGAATGGACAAGGGTTTACCCTTGTCTATTTTTAACCTTCGACGCAAATAAGGGTGGTATAAGTTTAACGTATGTATCTGTTTGTGGTATCATAACTCTTAACGATTAAATAGACATTGATTTTTTTTGTTGGCAAATTTAGGTGTTTTTTTTTTTTTAATTCTTTTTTTTATCGAGGCTTTTATCCACAATGGCATGCCAGCCTCATCGCACCTTAACCTAAGTTACACACAAATAAAACTAACTAACAATAATCATTGATAGCTATAATAATAATAAGTTTAGGTAAACCAGTATGTTTTGTGATTAAAAAGTTTAGCTCTGTTCTTGTTGTTAAACAGGAAGTAAGCAATTGCCACATATCTGATAGATTCGAAATTTGGTAGCCTGTTACTTCAATGATTATTTTCAGATTTTTATATGTAGAGTAGCTTTTGCCCTCGACTTTGCTCGCGTAAAAGTAGGTTATGTCAGTAAAAGTTCCTTTTTAAAATAAAATATAGCTTATCTTACTCGTTTATGAAATATACGGGTATGATGTATCTGCATTTTAGACAAATAAATATATAGTGCCAGAAACATTTTTTCAGACATGAGACCATCTTATGACGCTCATTACGTCATGAGCGTCGTTTTTATTTTTTTTACACAATTACATAGGTACATATTCATAACTAATATTTATTTACTTTATACTTACTTACCTATTACCTACTTTTTCAATGTATTCTTTTAATAAAATAGTATTTATTATGCCATATTTTCTTTCATTATTCTATTATTATATATTCTATTTATGTATTATTTATTTCTTTATTTTGAGTGCACTATTGGCGGACCAAACGTCAATAATTGTGGTGTTCGCTGAAAATCAGCGCTGTGTAGTGCTTGCAGCATCACCGTTGTTTTTGTGCAGTCAGGTGGGACGTGCATCTGCACATATTTACATTTTAATTGTTTTTAAAAAAATAATCTTTTTACTTACATATTTTTATTTACTTTTTGTTATACCCGCATTCTATAATAATAATTGATGATGCATGTTCATTTATCTATATATTAATACGTAAAGCAAAAACTTTGTACCCGAAAATTGCGCGGACGGAGGAGTATGAAATTTGGCTAAATTAAAGTTTATATGGAGAAGGAGGGGCGAATCCTAATATTGATATAAATGAATGAAAAAACACTACATGCACACAACCATGCATTTGACACACGCAGTCGAAGCGCTTAACTATGGTTACATATATCAATATATAACGACATTATGTCAGCAATATCTTACAGGCAAACTTTGGTCAAATTTCGAGCACTAGGCGACCGCTAGTTTATATAAATATTTCATTCGGTATGAGAGCTGAAGATCGTGTTTAATGTAATATAGGCATCTAATGCTACTAAACTTACGAGGCATCCCAACTTGCTTTATACCGTACACGTAATGTACACATGTGATTTGCTTCTACACGATGCATTTTCCGAACAACGGAGCAACTATTAATCTCGCTTCGTTCGCCCGTATCGCAATCGTTACAGTTTTCATGCTGAGAGAGTTTGATAATTTCCTGTTTAACGATCATTTTGCAAGAAAATAATATATTAAATCTGAAATGGGGTAGTGGTTCATGTGGTCGCCTCATCACTGCCTCTGCGTCAAGTGTTAAAGTGAAAGTCAAAGTCAAAAATAATTTATTCATTTAGGTTACAAAGTAACACTTGTGAACGTTAAAAGTGTTAGTGAGTTTACTAAATTTACATTTATCTTAGTTGCTAGGTTTAGGCAAAAGATTGAGTCTATGAGAAGATAATTGCAAGAAACTCACGGCCACTCTTTAATATCGCCATTATATTACAATTTCTGTTTTTTACAACTCATATATGTACCAGGTGTTGCAGTCATTATGCCAAATAATACTGTCTCTATAAAAATAAAATCTAAATATAAAATAACATTTAATAATTTTACTCACACCACACTTCACTTAAATTTGTGTCATCAATATATACTTATTCCAAAACTGGTGTTCTTTCTGTTCGTTGTTTGAATTTTGGTAAAGTTCCCCGCGAAATAGGAAAGATTTCTTGAGAGCGAATCGTCTTTTCAATAAAATATTTGTTAAATAATGTAACCAATTTTAAACAATTTATCACTTTCAAAGAAAGAAAGATGTAGGTATTTATATTCTTAGTATTTCGTTCGCCCATTTCTTTCAGATAGATATCTTTAGGGCTACAGTTCACCCACGCAGTGCCTGTTTAAACGTCTAGAAAGTGTAGTAATATGAAACGATAACACATATAATCGTTGCGTATATTTTTGTAAACGGTACTGTAGCTCACGCACACTAACACATAATGTAGACACAAGCTTCACCCTAATACATGAACGCGTCTAATTTATTGTAGAAGGGTGCGACTTCGTGAGCAAACAGTACTATACATTCGGTATCCTGAATTTTAAAATGGCTACGTAAAAACTTTCTAATGACATTTTAACGCGAATACACAACATAGTCAACATAGTATTCGCATAAAAACTTTTCACTTAACAATATTGCTTTTACATTCTGGCAAAACATAAAAACATTGACGCTTAAAACATATTTATTCACGCAATTTCAACGCTGTTATAATAACTGGAAGGTCCCTACACGTTAATAATTTAATAATGAACCCGGCTTAATATCCATAGAACGGTCGTAAACAGCCTCCGGTACACGAAACAACTTGAGCCATACATTCATCCAATCATCTCATGAAATTTTTAAAACGTAATTAGTACGGGGCAATTTTAGTAACTTCGCTCAATTTTACTCGATGTTGCTGAACTTCGCTTAAAGTTGAGTGGGTGTCTAGCTCAATTTAGCTTTTTACTGCGGTCGCATCATTACGGTAAAAGCGTTGCGCGGCTGTTTGCGCGGCACCCTTTAACAAAAAGCTGCGCTGCAATGACGTCACTGTTAATGAATTTTAATGTGTGCGTTAAGCAAGCACACCTGAAAGAAAATTTTAAGACGGTATGAAATAGATATTTATGTTCATAAAAGGGTAATTAACTCAAATAATTATGATCGAAATGAAACGACTTTCCCCTTAAAAATCATCTCT
The DNA here is from genome assembly GCA_963564715.1 of Catocala sponsa. Taxonomy (NCBI): domain Eukaryota; kingdom Metazoa; phylum Arthropoda; class Insecta; order Lepidoptera; family Erebidae; genus Catocala; species Catocala sponsa. Next base: position 27,713,739 of record OY751333.1, on the reverse strand, counting down.
TAATATTAAAGATTCACGGACTTAATTATTATCCACTCCTAAATATTTAAGAGGTAGCTAAGTATTAATTAGAGCCTAATTAGAAAAAATCTGACGTATAAACGCAACTCAGCGGTGGGCCATTAATCAAAAATGTAATAGCTCAATGATTTATTGATCAAGGACTTCAGATATATTTAATTGAGAGTTAGCTAAGTATTAGTTAGCCATAGTTTTATAAGTCTTTATGTGTTTGTTGTCTCTAAGTGACCATTGCAGTAAGTAAACGAAAAGAAATGACAGTGGTATTGTGAGTCGCGCCGCTGAATCAGTGAATGAAAAAGCCGTCTCCTTCGATAGATAAGTAACACTTGCATTATTATAAGTGGTACTTCAGTATTTTCGCCATCTTTTATTATTCAAAAAGTGCAAATTCACTAAAATTATTGAAGTGAAAACTTCTTTAGGGCGTTGAGCACTTCTTGGGTGAACAAAAATCATGGAGCTCGCGTCATCGTCACGCTGCCACGCTTTATAAATTTTTTTTAGAATATTAACAATATCTCAGGAATGGTGCGTCCTACGCAAAAAATAACGAAATTTTGACCTCCCGAATAACCCCTAGGGGAGTATCAGGAACTAGCATCCGACCCACCCTTTTTTATTTTTATTTCTTTTCTTTTCTTTTTTTATAAAGTTGTGTTTATTTATAAAGAAGAGTTTATGATCAAGGATTACAGTTTTCACTTCTATCGGCAGTCCCCAAAGACTACCCAATTTTTTTTAAATTTAATTTTCGTCGTTAAAGCAAATATAGATAAGAAGATATCATATTCAAAAATCGCCCAGCTGCCCTTTTAATTCACTATTAAAGAAACCATTGTTTTAAGAGTAAACATTTTTTGACGAATTTATTCATGAGCCAGTTCGCCCAAGGAAATGCTACCCTCTTTTAGGAAACCGTCAAAGTCAAAGTCAAATTCAAAAATCATTTATTCATTTAGGTCATACAGTAACACTTATGAACGTCAAAGTATATAGGTTAGTGAGTTTACTATACTGAAGCTACATTTAGGTTAGTTGCTAGGTTCAGGTAAAGGGTAGAGCCTATGAGAAGAAACCTGCAGAAAACTCACGGCCACACTTTTAAATCGCCAGTTAAATATAATTTCAGAATTTTACAACTCAAATTAACAAGGTGTTACAGCCATTATGCCATATACTACTGACTATAAAAAACTAAAGATAATAACAATAATAACTTAATAATATTATAGAGAGGAAATAATTTGAGCTAAGATATATTATTTAATATATTTTTTATTTTATTTTTATTGCCCTTGGTGGCAGACGAGCAAGTGGCCCACCTGATGGAAAGTGGTAACCACTGCCCATGGACTTCAGCAATGTCAGGACACAGCAAAGCCGCTGCCTACCGTGAAAGAAGAACTCTCTTTAAACCTCGTTTGAAGAAGGACACATCATAGCGCTCGGGAAACACCGAAGTTGGCAGTTCATTCCAGAGCTTGCACGTACGTGGGAGAAATTATCGCTGAAAGCGTACCGTCTTAGAATTGAACGCTTCCAGGTGATATGGATGAACCCTGCTTCGGTGTCGAGTGGTACGGTGATAGAAAGGGGCCGCTGGTACCAAATCAAACAGTTCTTCAGAGCACTCCCCGTCAAAGAGTCGGTAGAACACGCAGAGAGACCCAAAGTCTCTTCGTTGCTCCAACGACTCCAGTCTATCCGTGAGATTGGGATCATCGACGATTCGAACTGCCCATCTTTGTAGGGAGTCAAGTGGCTCGAGCTGGTATTTGGGGGCCCCTGCCCAGAGATGTGAGCAGTACTCCACGTGCGGCCGGACCTGTGCTTTGTAAAGCACAAGACTTTGACCTGGTGTGAAGTACCGCCTGGCTCTGTTCAGTACACCCACCTTTTTACTCGCTAATTTAGCTTTGTCCTCCAAGTAACTCCCAAACTGGACTTTATTTGAGATTTCGACGCCAAGGATCCCAATACTTTCGGAGATTCGGAGAGTAACTCCTTGGAACTGTGGCGCCATGATAAAAGGGTCCTTCTTGGCAGTAAACGCGCACACTTGTGTATTCGAGGGGTTGAATCGAACTAAGTTCTGTTCACCCCATTCGGAGGCCCGCCCAAGAGAGTCCTCGACTTCAGACACAAGTTGTCTTCGTCTTTCCTGTATTATGCTCCGAGGGACATTCTGATAGCTGGTATAACGCGCATTACCCGTGCTGTCATCCGCATAGCAATGTATGTTCTCGATTGACAACAAGTCATTGATATGCAGGATGAACAGATAAATCTAAAATAGACAATAGGATGGCATGATGGCGCATACACTTACACTTTCTGACTATGCAAAGGCTTAAATTGACTTATAAGTAATACAGATCTTTGAATCCTGTATGCAACAAGCACCTAGCTCCATGAGTTTTTGTCATTTAAGTAGTCGTTGACTGAATAATAACCCTTCCAAATAAGTTGGTTTTTAACGGCGTTTTTAAATTTAAACAATGGTAAATTAATTATATTAATGGTTAATTTATTAAAAAAACGTATACCGAGGCCTACTAACTTATGCTTATTTCTAGTGTTTACGTTATGGATATCACTATTCTTATTATATAAGTAAATGTTATGTTTAATAAACATAATGTTAGCAAATATATATTGCGACGCAACAGTAAGTATGCCTATTTCTTTAAATCGATCTTTCAGGGCAACTCGTGGTCCTAAATTATAAATGCTACGTACTGCACGCTTTTGAAGAATAAAAATTGTCTCAATATCAGCTGCCTTGCCCCACAATAATATACCGTAGGACATGACACTATGAAAGTAACTAAAATATACTAGTCTTGCAGTATCTATATCAGTAAGCTGTCTTACTTTCCGAATTGCGTATGCGGCTGAGCTAAGTTTCCCTGCAAGACACGATATTTGAGCGCCCCACTGTACTTTATGATCTAAAGTTAATCCTAAAAAGACTGTAGATTGGACTAAAGTAATAATTTCATCATTTAAAATTATATTCACGTTAGGACTCTTTACGTTTGGCAATGTAAACTTGATACATTTAGTTTTTGTAGAGTTTAGTAGTAAATTATTCGTCGTAAACCAGTCCAGGACTTCCGCGAGTGAATCATTAACAGCACGTAACTTTGGTGCATTTCGGTCTACTTTAAAAATAAGGGATGTGTCGTCCGCGAATAAAACAATGTCACACAAATCCTGAACAAAGAACGGCAAATCATTTACGTACACTAAAAACAGAAAGGGTCTTAAAATCGAGCCCTGTGGCACGCCCATTGTGACTGGTAATCCAGAAGATCTACTTCCGTTGATATCAACGTGTTGTAGTCTATCGCTTAGGTAGGAATCAACTAAGTCAAGTGCAGTATCTCGGATGCCATAATGCCTGAGTTTTCGCAACAGCGTTTGATGGTCAACGCAGTCAAAGGCTTTAGAGAGATCACAGAATACGCCAATGACATCTTGCGAAGTCTGCCAGGCACTGAATGTATGTTTTAAAAGCGTAACACCCGCATCTATCGTAGAACGGCTCTTCCTAAAACCATATTGATCTGCATGAAATAAATTGTTTACACTGAAGTGGCTCTCTGATTGCTGTAATATAATCTTCTCAAATATTTTACTAATAGCAGGTAATATTGAAATCAGCCTAAAATTACTGGGGTCACTTTTGCAACCATTTTTAAATGAAGATATTATTTTACTACATTTCATTAAGTTTGGAAAAATGCCCAAATCAACGCATCCTTTGAATATTGCGGCTAGGTGTGGCGCTATATTAATAATAATACTTTCAACTCATTTTACCGAAATACCCCAGAAATCAGCAGATTTTTTTAAATTAAGCGACTTAAATACTTTTATTATATCATACGGATGTACACGCTCAAAACTAAATAGTATCTTGCACTTTTCCACGTTGTCCCTAACTAAGTATTCTGCTCGAGCTGGGCATGACCTAAGGGTACTAGTTATGTTTAAAGGTATTTTTGTGAAGTAGTTATTGAATGTATCGGCTACTTCCCAATTATTTGAAATTACGCTATTATTTACATTCAGTTCAAATTTATTATCACGCACCTTGCTGCGACCTGTTTCATTGTTAATAATGTTCCATGTAGTTTTAATTTTATTATTAGATTTTTTAATTTTAGTTTTTAGGCAAAGGCAGTTGGCAGTGGCACAAGTCTTTTTAAATAATTTTGAAAATTTTTTAACATAGTGAATAAAATTTGGATCGAAATTGTATTGTTTCATACCATATAATTCATATAGCTTTGCTCTACTTTTATATATCCCAGATGTTGTCCAGTCACAAAACTTAATCCTATTATTCTGACTAAAGGTCTTACATTTAAAAATATTATTATATTCTAAAGTAATTATGTTAAGTAAAGACTCATATAGTTCGTCTGGATTATCCAGAGAAAGGTCCATATTGACAACTTTGAGACTTATGTTATCATTAAATTCCTTTAAGCGATTAGATGTCATCGGTCTACATGTGACCTTATTCTCTTTATGAATTGTACTCACAGGAAATACTACCTTTTGCCCACAGTGGTCAGATGTAAGTTCACTCAATATGGCCCTATTTAGAAATTGGCAGTCGCAAAGTACATTATCTAAGCAGGTAGCAGAATGTGAAGTGATCCTAGTGGGTTCAGAAAATAAATGCTGTAAATTAAATGATTTAAATAAACTAATAAGTCTTAAAGAGACAGCTGACTGTTCAAGTAAATTAACATTAAAATCACCACACACTACTATATGCCTATTACTAGAACTCAAGTGTTTTAAAATATCCTCTATTACGGTTTCAAATACACTAAAATCACTATGCGGTGGTCGGTATACACAAACTATGACATGTTGCTCTAATTCCACACAGGATAGTTCAATAGTGCGCTCGATAGAAAGATTTACTATATCTTTACGTTCTTTACATTTTAGATTGTTACATACATATATTAGAGAGCCACCATGTATAGAATTCTTTCTTACAAACGCACTTACAGTTACATAATATTCGTTATTAAATATTAATTGATTAGTTCTTAACCAATGTTCCATTATGCAACATATTTGAATATTATGTTGTTTAAAAAATAAATCTAATTCTAACTCCTTGCCGGATAGACCCTGAATATTCTGATGAATTAGTCTAATACTGTGAATGCCTATCCTTTGTCTCATCTAACAGTTTAAACTACTAGAAGTGTCAATATTTGAATTTGTAGTAGAAATACTACTATGTCCTAAAATCTTAATTACCCTACTGGTACCTGAGTCGCTACATATTATATTAAATGCTAATAATTTAGCAAGTTGCTATTTATAAAAAGAAGATAGATACATTGTATCTTTAGTCAATAAAAATTTACTAATAAACTTATTAGTGTCAAAAAATAAACTATAATTGTTGTAACATGTACTGTTATAAAAAAGTAAAATTAAGTTTTTCAATATTCCTATTTTGTTAATTTGTTAGTACATAGGAATATGGTAATGTACAAAGAATAAAGTTACACCCTACTTTATAATGTAATGATTCTATTACCTCTGTCAAATGGATTGCTTCTTTTTTAGTGACAGATAAGCTGTCACCATAAAGAAATATTACTGTTGATTCTGCATTTAATTTTGTAGTTTTTAACTTATCAATTATAGAACCTAACCTAGCCCCAGGGGAACAAATATTTATGCAAGGCGACTCTGTATGAGAATTAATTAGTCCACTAAAACCTACTCCTATTTGGTCAGTCGTAGAAGTAAGTAAGAGTAACACTTTGCCAAATCCTGGAATCGAACGCGAGACTTTAATCTCACTAGCCGCATTCACTACCGCTATGCTAATGAGGCAGCCGAACCGAACACAGAAATATTATAAAATATTTTTTTATTGCCTTTGGTGGCGGACTAGCAAGTGGCCCACCTGATTGAAAGTAGTAACCGCTGCTTATGGACTTCAGCAATGTCAGGACACAACAATGCCGCTGCCTACCATGAAAGAAGAACTCTCTTTAAACCTTGTTTGAAGAAGGACATATGTCCTTCTTCAAACAAGGTTTATGCGCTATGATATAATAGCGGTCGGGAAACACCGAAGCAGGTAGTTCTTTCCAGAGCTTGCTCGTACGTGGGAGAAATGATCGCTGATATTGAAATGATTACTTATTGCAACTGTAATGAAAAGCGAACATTATCTTTCACACAAAACTCTACAAGCTTCTGTTAAAACTTCTTTAAAAATAATTCCGACGCTAGGAAACCATTTCTTTTGACACAAATTCTTGAGTTCAGCATTTCCCTATTTACTCCCTATTCAGTACATTGCATTGAAACTCTGCAGACGATGACGATTTAATTGGCCTCTAATTTGAAGAGCTGTTTGGTTTGAGACCTACTCTATCAATCAATTAACCCTGTTCATGTCTAAGTGAAATGTCCTGCTTAGGTGCATTTACAAACAGAACTAGTGGTCAGGTTAATCTGTTATGTTAATGGTCTATCGAAATAATTAAACCTTAATTGGGTCACGAATGAAAGCATGAGTCAGTTCTGATATCACACTTGTACTAATTAAAGCTAATTCATATATGTCTAATATAGTTTTAATCGTACGCATGTATGTACATACTAATACAAGCTATAAGTTTAGCTATACTAATATTATAAAGCTGAAGAGTTTTTTTGATCGTTTGCTTATTTGTTTGTTTGGTTGAACGCGCTAATCTCAGGAACTACCAGTTCGAATTGAAAAATTATTTTAGTTTTGGATAGCCCATTTATCGAGGATGGCTATAAACTATATAACATCACGCTATGACCAATAGGAGCAGAGCATCAATGGAAAATGTTGCAAAAACGGGTAAATTTTCTAATGTGAAGCAGATGAAGTTGCGCGGTTCTGCTAGTTAATCTATAAGGCATCTTCGCGACTATACGAAGCGATTTTTTAACACTGGTTTAGAGAATTACCCGACCCTATGGGAGGCTTATACGGGAATGTGTGTGAAGAAGCCCTTTGAGAGTTTTAATCTAACTAGCGGTCGCCTAGTGCTCGAAATTCGACCAAAGTTGGCCTGTAAGATATTGCTGACATATTATGTCATTATATATTGATATATGTAACCATAGTTACGCGCTTCGACTGCGTGTGTCAAATGCATGGTTGTGTGCGTGTAGTGTTTTTTCATTAATTTAATGTATTTCTAATGCATATTTTAAAAAAATATTAGCATTCGTCACTTCTTCTCTGTATAAACTATAAGTGTGCGAAATTTCATACTCCTCCGTCGGCCCAATTTTCGTAAAAAGGGGAACAAAGTTTTCGCTTCACGTATTAATATATAGATACGAGGTGGTAAACCTACAGAAAGTACCAACCGTTCAGAAGTAACCTACGTAGAAAAATTATACGCCTACCTTTCATCCAATTCAAATACTATCACTTGGGATTTGAGAGTGATGGACAACAGATTTACGAGCTTCCCATTCCCAATAATCACATCCTAAAAACATAGTAATAATACATAGTCAATCAAAACCTGCGCTTCCAAAAACAAAGACCGAAACGAAAATTCACTCAATAAATTTGTTTTCTCGTTTCGCAGCTCAAAAATAACAAATATGCAACATTAAATATAATATTCTGACGCCGACGGTCTGTCGCTCAATGTCCTTACCTTTTCCACTTAAGTCTACGACTCCCACGGGATTATAACATGTATAGAGGAATTTCACGCTCCCTCTAATTCTAATCTATTTTATTTACGTGTATCTGAATATTTTTATGTTATACATACATAGAGAATTGTCGATGAGCCCAGACTTACAGACGGTATTAAGCCACTAAGTCTCAGTACGGACTTTGCCTCCCTTTGTGTATTCTACCGCATATACAGGTGTATTATGACTTCGGTGAATCATAACTCGAAAACTATGAGAAATCGCGGAACACATCAGGGGTTGATTCGGATAGTCCACGATACGAGGAACTTATTTTTTGTATTTGGACGTCAATCTTCCGGCCATCCTGTATAATGGATTGTGTTCTGATGAGTTGTTTGTGATGATGGCCTCAGCTTCTTTTTATCATCGCGCCGCTCGCCCTCGGCAGGTATTTCATTCTCACACCTTACAACCTAATTGATGCCGCACAAAGCGGTACTAAAGGTATTTTCTCCCGCGGACACGCAGGTTGTGGAATGAACTCCCTGCCCAGGTTTTCTCACAAGACTACAGTATGAGGTTGTTCAAAAAGGGCGTTAAAAGGTTTTTCAAGGTCGGCAACGCACAAGTGATGCCTCTGGTGTTGCAGGCGTCTATAGGCTACGGTGACCATTTACCATCAGGTGAGCCGTATGCTTGTTTGCCAACTTAGTTGTATAAAGAAAAATTATATACAGAATGATATAGGTACATGGAGTAGCGAAAAATTATAAGTTTATTATTCCCAGACACCGTGTTGCTACAGATATTTTCGAACAGTAAAACCTAATTAAACTTGGACATTATTTTGATATAGGGCCGTAAGAACTTCAAATAAATTACGTATTATCTTTATTTAACATAGCCTCGTAATAGAACAGAGAAAAACATTTTTCAATTAAGCCGAAGCCCTAAAAATAACTAGCCACAACAAAAGTTCCAAACAAGGAATCTGGGAGAGTAACTCCAAATCATTTCGCTAACTAATTAAGAAGCAATCTTGGACAAAACCATGAAAAATCACAAAGTGGAGCGTCTGAACGTAATTTAATTACTACGGATCGGAAACCAAAATTGCTTTAAACGTTCTTGAGAGTTCCTTGAGCTAAGTTTAGTTCAATTAATTTTGAGAGGAGAGAAACTGCGAGAAGCCTCACAAACTATTGCTTTCAACGACTGCTGCGAGTATTGACCTGCATCCACTGACTCAGAGTAATGGAATGCACTCATGTCTGGATGACTTACACCGGCTACGTAAATAGGTATAATAATACTACTAGTAATATTATAGATGATATCATAACAATATATTTGAATGACTATATTTTGCAATACATAATATCTACAGTTCTGAGTGAAGGTCTGTTGATTCGTCATACAGAGATTCCTTAGTATGCACGACAGTGTTTCGCAAAGGCCAATGCACTTGTTTTGTGTCATTTGTGTGTCGTTCTCTGAACTATAATCAAAACCAAAACAAAAATAGTATCTTAACTTTAAAGCTTGAACATATCAATTTAATATATTATTTTATTGAAATATTAAGGAAATTAACATTTAGCATGAAGATAAAAATTAAGTTTAAAGAGAAGAAGCTAGCAAGAAGCTTGTTATATATCTGTCCAATAAATCACATCGTTTGTTGCTTCGTTGCCGCGTTCAAAAACCAGCTTATACATTTATTATATTTGGAAGGAATCAGGATTGTAAGATTTGATAAATTTATTATATAGGTAAGTAGGTCACCATTACTTTTATTTACTTACATTCAGCCAAGCATTCAATCTCCTGAAATTGGCAAAGACATAAAATTTGATTTGATACTGCTTATGACACCCATGGGTGTCGTAAGCGGCGACTCTGGGTAATTCCGATCCAGGAAAATAAGCAACATTTATCTGTATAAATTTAAATATTATATCTCTCTGTGGTTATAAATCTGTCAAATACAGCGCTGCGCGATTAATTATGGAAGGGTATAATTTCGTGTCATATTAGTGATCGTAGATTTCTTAAGAAAATATAGAGTATCAAAATGCAAATTGATTTAAGAAGCCTAATTAATGATGATGATGATATTGCCGAATAAGTCAATGCATTATTCATCGACATTCAAATAACAAAAATATTTTTTACTGGTAGCAAAAAATCCCATGTCTCGCCTGATGCATGTTTGGTTAAATTAAATTCTGGCAAATGATTGCTTTTATCATTTAGTCTTTTGGGGAGACCAACAGACTGCAATGCAGAGGGTCTCGGGTTCGAACCCACGTCTCGCACCTCTAACTTTCGGAAGTTATATAACTTTTCGAAATTATGTGCGTATTGATTGACAATTATCCCCTACTCTGTGCCTCGAAGAGCACGTTAAGCTGCCATGAACATCTATGGCAGTCGTTATTAGGAAGTTAGTGCCCTCTAATATCCTAACACTGGCCTAGCCTTAGGGTATCGTTAGCCTTCCGGTTGCGAAGGTCAGATGGCAGTCGCTCCGTGTAAAAACTGATACATATATACATACATAGATTCACGCCTGTTTCCCAGAAGGGTAGGCAGAAACTACGGATTTCCATTTGCTACGACCCTGACACACTTCTCTGGCTTCATTCACTTTCATCACATTCCTCATACACGCCCGTCGGTTCAAGGAGCTCTTAACCTGGCCTTTGTCCAGAACGCCTCCGATCTGATCGAGAAACGTTCGCCTAGGTTTTCCTCTTGCGACTGTTCCATTCACACTAGCCTTATAAACTTTCTTAGTCACAGTCAAAAACTGATATTCTGTCAAATCCGGTTAGACTAGAAAGCCGACCCCAAGTGACTTGGCAATAATAAAGGCTAGGGAGAAGAGTTGATATGTACCTTATACCTGTTTATGGTAGTTAGTACTTTTGCGGACTAAAATAATCGCCTGCCATCATAATTACAAATATATGTCACATTGTTTGAATACTAAAGATTGTAACTATGTTATAACTTATTCTGCCACTGCGACGTAATATACGAAGTATTTGCAACATCATTTGATAACTCAATTAGTGAAATACCACAAAGTAACTAGCTGCCTCTGGCGACTTCAAAAGTCGCGAATCTTGCAACATGATTCTCATTTTGGGAAAGTTTATGATGGCAACTTAGTATACTTCAGTTTGATATTTATACTCATAGGTGTTATATTGTAATATGATCAAATTATTTGATCTTGGATCTTTCGGTAATATCAGATACGCTTTCATTAGACCAGCAGAATTATTTAAAGCCTAATTTCAATACTATTATTTAAAACATTACATTATCAATCGAACTGTTTGAATGTGTTACTATGTAAAATATGTTTGGTTGAGAAAAACCGTATTGACTGTCAACTTGATTTATAATAATTATAGTAAGTATTTAATAATTTAACTGTGCCGTCATACAAACAGAAAAAATAATTTATTAATTTAGGTCTGAAATTGACGCTTATTCACGTCAAAGTATTTCGATTCCCGAATCAGGCAAAGCGATATTGTGTTTTCTGTTATTTCCTAACAGAAAAACCCTTCTTAGTAACAGTATGGGGTCTAATACACCGCATAGGGCAGTGGCAACAGGCTTGCCCATAAAAAAATTGGGTCTTAAGACTGCGCCCAGCGTAAGACAGTTAATTACAGACCTCTTGCGGCGCATATTCAACTCAGCGCGCGGCCGCCATAGTAAAATTGTATGGAGGATTTGAAGTGATTTTTTTATAAACATGTATCTTTATTATCAACCAATAACTTAAATATTTGGAGCGAACAAATTGTAATATAACTATTTATGTTTCGTTTAAGCTGTAAAATAGGATAGTTTTCTACTGTTATAATCTAAAATTCACGTAACACGAGCTTACGTTTTTGCATTTTTCGTGCAAATTTACGTAATTTTGTAGGCGAAAATATTAATTATTTTAAGTTTTTTACACGGAGTAATTGTAAACACATTCATCGTTGTGGTAAATGTATATTTTCTATTCGTATTAAACAAAGAGTGTTGATTTTATTCACTTAACTGTGACCGCCTGTTTTGGCACATTTCGCGCAGGCGCAGTCTTAAAAACATGGCTAGGGCAACGTGGCTATTTATATTTTGTATCTAATAATTTGATAATCGAATTGAATTTAATCATGGATCTTGAAACTTGAAAAAAAAGCAAGACCAGAAAGATATTTTATTGCATCATTCGGCGGTCTAGAAGTTTTGCATCGGGCTACTGTTTAGAATACTTAAAGTTTATATCTTTGTTGATACAGTACAGGCTTAAGTTTGAGCGAAACCTCACCTCATGCTAAGCTATGCTGTAGCCAAAAAACAGCAAGCGTGGTCAAAATAATTTGATTTAGTTAAGCCTGAAAAGAACTAAATTTACTTTAGGGTAAACTACCTACAGACCAGCGTCAACAAATAGTCATATTCTGCAAGCTTGTAGAATACCAACTTTAGCCGCCTCGTTGGCCCTGTAGCATAAGTTGGAGCTTATATCGTGCTCCCATGAGGTGAAAATAGTATTACGTAAGAATTTTCTAATAGGAAATTTTCGGTAGCAGTACAAAGTCTCGAAGCGTGCCCAGTAAACAACAATGTGCCGCCAATTATGTTTTTTTTATTTTTTTTATACAACTGAAGTGGCAAACAAGCTTACGGCCCACCTGATGGTAAGCGGTCACCGTAGCCTATAGACGCCTGCAATACCAGAGGCATCACTTGCGCATTGCCGACCTTTTAGGAACGGAAGTGGGAAGGAGAAGGAGCAGGAAGGGAGAAAGAGGGCACTAGAAAAAAAATCATCCGATCTGGCGTCATGTAGCGTTTCTGCTGCGGTTTGTGAAATGCCGATCGATATAACGTAATCAGACGGTCAATCGCAACTGCTGGGATTATTTAACTAAATTGGCAACAGTCAATCAAATCACTTAACATAAGTTTAAATTTTGACACATCGTTGATTAGCCTTTTAGAAACCAGGTTCAAAACAGATTACAGTATTCACGATATAAAATTAGATTTTCTTTTTTTGCGTATTCCACAGCATCATAATTATATCTAAAACATTCTCATAATTTTCACATCCGAAATATACACAACATGAAACTCCAAATCTACAGCTTCATAATAGCAAATGTCACCCAGTATTACTTACCTACCATAAACCGAGCGGTCCTGAGTGTACGCTTTATAGGCCCAGCCAGGATATTACCGACTCTTATGGCTTAGGACAAATGGACAGACCTATGTAAGCCTAGATTAATAAACTTTTTATAGTGTGGTGTGCGGCATTAAATGAGACTACGAGTTAGCTGTGTTAGATCTTACTTTCGGGCTGTCGGTTTTATGTGATAGTAATAGTATAAGATGTTATTTCCAAGGTATTGTACGAAATAGGGATTGTATTTCTTTGTTCGTCATTACATTAATTAAGTTCTAACGGTAACAATATCAACCAAGGCAAGCTGTCTATGAGGCAGCCTGCATGTCCAAAAGTTCTCCATAATTATGTAAATTCTGCAACTCGCACTGGGCTAGCATGGTGGACTATGGCCTTACCTTCACTATGAAGAGGCCCGTGCCCGGGTCGAACAGTTTATAAGCATACCTACTATTATACCCCGCGTTTAAAAGCCTCCACAGGTTTACTTCCACATGTTTTGTACTTATCATAACAATTAAACAATTTCAACTGAATTAATACGAAAATAACCTATTACAAACCCAATAGAGAACTTTCTTTCTTCTTTTCGTGTGGTTCGTGGACAACCTGTTGTCAAGAGTTGTTCAAGCCGCCCGTAGGCCTCTGACATGGCTTAACGACTGCTGTCAATTTGGCAACAACCGGGACCGACTTTTTATGTGCCCTCCGAAGCACGAAGATGCTCAGATGAAATACCACTAAGCGATCACCCATCTATAGACTGACCGCACCTAACATTGCTTAACCTCGCTATATCGCTATCTAATAATAGAGATTATTAGGTATATAACAAATAAAACTGGTATATGAACGTTCTTTAAGCATAAGATCCATTAGAGCAGCGATAGCTCAGTGGGGAGACCAATAGACTGCAATGCAGAGGGTCTCGGGTTCGAACCCACGTCGCGCACCTCTGACTTTCGGAAGATATATGACTTTTCGAAATGATGTGCGTATTGATTGACAATTATCGCCTGCTCCGTGCCTCGGAGAGCACGTTAAGCCGTTGGTCCCGGCTGCCATGAACGTCTATGCAGTCGTTATTGGGAGAGTGTCGACACAAAAGATCCCACTGGGTCGAAGTGTCGCCGGTCTGCATTGACTGGCCTCCACATAAGATAAGAAAACGCATAAGATCTCGGGTTCGAACGTCGGAGGGAAAGGATTTTTACGTATTCTTTTAAAATAATTTGTCAGTAACAGAACGCAGCCTGAAAATTTGTCTGACATACGGCAATAGTCTCACCCCGTTTCAGTGGTATATAAGAAAGATGGCAAAATATGCGTGAAATGTTTCCCTCCCCCCTCCCCTCCCCCCCTTTTCCCAACTTTCTTACATCTCTGTTTATATCTTCAGGGGTATTGATGTGACTAAGTATGAACGTTATTGAACTTGAAAACTACACCTCTGCTTATATCTTCAGGGGTATTGATGTGACTAAGTATGAACGTTATTGAACTTGAAAACTTTACATCAAGACTAGACATAACTCATACTAAATATTCGCAGTATACCAAAACATGTAAAAAAACAACAGAATTATGAAATATGAGGACAAAAGGTCTTATACCGCCTCACAAAAGAAGGGCTATGTCTCAAAGCCTGGCATTTGTTACCCAAAAGAAAAGTAATTTATAGACTTGTATATTAGTAAGCTTTGACTCTGTATACTTCGTATTTATTTTATTTCATACAATACAAATCAAGAGATGTATTACAATAAAGACAGAGATAAAAAATATATGTTGTAATAAGAAACTGTCATCAGTAGATAGTTTATTGCATCCAAATCGGATATATGCGTCTCTAAAACGTAAGTTATGGAGCTTTCGGGCCCGTTATCGATATTTAAGAACCATTTATTGATAAAAAGGCGCTTTTACTGTTAATAATAGACCATTTATTGATAAAAGGGAAACCTTCGTTCAATGAAGAATGGGCAATGATGTTATGGAAGATATCGGTCGCCATTTTAACAACTGTATGAGTTCATTTGAATTGGAACATACCAGTGCATTGCACACTAACGGACACAGTTCGAAACTCTTTGCTACTATTGAAAATTGATGGACAGTAAACCCCAATAGCACTCCGGTGATCCGGGATTGAAACCCGAGTTCTCAGCATTAGCTATCACTGCGCGACCTTATTATATGATCATAATATGTTCACTCTGACTTCAGTGTACTTAATATGTGGCTTAAAGTTGACACGTAGCTGCTTCTTAAGCCAAGCGCAGCGATTTTAAATCCCCTGACAGAAGAAAACTTTGCATGAAGTTTAAACTCTGGGTGTTTTCTGTTTCCGCAGTTAAATGTCTATAAAGTGACATCTACAACAATCTTAAAAGCAGAAGTAGCACAAAGTAAATAATATTAACAAAATCTAAACTGAAAGAGCTATGCAGATAAACTTAAACCAGAGACAGTCCAATAGATAAGGCATTGGATTAGCGATAGGGTCTTGGATCGAATGCCACTTATTTAATACCGACGTGAAGCACACCTAACAAGGTATTGTAATCAAGCATAGCCGGTGGGCTTAGCAAGAATAATATTCATATGTAAGTTATTTTTGGAATGATGTTAGTATGGTTTATGATATATTTTTAAATATATCTTTCTTCACTTGTGTCGAAATTTCGATTGTATTTCAGCAGTCATAGTCAAGGGAGGAGTCATTCCGTTTTAGTTAGTTTAATTTGGTATTTTGGGCTAAAATTAGTACATACTGGATCCTTGATGGTGTAGCGGCAACATGAAAGTCCAAGGCGACGGTGGAGAAACTAATGAGACTAGCTGTAAGAGGGGCTAGTGAAAACTAGCCGATAAGACGGAGATGTAGAAAAGCGAGAGGGAATCCTTTGTCACTGCAGGCCGTTGAAGAATAACAGACTGCAGTATTAAAAAAATAAATAATTTAAACGTTTAACACTCGCGTAAATATAAGACAATACTAAGATAATACTATAATCCAATAACATTATTACAGAGATGTATTACAACTGACCCCAAACGGTTCACTGCGTAATAAATAAGACCTATTTACTGAGAGAAATGTTCCACCAATGTGTGTTCGCGACAGATTTCATGTAACAAATAGAAATCTATTTTTCTGGCATTATTTGAAATTGTTATGATTGACTTCTCATCTGGCCAACTTTTCGTATTACTGATACCAATATTTATTTACGACTTCACCAAAATAGGATACTAAATTTATATAGTAAACTATAATTAAAATCGTTATTGGCAAGAGAGATTTAGTGAAAAAGAAAATTAAGTATTGACTTCAATACCAATATTATAAAGAGAAAATATTAGAATTTGTATTTGTACTAATTCAACTCGGAAATTACTCGACCGATTTAAAAATTCTAATACCTTTAGAATGCTGCTTTATCCAGAAGTAATATATGCTATGTATCATCACGGTATGAGCCATGGAAGCGATGCAGTAGTCATGAACGTGGGTGAAACCGCAGAAGAGCTAGTACATAATAATGTTTCATAATTATGTAATTACGTTTCTCCATATAGGCATGCCAATGTTATCTACATATATATTAATACGTGAAGCGTAAACTTTGGATCCCTTTTTACGAAAATTGGGCGGACGGAGGAGTATGAAATTTCGCACACTTATAGTTTATACAGAGAAGAAGTGACGAATGTTAATATTTTATTTAAAATATGCATTAGAAATACATTAAATTAATGAAAAAGCACTACACGCACACAACCATACATTTGGCACACGCAGTCGAAGCGCGTAACTATGGTTACATATATCAATATACGAGTATAATGACATGACAATATATATCAGTTGGTCGAATTTCGAGCACTAGGCTACCGCTAGTATTATTTTAATTGAAACTCAGTAATAGGATACCCAGACACAAATACCATTAACCTGTCCACTGCTGGAATGCTAGACATAATTGAAAACCAATTGTGTCTGGACGCTAGCGGGCTGCTACCGTTCAATATGTTAAATCACATTAATCCATTTTCATTCTCCTACTATTATCTAAGTAATTTTGGATTGGAGCAGTGTGTATTTTCTACTATTTATACCTATTGACTTTCATCGCAAGATTCCAAATATCATCTATCAAGTGATCTGTTCTGCTAGTCATATATCTTTAAATATATAAATCTTCTGTGCGTGTGTTTGCAATTAAACTACTCCTTTTTGACGTGACAATGTCTAATAAATCGATGAACGCCGGCTGCACGCGCGAAAAAGGATGACTCTTTGTCCCGTTACGCTCATTGTCCCGTTACGCTCATTGTAACGTTATGGGAACGAAATGTTGTTATGACGTTGTCACGTTAAACTATCGTCCGTAAACCGACTTTACAGACAACCAATTTTGTTTTTTTCTTTTCTTTTCTTTGGAGGAATGCATTGGCGCATACCCCTCCGCGGGGGCGGGCTGAGGGATTATGTCGGACTCACCCGGGAAAAGATGGAGATATCCCGGTAATATCGACTAAACCTACCACGGTGTTCCTTCTCACACTCCTCCTAAACGGCTGGACCGATTTTGATGAAATTTTATATATGTAAACCTACAGTAGTTCCTATTCCTGATCTCTCACCGATTGCGTCAGGTTGCCAGCCCACTGGACTCTATAGTGCACCCACATTAGTGCAGTATAGTATCTTCTACGCAGATGGATATTCTATATTAAGATTGACCACCGAGGCCGAGTTTTCTGGCACGCGGTTTCGCTAAGGCAACACGCGCACTAGACAAAACATTCAAACAACGGACACAAATCACATCCAGACTCGGAACAACATATATATATATATAGATTAGCATAATTCACGCAGTCAAATAGGATATTCGCTTATTGTACTCTTTTTTTTTAAAGTGAAGGTTATTTATTATTGACACAAATATTTACATTATTAATTTATTTTAAAACGAATTAACTTAATACATACTTACAAACGTATTAAAAAAGGTAACATAATTACAAAAACACAAATATTTATACTACTAAATATTTACAAAAAAGGTTTAGGCATCGTAGAATTCTTCAGCATCGCTGTTAACTGGTAACGTGCCCAAAAGTCTGGCAGCATTGCCACGTTGAATGGCAAGCCTTCTGATCACGCGGAACGTCGACCAGCCGTACTCCTATGTTTTCCTGCATCAGCCCATTGAGGCAAACTATAAATATGGTAGTAATGATATAATTTGGAAGAGAGAAATCCGCCACGCAACCACAGATACTAGGAGAACAGAAAGGTGATAAAATTAGGCACGCACGGTTAGTTATCCCTCATTCGTGGTCGGCCTCGATGGCGTAGTGGTTAGTGTAACCGACTGCCACGCCTGAGGTCGCAGGTTCGATTCCCGCACAATTCAAACCTTTGTGTGCATGAACATGGATGTTTGTCTTAGTCTGGGTGTTTCTATGTATAATATGTATGTATTTACAAAATATAATATGTATGTTTATCCATTGTCTAGTACCCATAGTACAAGCTCTGCTTAGTTTGGGCTAGACGGTATTGTGTGTATGTGATAGAATATTATTATTACTATTATATTATTCGTAGCCAAACTATCCTGATAGATATCTCGTGCTGAGGTGAGACTCGTAATATCTCATAATTTACGTTCAAAGCGGAATACTGAGAGTTAAGTGCTTTCCAGACGGATGTAACTTGGTTTCCATCCGCGGATTGTGTTTCGGCTACACGGATCTCATCCACCCGCCAACACGCTCGCGAATCAGTAGCGAGCGAAATCTACTCGTATCGTGTTGTAGAAATGGCTACAAATTTTAAAGTGTCAATTTTCTTTTGTACATTTGCTTCGTTAGCGTTTTAGTTCAACTCCTTGTACTTTTCGAGTACTCCCAAGCCGTTTTCTTCTCACGATCTTTATTAGTTTCTTTATTAGTTTCGGACATGGCAAATCTCTATAGAGATCGATTAATTCGCTTAAAATTTTGCGTTCGCGGCTCTGGTCTTCGGATGACATTTTTCACTCGCATACGTGCGCACCCGCTGCCTGTCACAGCGCAACTGTCCTTGTTTAGATATAATCCACCGGTTAAACGGATGTAATCCTCGCGCTCCAACTGCGGATGGGAACACGCGCCCGTCCTCCAAGGACGATGAAGGTCATATTATAATTTGGATTACATCTGCAGTCTACATGGATGGCAACAAGCAAGGTCACCACTGTTGGGACGCTGTATTACATCCGTCTGGAAAGCGCAACACAGCTATCCTTTATCAAAAGAGTTCAGTATTGTCAACGTTTTTCTGATGCTATAGTTGGACTGGGCATCCGAGATGCTTGGCAGATATCTATATCTACTTAATTATTTTATTATAATGGATTGCCGCCAAGCAACGTCTAATTCGACTTTATATATACTATAAATGTTAGCAACAGCGATAACTCAGTGGGGAGACCAACAGACTGCAATGCAGAGGGTCACGGGTTCGAACCAACGTCGCGCACCTCTGACTTTCGGAAGTTATATGACTTTTCGAAATTATGTGCGTATTGATTGACAATTATCGCCTGCTCCATGCCTCGGAGAGCACGTTAAGCCGTCGGTCCCAGCTGCCACGAATGTCTATGGCAGTCGTTATTGGGAAGTCAGTGCCCTCTAATATCCTGGCACTGGTCTAGCCTTAGGGTATCGTTAGCCTTCGGGTTGCGAAGGTCAGGTGGCAGCCGCTCCATGTAAAAACTGATATCCAATCAAATCCAGTTAGACTAGAAAGCCGACCCCAAGTGACTTGGAAATAATAAAGGCTAGGGAGAAGATATAGTATAAATGTACTTTTATCCTTACTTATCTGTGTACTAAAAAAACTTGACAAGAAGAAAATATAACATAAGTTCGCGCAAATAAATGCGCGACAGATTGCCGGTACAATAATTACGCAGGGGACTGTAGCGGCAAAGATAGGGGATTGTACCAGCAACGGCGACGCCACGGTTCTGTATACAATATCATAAGCGTTCGGAGCAGTCGTCTTACAGCAATGTAATTAAGTCACGTAACATTTATTTAGTGTAATCATACTGTACTAGTGAACGTCTGATTGCTTCTAGTTCCTAGTACTGCAATCACTACGCGTATTGAAGTCTTATTACAGCCTAGACAGATACTAATATAATGCATTTCCACCAACGTACAACTATTCAACATTTAATTGTAAATTACAAACAACAAAACATTGATCAGGTACGGGTGGCAAAATTTTTGGGCATATTAATAGATAGCAAATTAACATGGATATATCAAGTGGAAGAAGTGTGTAAAAAGTTAAGCTCTTCAGCATACGTGTTACATAACTTATCTAAAAAAGTTAACATCAGCACAAGATTGATGGCGTATCACGGTTTAGTGGCATCCATTTTGAGATTTGGTCTAATATTCTGGGGTAATTGCAGTATGAGAGAGCAAGTGTTTAAAGCGCAAAAGCGATGTATAAGAGCAATGTGTGGTTTAAAAATTACAGACAGTTGTGTACCAATGTTTAGGTCTCTTAAATTATTTACATTTCTTTCTTAAATTATTTGTCTTTGTTAAAATTAACAAGAGTTTATATACAACTATAACAGAAACCAGAAATGGCGCTGTTAGAGCTCGGTATAAAACCTTACTGCATGTTAACAATTATAATACTGCCTTACTCAAAAAAAGTGTCTTTAACCTTCTGCCTACCAGAAAGACTTTTTGTTTAGTATGTTGCTGAAACTTTAGTATTGTATTCCTAATTGGTTAAAATGTATCCGAAAAATAGTGAAAAAAATCACACCTCTCGGAAAATGGTTTTTCACTATGTTCTTTATAAAGGACAAAGTGACGATATTACTATGTCATTTATGTAAGACAGTTTTGGGATATAAATTGTAATTAGAATAGGATTAAAATCTAAAAAAGGAAACAATCTTTTATACTATGGATTTTATTAGGAAATACAAAAAAAGAAACATAACTAAACGTTTTCTCAAACAAAACTATTAAAATTAAACATCATTCTCCAGAAACAGACATAAATGAACCAATAATCAACATTATTGAAGTGAAAACTTCTTAAGCGAGGTTGTAAACTTTTTTGGGATGGGTAAAAAATGTTAAACTCGCGTCAGGACACGTGACCTGATCGAAAATTCGTAAGACAGAGGGAGAATTGTCAAACTCGCGTCAGGATACGTGACCTGATCGAAAATTCATAAGACGGAGGGAGAATGGTCATGTTTGTGTACGATAGCGCAATAAATGAATATTGTATTTTACCACATAAATGATAGTACTTTTATACTGATAATTAAAGCAATTCGTGCAAAATTATTCCCTAACCATTCCAAAATATCTAAAATGCACAACGTTAATATTCAAGTTTTCACTTCTTTGCACTCCCGGAGTGCAACCCGTTGTTTTTTTACTAATCAGTCATAAATTAAGAACATAAGTAGAGATCAAAAAAGTAGGAATTAAACTTATATATTAAGACTCACTACCCTCATGAAAACAATGCCGATTTGGCATAAAAAAAGGTAAATAGCACATTTTTTACAAAAACTGTTGTTTTTTTGTCATATCTGCTAGCTCTACAACGCGATTGTTTCGGACCATATTTGGGTAAGTGTAAAGCTGCTTTTGTACGGTGTTCCTTGGAGGGTATCGGTTTTATAAAAACCTTACGCTTTTTATGTTTTGGTTCAAGTTCTTCATACTCTTCTCCTACGGAACCACCATCACTTTCTTCTTTGTTATCTGTCACAAGTTTTGTACCCAAATCCAATTTATATTCTCTCATTTGCATAATATATTTCTTTGCTGTACCTTTTTCTTTTTCAACAACTCTGTATTGTAGCCAAGCATTGACTACAGCAAGGTCAAAAAGGTGTGAGATAACTTGAATGGTCCATTTTCTTGTTTGATTACGTGATGGGCAGACTGAAACCATTCGGTCAGTGAGATCTCCTCTACACTAAGGTGTCATTTGTCCATGTGTCTTGCACACCATCATTTGTTTGGCAATTTCTGATCGCACGCTATCGGATAGATAAAGATGACGGTTTGGTCAGCTGACTTTCTTCGCCAAGATTTGAGCACCGTCCGCGACCAAGACCGCATTCACGTCCACGTCTTGTTCTTCCACGTCCTCTTGAGCAAGATCGCGATGAAGAACTGTCGGACAGCGCTGGAGAAGCTGGTGGAGGAATCAGAGTATTATCATCTTCGTCTGAGCTGCTGGACTCACTAGTCTCGTGGTAAATTGCTATTTGAGTCAGTTCTGGAGGCAGAAACTCTAGATCGTCGTCGCAGTCATCCCCGGAAAAGTCTAATTCAGAATCATTTAACGCTTCAACTATGCCATTATCTGTTATACCTAAAAAAAATATAAATAATTGAAAATATCTTCCAACGTACTACACAAAGTACAGTAGAAGTAAAACTATCAAAACTTTAACTAACTACATTTGTTCTTTGCATAGGACATAGAAAAACAATTCAAAGTTACTCGAACATTATTTATTTTTACGCAAAAATAATACTGTATATCTACGTCTCAAAGTATTAATTACTTACAAATTATTCAAAATCTAGAAATTATTAAGAATTTGATAAGATTTCAATGGATTGACTTACTTATGCATGAGCGCACGGCTGCGTCTCCACCCTTCGATTCCATTTTGAAATAAAATCACAGATGTGAAGTGTCACTTTAATTTGTTTTCATATACCTAAATATCCGATAGATGTCACTGTTAAGTAATATTAGTATCTTCGGTCAAAAATAAAGCGGTATAATTTTTTAATTCTTATGTACTATGAGTAGTACAGATGTAGGTACGAGGTTAACATGAGCACTATTATATATAACAAAATACCAGACTATAAAAACTGCTCCAATCCCGTTGTTTAAAACTAAATTGATATCACTACTACTCGAAAAATGTTATTATTCTATCAATGATTATTTAAATGACCATACAATTTAGATTTTTTAAAATGTAATTCTATCTTTATAATGCGCAATTTCATTTTGATTTTTTTAATTTTGTCATACCTAATTATATTATTTTTGTAATCTTATAATTATAATGTTTGCATGCCTTTTTTCTTTTTTTTTATCTTTGGGGAATGCTTTGACGCATACCTCTCCGCGGAAAAGGGGGGCGGAGAGGTTATGTCGGGCTCACCCGGGAGAAGATGGAATGTCCCGGGTACTACCAACTAAACCCACCACGGTGTGCCAGCTCGCTGCCTTGAGTGGTGGGTGGGTCGCTGGAACTGAACTACATCAGTGACCCACCCAGCAGTGCCCGATGCAGGCAAGGAATGCCTGTGGGCGACGACTTCTGGGTGACGCCCCGGCACAACAGAGGACATCACTTCGACCTAATGGCTGACGGACGGGAGATCCCCGTTCTCCCGCCCGCGGCCTTCACTATGGCGGCATCAGGCGCGCATAGGCGTGCCTGCTCCGCCCGGGCCGCCGGCGGCGGCTCGGATCCGCAAGGATACTTTCCTCACGGATCCGCTCCGCCGCTTCCTTCTGCGAGATAATGTCCTCGCAGAAGGATGCGACCGCTATCCAGTTCCTTTCACTGTCGACCATGGCTTTAATCACGGCCGGCAGCGAAAGGTCAATACCCACAACGTCGATGAGTTCACGGCGCTGCACCGCCCAGGCAGGACAAGCCTCGAGCGTGTGCTGCGCCGTGTCTTCAATACACCCGCAGTGGTGGCAGATGGGACTCGGTTCCCTCCTTGCGACCGTGTGCAGGTACTTGCCAAAGCAACCGTGCCCTGACAACACCTGCGCTAGTTGGAAGGAAAGGGTCCCATGCTGCCGCCCTGCCCACCGCTCCAACACCGGTTGGAGGGCCCCAACGGTTCTAAATCCGGCTAAGGGCACCTCCTGCCGCGCCTTCCATTTATGAAATACGCCCTGGCGGGCTCGGTTCGTTGTGTCAGTTAAGACCTCAGGGAGGGGACGAACGCCCGTCTCCTCCCGCACAGCCGAAATTACTTTATATGCCTCGGCGAGCACTTCCGCTTCCAAATCCCACGGGGGAGTTCCGGCCAAAGCGCAGGCTGCGTCGGCCGACACCGTGCGGTATCCGCGTATGACCCTGACCGCCATGACTCTCTGCGGTCTCCGCAAGAGAGTCCTACACTGGGCGGTCAAGGAGTCCACCCACACCGGTGCGCCGTAAAGCGCCATCGACCGGACAACCCCCGTGTAGAGCCGCCGACAACCAACGCTGGGCCCGCCCAAGTTTGGCAAGAGCCGTCCAAGAGCGGACGCAGCGCCAACGAACCTCGGCGCGAGACGGCTGAAGTGCTCTTCGAAGCGCCATCGCCCTTCCAGTACCAGGCCCAAGTATCTCATATGGGCCTGGGCTGGGACACGAACCGAGCCCACCACTATCGAGGCGCCACTGGGTGGCTTGCGACCCGGCCCATGAAAAACTAGAGCCTCCGTTTTGGAGAGAGCCACCCTCAAACCTAGCGCCTCGATACGCCCGACCACTTGGGATACCCCCACGGTAGCCAGGCGGGCCGCCTCCTCGAAGTTACCCCCTCGGGCTGTGACAAGAGTATCGTCAGCATAGCTGATGATGTTCAGCCCGGGGGGTAGGATACCACAGAGGGCCCAGTCAAACCCGATGTCCCACAGGAGCGGACCAAGAACAGAGCCCTGCGGGACACCGCACGACATGGGCCGCCGCCAAACTTGACCACTGACTTCGAGGAGGACACTCCTTCCTCTCAAGTAATCTGCCACCAGCCGATCCAGGTACAAAGGCATTCCGTGATACCGGAGCGCCTCCCGGATACAGCTGAATGGCAGACTGTTAAAAGCGTTGGCGATGTCCAAGGACACCGCCATCAGCACGCCACCACCGGCGACCGCCTCCTCGGCCGCGGCCTTCAGGCACATAACAGCCCCGACCGTCGAACGCCCTTGCCGAAATCTAAACTGGGCATCCGACAAGTCGGGTCCAACCGTACTCAAATGCTGGACGATGCGGGTAGCGAGGATCTTCTCTAGCATCTTTTCCGCCTCGTCCAGCAGCACAATGGGCCTGTAGGCCGCGATCGATTCTGGAGGCCGTCCCGGTTTGGCCAACAGAACCAACTTTCCATCCTTCCAGCACCCAGGGAACCGTCCCGATACCAGGCTCGCGTCGAAAAGTTCCCTAAGGCGGACATCTAAGTGGTCGAGGGCTGGCGCGAGGGCTCGCGCCGGTACACCATCAGGTCCGGGGGCAGTCCTCTTGGAGCGGATCCGCAAGAGAACCACCCTCATCTCCACATCTGTGACCCGGAGCACAATGGAGTCCACCTGATGTCGACCTCCCACTGGGGCCATCATTGGGGACACGTGCTCTTCCCGGTTAGGAAATAAATGTTTGCATGCCTAATCTAAGGTAGAATGTACAAGGATCTTATAACCTCTTGTTAACATAATTATTTGTTTTTACCTACATTCTATGCAAATAAACTTATTATTATTATTCTCTTTATTACTTATTTTCTCTAATAATTACATTTTTAAATATAAATATAAAAATTATGTATATTTAAAAATATAAAAACTGAAATGACCCACCGATATCGGGTGCAGGGACCAAGCTATTGGTGGTTAGGGCTCCAGAGAAAGGAACCTCCGCACTATGCGCGCCGTGTCGAGCAATACTGCCTTCTGAATCGAGGACTTGACCCAGCTATTCAACGCGAGCCTCTTAAGATGGTGGTCGAGGCTCTTGGCAATTAACCCGTTTACCGAAACGACTATCGGTACAATGATCGCCGAGCCTACATCCCACATGTCGACAACCTCGCGAGCCAAGTCCAGATATTTAATTTGTTTATCTTTTTCAGCTTTCACGAGGTTCTCGTCATGAGAGATGGTGACATCGATGATCATTGCAAGGCGCTCTAATCGATCTATCACCACAATATCTGGCTTGTTAGCCACAACGGTTCTATCAGTGATGATAGATCGATCCCAGTACATAGTGACACGACCATTCTCGAGAACTGGATCGGGCACATACCTGTAGTACGGTATCTCTGAATCCACAAGATTGTACTTTAAGGCAAGTTGCTGATGGATTATCCTGGCCACTTGGTTGTGTCTGTGCAAATATTCGCCGTTGGCAAGACGGGAACACCCAGAGACAATATGCCTGAGAGATTCACCGGGCTGGTGACACGCCCGACATATGTCGACCGTCCCATCCTTCAGGATATGCCGCCGGTAGTTATTCGTCATAACAACTTCGTCCATTATTGCAAAGACAAAACCTTCTGTTTCGGCAAAAATATCGCCGAAACGTAGCCAGGCCACAGAAGATATTAAATCAATATCGGGCCCGTGTAAGGCCCGATAGAAGCGTCCATGCAGCTCTTTACCTTTCCATACATCCCTGCGGTCATCAGTACTGAGTACCACAGGTTTGCGCCAGTTCCCCTTAGCCAGAGCCAGCGGGGTAAGGCCATTGTCCACTGAGACTACAGCCCAATGCACACCCGAGCCGGTCTGGAGAAAATATTCTCTAAGACTGCACACCTCACGATTATGGAGGGTCTTGGCACTTAGAAAGCCACGACCCCCGCATTTCCGCGGGATGTACAGCCTCATTACAGACGAGCGCGGGTGATGCATCCGGTATGCGGTCAACAGTGTACGGACCTTTCTATCCAGGGCCTCCAGTTCAGTCTGAGTCCATCTGAGTATGCCGAAGGAGTACATTAAGACCGGCATGGCCCAGCCATTATAAGCACGCACCCTATGACCGCCCGACAAGTAACTTTTGAGTATCTTTGTCAGGCGGCCAAAGAAGCGATCCCGCAATGTCTGTTTCATGCCAGTCTCTGAAATGCCCAACGCCTGCGACATACCCAGATATTTGTATGTTTCGTTTGCAGAGAGAGTCCTAAGTCTTGAGGAATCCGATAGTTCCATCCCATCATTATTATTATTATTATTATACTGTTGTTTCTAAATTTTGCCATGGAGTGATTGCAATGAATGGTATGTTTCAAAATCTGCCACTAAAAAAAACTTAAAGGTAGGTCTTTACTTTCTGGAGATCCATTTTCCAAAAGGAAGTACCACCAGCTCGGGATCCAGTAATTCAAATAGCAAAAGAAGAAGCAAACCACAGCAGCTAGACTTCATGATACTTTGAGCTCATTCTGCGTGAATAGAAACACCAATGATTAAATTATGTTTGGGTACTTTGAAATAACTACACTGGAACATTGAGACAACTACCATCTTAGTCTACCCGTGACCATGGCTGCTGAAAAGTAACCGAAATGTCGGGGAAAGTGTAAACTTAAATATAATGTTTTAATAATTTAATTAGCTTAAAAATTAGTAAAGTTTAATAGTAATAGTGTAACAGTTTCCAAATTATGTAATAACAGTTTCTAAATTATGCAATTATTTAATTGGTGTTTCTATTTACGACTAGTCTATTTTATAAGGGGATTAAATATAATGACCACCAAAAATACTAATTGCGCAACAAAATATGCTTACTAAAATATATCATAACGAGCACCTATACGCCTCAAATCACTGCATTCCGTCTGGGAAGGGTTAGGTTATGTCTCCGTCGACTTAGTATGATCTCTTTAAATATATTTTGGTGTGCAATTAGTATTTCTGTTAAGCATATTTTGCTGTGCAATTTGTATTTTTTTGCTGTGCAGTCTAATACTACCCTTTTATAAGTAAAGTGCATTTCAGCTGTTATTCTGAATGAACAAAAGATAATTCTATACATTGCTTTCATGAAACAATGAACCGAGCTACAATGCACGGTTCCTACAGTACCCTCGTAATCAAACGTGGAATATTTAATATAATACAAGTTACTTATTAATGTGCACACAGAGAGTAATAAATAATAAAGTGTACACTCGAATGGAAAAGTGCTTTAACTCATATATTTGTAATTCATATTGGATAATAATATGTAAACGTAAGTTCTGCTCCCGTTTGCAAAAGCGTGGATATATGCAATCAATAAAGGTTAAAGGTGACGGTGAGGATATTGACTGGGTTTTATTGCAAGTTATATTTTACACTAGATGTGCCCGCGGTTTCACTCGCGTTTACGATTACTGCGCCACCCCCGTGAGTCGTAGAGTGATGCTATATTATAGCCTATAGCCTTCCTCAATTAATGAGCTATCCAACACAAAAATAATTTTTCAATTCGGACCAGTAGTTCCTGAGATTAGCGCGTTCAAACAAACAAACAAACTCTTCAGCTTTATAATATTAGTATAGAGGTATGCCTCTGCCTATCTTTTTGGAAACACCCACATCCCACAAACTATATTTTCAAGTCTGATATAATAGGTGGTGAGTCTTTTACCGTTTATCAAACATCAGACTCCCTGCTTCTACTAAGAATATTTTCACAAAAGAACCTAAATAACACATTTCCTCTTGCATCGAACCGAGATCTAGCTGTGGTATATAAGTGAATCGTATGCTTGTTTGCCATCTTAGAAGGAAATTATATTTTTACAAACTATATTTTTAGTAGGAAATCATCTCGTAAGCTGTAGGCTGCTCGACTACCTCAGTGGCGCAGTAAAAGTAAACGTGACTGCTGTGTATGAGGTCACGTGATCGATTCCTGGGTCTGTCAAAGTGATTTTGGGCTTTACTATCAAGAAATTCTCAACAGTATCTGAGAGCCGATACTCGCCCCAGTTGCGAGGGACCTAAAAAAATAAATGGCGAAATAAGCGTGCAATACTCTACCTGCAGAGATAGAGCGAGACGCTGCCTCAAATAACATGTATAGATAAGAAAAAAAAACAACGGGTTGCACTCCGGGAGTGCCGGCAGAAGTGAAAACTTGAATATTAACGTTGTGCATTTTTGATATTTTGGAATAGTTAGGGAATAATTTTGCACGAATTGCTTTAATTATCAGTATAAAAGTACTATCATTTATGTGGTAAAATACAATATTCATTTATTGCGCTATCGTACACAAACATGACAATTCTCCCTCCGTCTTTCGAATTTTCGATCAGGTCACGTGTCCTGACGCGAGTTTAACATTTTTTACCCACCACAAAAAAGTGCACAACGCCGCTAAAGTTTTCACTTAAATATGCCAATTATAAAGAATTCGTGTGCTCAACAACATAATCATTATAACAGACATCTTGTCTTGTAATTAATTTACCTCTCTGCGATTGTAGCCGGCCGCCAACTGTCCTAGTTAATATAATTTGGTGTCAGCAAATAACAGGGTTAAGTTGAATTATTTATGTAAATGTTTTATTCTTAGAGTCCCTTGATGACCGCAAGTCCAGCAGAATGTGGTCTCGGATTTGTATCCCGTGTTAGGTAAAGTAGAAGTAGCATTAAGCTCACCAAGTAAGTACGGTATGGAATCTAAACATAGGTGATGAAATGAGATTCAAATCAACCTAATATTATGTGTTCAAAAATTGAAGTGTTACTGTTGTTAGGTACTCATAATACAATGCCTCGATCTTAACTAATTTCTACGCACGTGAGCTACGATATTGTCGTCGTCAGAGCATTATCGGGATTGACTGCGTTTAAAAAACAAATAGAAGGTCATGATGCATCGTGGTTCGTGGTTTTTAGGGTTCCGTACCCAAAGGGTAAAACGGGACCCTATTACTAAGACTCCGCTGTCCATCTGTCTGTCCGTCTGTCACCAGGCTGTATCTCATGCACCGTGATAGTTTAGAAATTTTCACAGATGATGTATTTCTTCTGCCGCTATATAAAAAACAGAACTAGAGAATAATACTAAAAAACAGAATAAAATAAATATTTAAGGGGGCTACTACACAAAAGACATGATTTTTTTGCCCTTTTTATAGATAATGGTACGGAACCCTTTGTGCGCGAGTCTGACTCGCACTTGGCCGGTTTTTTAATATTGCTGACGTTAAGTCACATCGGCACACCGGTGGCCAGACACAATATATTTAAAATTATTTCTGGTATTCTAAGACTTGATAGATTAATTCGACACCATATATAATATTATCCAACTTGAAATATGACTATATGCTGTTGCGCGTTCATATACGATGATTATGAATACCTGCGACGTTAACCATACATCAATAATTGAAACGCGATCATATCAATTTACATTGCAGCCGGCGCGGCGTCCAATGTCAGTACAATTGAGGTCAGATAATTAATACCTCTCCGGACTCGATGACGAATGGACACTTATTTTTAATTTATAAAACCAATACATAGTTAAATCGTTTTTGTCAAGTAAAATATATATTGTAAGGTGCATTTTGTGCGTCGTCCCATTCATGTGACATTATACTATACAATAATTATAAATTAAAATTTTAGAAACCCCCGACACAAAATAATAAAAATAGTAATCGGCCATCTTGGATTTGAAATTTACCATAGTGTATAGTACTCTACTAGTCAAGTCCTTTCATTTGATACCCATATTAACGGGGTTGTGAAAAATATATATTATATTATTTTGTGGCGGCGGCCATTTTGGACCGATTTTCATCAAACATAGCTAAGAAAATTCACATTTCAAACAAAACAAACTAAATCTAAATTGGTTCATCCGTTCGGAAACTTCGCTGCCAGAGGAGACAGACACACGCACACACACACCCTCACACACACACACAGAGACACGTCAAACTTATAACACCACGTCGTTTTTGCGTCGGGGGTTAAAAAAGAAAAATAACAGTCTAGGATACAGGGCATCTGATGGCAAGCGGTCACTGAAGCCTAGCCCTAGCCAGGGATACCATACACATTGGGACAGAAAAAACAAGTAAAGATGGGATCTTCTTCTTCTTTTCTTTTCGTGTGGTTAGTGGCCATCTTGTTGTCAAGAGTTGTTCAACCCGTAGGTCTCTGACATGGCTTAAGAACTGCTATCAATTTGGCAACAACCCGGACCGACTTTTTGCGTGCCCTCCGAAGCACAGAGATGATCAGATGAAATACCACTAAGCGGTCACCCATCTACAGACTGACTGCACCCAACGTTGCTTAAGCTCGCTAATCGTTTACCGATCAGTGAGTGCAACTGGCTATGAGCGGGCTATGATACGGGCTGGCTAAGATGAGATGAAAGAAAGGTAATGGGAATGGTAGATAGGTTAACATCTGAGTTAGGTACCGGGCGAACTGCAGTAATAATAAAAACGATTTAATGGGTAATTCCGTTTCCCTCTAACACACCATAATAATATAACACTTTTTTTTATACAACAATTGTGGCAAACAAGCATACGGCCCACCTGATGGTAAGTGCCTGCAACACCAGAGGCATTACTTGCGCGTTGCCGACCCTTTAGGAAAGGAAGTGGGAAGGAGAAGGAGCGAGATGGGGGAACAGCGGTGATTGGGCCTCCGGCACTCTCACTCACCGAACGAAATACAACAGTAGGAATACTGCTGTTTCACATCGATATTCTGTGAGAGGGTAGTCCTTACCCGGTCACCCTCTTTCCCTCTTACCGCTCCTTCTCCTTCCCACTTCCTTTTCTAAAGGGTCGGCAACGCGCAAGTGATGCCTCTGTTGTTGCAAGCGTCCATAGGCTACAGTGACCACTTACCATCAGGTGGGCCGTATGCTAGTTTGCCAACAATGTCGTATAAAATAAAAAAATTGGCCTATTTATTTACATTACACAAAGTTTAAATATTAATTCATTATTTTTTATAAACACTTATGTTTCTGAATGTACCTCTCAATGAGAAACGAATTATACGTACTTATGACAAAAGTTTACAGTTCATCATTGTTTTCTCTCAATTATACTTGATATATTACTTATCTATATAATTGAATACTCATAAATATATTAAACTATAACTTATATAATGGAATGTTGTAATTCTTTCTTACACTTGTATTTATTTATTCAAACTAGCGGTCACCAAGTGGTCGAAATTCGCCCATAATTTATTTAAATTTTAAATTTGTTTGTAATTAAGGTTTTATTGTCTACAACTATATCCTTATAATCACATTTCATTTAGTCACCTATTTCACATACATATGTATGTAACCATAGTTACGGAGCATTCTACGAAGTCAACCGAACAATACCGAAATACTACGAACGCGATTCGACTGCGTGTGTCAAATGCATGGTTGTGTACGTGTAGTGTTTTTTTTATTAATTTAATGTATTTCGATTGCATATTTTATAAAAATATTAGGATTCGCCTCTCCTTCTCCATATAAACTTTAACTGTGCCAAATTTCATACTCCTCCGTCTACGCAATTTTCGTAAAAAGGGGTAAGTACAAAGTTTTTGCTTCACGTATTAATATAATAATATAGATAATATTTATCTGTATGATTATAAATCGTGAGGTATGAATGGGTTAGCAAAAATATCAAGGTACATAAAAAGTGTTACGTTTATATTCCTAATGAGTGGGCAGAAGTGTTACATCTACAAACACAGTGTCACGTTTATATAAAAAAGACATGCCCGTACTTGTATTAATTCTTGTTTCTTAGGGGACTTATAGACAGTTCACTGGTTCGAGCTTTACAAAATCCTATTATTTTTTTATAAGGCACTCTTTGGTACTTTGAGGTTAAGATGCCAAATACGTGAGTATACAAATGTAGGCCATGTTTTATCAAATTTTTCATATAAAAAACAATTTGGTTAAACTTTTGTCCACGCGAATGCAGCAGCCAGCAAGATCTACTTATTTGTAAAGCCATGTTATACTAATAATATAATTATAAATACTTATTAAATAATAACTAAATCATTAATAATTAATGTTCTTCCAGAAGTTAAAATACCAATAAAAAAACAAACAACGGGTTGCACTTCGGGACGGCCGGCAGAAGTGAAAACTTGAACATTAACGTTGTGCATTTTTGATATTTTGGAATGGTTAGGAAATAATTTTGCACGAATTACTTTAATTATCAGTATAAAAGTACTATCATTTATGTGGTTAAATACAATATTCATTTATTGCGCTATCGTACACAAACATGACAATTCTCCCTCAGTCTTACAAATTTTCGATCAGGTCACGTGTCCTGACGCGAGTTTGACAATTCTCCCTCCGTCTTACGAATTTTCGATCAGGTCACGTGTCCTAACGCGAGTTTAACATTTTTTACCCATCACAAAAAAGTGCACAACGCCGCTAAAGAAGCTTTCACTTCAAAGTTAAAATAATATATGTGTTTAAACTTTAAACTGAACTATAATACCTATATTACTTTATACTATTTTTAGAGCTATTAAGTGTAATTTGCTCAAATAAATTGCGATAAACATCGTATTAACTAGTTTCATTACAATGTATAACATTCGCGTAAACTTAAGACATTTTTGAAGTGAAAACTTCTTTAGGCGCGTTGAGCACTTCTTGGGTGAACAAAAATCATAGAACTCGCGTCATCGTCACGCTTCCACGCTTTCCATTTTTGAATTATTTTAGAATATTAACAATATCTCAGAAATGGTGCGTCCTACGAAATAACGAAATTTTGACTTTTGACCCCCTTAACTTTCACTTCTGCCGGCACTCCCGGAGTGCAACCCGTTGTCTTTTTGTCTACCCTCCTTCTCCATATAAACTTATCTTCACGTATTCATTTAAAGATGTAACTAACAAGCCAGTGTGTGTTGCTTGCTTAGCGTGTGATACGATAGTATTGCGCAGCTTGTCTTATGCAAGTACATAGAAACTAAGAGAGTGCAGTAATTGAGTAACTTGGTGGCCGACGTTCTGCTTTATAAGCTTCAACTTGCGCTCGTATATCACAACATGGCGGTTCTCTCGGTGAGGCTGACACTTCAGCTTATATTTTAGCTCGCTTCAGTACCTGGGAACTATATAAAAGGAACATTTTGGAAGAGCTCCCTGTGTGTGTCTTATATTTATTGATGTTCTGGTTTTGAGTCGCAGTTTCACTCGCGTTGTCTGTCATTAAACAATGTCTTTATTAACTATTCATGACGGATTTGCTATTCATGATGTTTGAATTGGATTATTTGTTCTAGAGATTACTTCTGACATAAAAAATGAATCAACATTTTATTAAACGTCAAACGTCACTAATTCCTAATATAAATTAATGTGTGTTAGTAACTTTATACAATACTAGCTTTTGCACGCGGCTCCGCCCGCGTGGTACCTACATCAATAAAAAGTAGCCTATGTCCTTACCCAGATTTTAAACTATATCTGTACCAAATTTAATCTAAATTGGTTTAGTGGTTTAGCCGTGAAAAGATAACAGACAGACAAACAAACAGACAGATAGACAGACAGAGTTACTTTCGAAGTTACAATATTAAGTAAGGATAAAATAGGGTGTAATTAATAGAAATAAAAATGATATCTCTTCTTTTTAAAATTTTAGTATTTCAGAGAATCGAAAGCGGAATCTCACAATCACAAGGAAACAACCAGGCAGTCTAATGCAATCTATGCTGTCATAGCATTTACGCTAACGTCAAACTTTAAAATAAATGAATGAACACAATCTCATAATGAACGTTAGTCCTTAGTCACACAATTCAGCGTCCGTCCGCCGCGTCCCGCACACCAGTAACAGATAAAGCCATACGATCGTAACGATTATGGCGCGACAACACGACTCGAGCGATTAAAATTAAACGGCATGCGGGTTCAGCTCTATTCAGGCGAGTGCTCACTTGGAAATACTTTGTTGCTGCTCGAATATTGCTCTGTAATCAATATCGTAACTTATTACGTCACAGTAATGCACATTGTAATTATTTGTGCATAAATACAACTGCTGGGGTAAGCGTGTTCTTGAGTGGAGACCGCGACTCGGCAAACGTAGTGTAGGACGCCCTCCGACCAGGTGGGATGACGATCTGCGAAAGACTGCAGGCAGATGCTGGATGCGACAAGCTGAAGACAGAGTGCTATGGCGCTCTTTGGGGAGGTCTATGTCCAGCAGTGGACTATTATTAGCCTGATGATGAAATGATCGAGTAGATATTTTCTAATAGACCTATGTGTGCAGCCAATTAGCAGATTCAGTGAAAGACTTTTGACAAATATTTACTGCCGGTACCCTGATACTTCAGACAAAAGAAAAACTGATTTTATTGCCGTTGCAGGAAAGTTCCATTGTACTTTCGCATTAATCATTGTAGGGCTGAGCTCATCGAGCCAATGACGTAATATAAATAGACGCGTCATGCATGAACATCACGGCACTCGAAAACAGCGTAAATACTATCCGTAGCTAGACAGCTACTTAGACGCACGAAGAAAGGGAAAGAAAATAAAAGTCATCTACGGAATTCCTGTTGTTAGAGAGAGATATAATATAATATAATAATATATTCTACCACATACACACAACACCATCTAGCCCAAACTAAGCAGAGCTTGTACTATGCGTACTAGACAATGGATAAACATACATATATACTTTTTTTTGTAAATACATACATATTATACATAGAAACACCCAGACCAAGACAAACATCAATGTTCATGCACACAAATGTTTGACTTGTGCAGGAATCGAACCCGCGACCTCAGGCGTGGCAGTCGGTTACACTAACCACTACGCCATCGAGGCCGCCAATAAATATATTTCTTTAATTACGTTGTCATACTGTGGTGAATGCTCATTGGTCGAGCGCGAACACGTGACTTACCTAAGGCGCCAGCCGCCATTAGAAGGCATCGACAAAAATAAAATAAAATCCATTTCTCTTGATACTTACGCATGAAATGATACTTTTTTATCTTTCACAGTTGCAGTATAATTTACACATTTCCTAAAAACACAGGACGGCATTTTTTTTGTTGTTGTTGAGGAAGTTATTAACTCAAGTTATTTTAATGTTGTGTACACCCGCGGCGCTGGTTGGTACGTGACTAAATGGACTTCTGGTAATTACCTTGCATTTATATTGCCACTACAGAGCGTGGGCAACATATCTATAGTTTATATATAATTACATCGAGCGGGATAAAGACAACGCTATACGTTAGCAACATATAAATGTATATTGTTTGTTATCGCCGAATGATTCTCGTATCGTAGTACTTCCAGCCATACTGCTACGTCACCAAGAGCCATTACGGTGTTATAGTTATCAGTTCGACGGTACAAATAAACAAGCTCTGATGTTTCGGTACCTTAACCTATTGTAACAGATCTGTATATTAATGACCATCACCAAACACTTAGCACAAGCTATCAATAAAAATTGGGATTAAATATAATGACCACCAGAAATAGTATTTGCACACCTAAATATGCTTACTAAAATATATCATAACGAGCACCTATAAGCCTCAAATCACTGCATTCCGTCTCAGAAGGGTTAGCTTATGTTAGGTTCATTGAAATTAAACTACTATATACGGTACGACGTTTCGGTTGCTTTTCAGCAGCCATGGTCACGGGGAAAGTGTAAAAATAAATCTAAATAGTATAATAGTATAGTAATAGTATAAATAGTTTTAATAGTTTCAATAATTTAATTAGCTTAAAAATTTGTAAAGTTTAATAGTGATTATAGTAGTGTAACAGTTTTTCAAAATTTTGTAACAGTGTCAAATAAACAACGCGATAAAATCCGTATATAGTAGTTTAATTTCAATGAATAACATTCGCGTAAACAGAAGACAATATTATGTTAGGTTCCTTCTTAAACCCACCCACCCAAAACTATGCACCTGGCTCCGTCGACTTATTTTGATCTCTTTGCTGTGCAATTCATATTTTTGGTATTAAAATGCGGTTTTAATTTTGGTGATCATTTACTATTTTTGACTGTTATATTTTACTATATTGGTGATAAGTTAAACATATGTCATAAAAATTTACGTTTGTATCAAAAGGGTTATATGGCAGTCAGTAAAAGTACTAGTATTGAGTACATATCGTAGTGGTGTGGCTCTGCGCCGAGTGTTGTGAGTTCGTTCCCACACGGGACAAAAATCTGTGTGATTCGTAAATAGAATTTTTTTAAATTTTATTTTATAATTTTAGTACCGAGTCTGGGTAGAAGTCCCTCATGACACTTGATTTATTTCTACTTTTATTTAAAAGACAACTCACGCAGAGATTTGGTGTTTTTAAAAGGCTTGGCATATTTATATAAAGGCAACGTTTGAGCAATTTTAAGTGACCTGGTGTTATGTTTTTTTTTCTTTTTTTATACGACTAAGGTGACAACCTAGCATACGGCCCGCCTGATGGTAAGTAGTCATCGTAACCTATGGACGCTTGCAACACCAGAGGCATCACTTGCGCGTTGCCAACCCTTTAGGAAAGAAAGTGGGATGGAGAATAAGCGGAAAGGGAGAAAGAGGGAGATTGGGCCTCCGGCACTCTCACTCATCAAACGAAACACAACAGTCGGAACACTGGTATTTCACGTCGATATTCTGTGAGTGGGTAGTCATTCCCCGGTCGAGCCGGCCCATTCATGCTGAAATCAGCGAGACTCTACTACTCTAAAACTATATTTTATACTGTGTTTTTGAAAACTATATTAAATACCGGATGAAACCAAACATATTAATTTATACACCATTTTCATAACAGTTTTTAAGCAGCCATAACTTACAAAACACTGCGTCCCAGCTGCCGTATAATTTACAACAACAACATTTTCTACCATACATTAAAACTTATAATAAATACCCATTATATTACTATGATCAATTTATCTCCCGAGGTATTAATAGCTTTAATATCTAACTAGTTTCAGCGTTCGATCGATGTAACAGTTTGAACGTTTGTTAAATTGCGTCCTAAGCCCACTTCTAGCCAGCTTACTGAACCTAAGATGTTGGGATTACCGCAAAAATTAGTTGATATTTTCATCATCTTAGTAACGGGAAATTGTAATTCTGTCAATAAAGGATTTATTATAAAACTAGCTTTTGCCCGCGACTTCGCTCGCGTTAATTTAGAATTTGACAATCAATTCGGGTTGTACTCTGCTTGTAATAATATAATTCAATCATGATTTGAAAGACACGTGGCGCCATCTATTATCATAAGAACGTTATTATTGTTTTCCTCGGGAATAGTAATTGTTTTCGGGATGAAAGGTAGCCTATGTCCGTTTCTGTACACCTGTCAACGTATATGCAAAATTTCAGGATGATCGGTTCGGTGGTTTAGGCGTGAAAAGGTAACAAACAAACTCATTTTCGCTTTTATAATATTAGTTAGGATTAGGATTCTCGTATTATTTAAGGCGCGTATAATCAAATATGACTGTCTATAATGTACGACTCGTTTGCTCTAACAACCATTGGTCCTTCGGTGGATATATTATAATGCCCTCCAGATAGAATGTCGGTGACAGCCAGTGTGTGCGCAAACAGAAGTCATATTCCGATGGAACGAAAATTCGATAAGATCTGAAATAGATCAGTTGCAGGACCAACGGTTTTAAATGGTTTCCAACGCACGGCATACCGCAGCAACGGTGGTCTAAAAGCGCCAATTTTCCTGGCTGCTATTGAGATTGATTTCTTAGCCGAAAAACCGAATAAATTTTTGTTGACCTGACACCACCAAACCTGGTGACCTAACCTAACATTTACGTACGGTAAGGTACCTTTTCATAGTCCATTTCTAAGCCTAGCACTGGACTACGAAGGGTAATTAATTAAATCGAATAGGTATGTATTTCTTATATTAAGAGGCTTCTGTGTTTACCCCGTGAAACAACTTTGCGCATATGTCATCAAACGCTCGTGTGGTGATTCAATACTCTAGGCAAAGTGCTATAAGAAATTTCCATTTGTAAAATCTCAGTTGGACAAAGTCTGAAAATGTGGTCGGTAGAGTGCACCCTCTATGGCGTGTTACCTTAAATACCGGGCTATATATTTGCATTTCTCAAATCTAATTTCTTGGGCTTTATTATTGTTTTACGCCTGTAATTCCATGATATAATTAATCAAAAATAAG
This sequence comes from Catocala sponsa, assembly GCA_963564715.1. Classification (NCBI taxonomy): domain Eukaryota; kingdom Metazoa; phylum Arthropoda; class Insecta; order Lepidoptera; family Erebidae; genus Catocala; species Catocala sponsa. The sequence continues at coordinate 27,674,762 of OY751333.1, read as the reverse complement.
AATACTACACACGTTCAACATTACTTTTAGTAGAGACAAGTCACGTAACTAAAACATAACATCATAAACTATCTTTCTTCTAAGAAATCTTTAATGCCAAGCCCGGCAAGATCGTCACAGGCTAACAGACGCGTAAACAAACTCCCAGTGGATCTAGTTTATCAATAATGTTGAAGTATAGGATCTTTCGGGATTATATAAACAACAAAAACATCACGTTTCATTACATGTACTGATTCTATCACCGCCTTTGTCGACGCCATATTTTTCCCGAGGCGAAGACAGGCCAGGCCTACTTTATTTTGAAATATTCTTTGCCTTAAATATTGTATCAAAGTGGATCCTTAATAAATTTTTTGAAAGTCTAATTCGAAGTAGAATGGATTTCGACAAGATATTTTCAAGATGCCGGAGGGCAAGTGGTGTACCTAATGGGAAACTACTACAAAGGCTATTAAATTTATATTACGAACCTAATATTTACATTTCGGCTGATGAAAAGTAAAGTGCCTGAATACAAAGCGAAGTAATTATGCCAAAAAATGCTTGTATTATAAAATTATTAGTGATAAATGAGCTTACCTCGCCAATTTGGGCTCGAACTCCTCACGGGACAGTCGTTCCGAGTTTAGGTGTTATTTGTGTCGGTAGTCTGAATGTTATTTTGTAGTCACCCAAGAATAAAAACCAAGGCGAAGCTTTGATATAGATATAGATAATAAAGAAGAAAATTAATATGAGTGAGATTCAAGACACTTTATTACAGTCACTAGAGTTACGTAGATACATTTATGTAACAGCCTGTATACTTATATATGTTCAGGATGTTACAATTCAAGGCAAAAAAAACTAATAATACATCCATTATTACATTATACGTGTTACATAAAAATAAAAATGACTGGGCAGCATCCCTTAGAACAATTGGTAATCCCTACCGGTGAAACTAATACTTTATACCAACGAAACAGAATTACACGTATGCATAAATTAACACCTTTTAATCATCGTCTACCCCATAAGCCCCCGAAACCACGAGATTGTCCCACCTACTACTGCTAACGACCTGACGAAGAGCCCATCCATTTGACCCCTATTATGGAAAGGTATTAAAGGAAAGCTGTTCTACAAAACCACAGCCTTTCAAGGTCTATGGGCTATACCATCAATGGGATAGACCCTCCTATAAACATAAATATTATACTAAGTAGGACATACTAACCATCAAGATTAATGAATATTGAAATTGATGTGCACTTATACGGTGCAGGTTTTACGACTTTAGAAGCGCACATCTCATCGACTATAGATTTAAATAGAAAAACCCTTCGATCAAATATACCATAGATGCACATTCTCATACAAAAACCGCGTCAATATGTGGCACTGACCAGTACTACTTACTTATAAGTGTCTGCATTTATTATGCAATCTAGGAAATAAACTGGAATAACCATTGAACGCCCACTGAGAAACATTTTGTAATAGTTTAGTTAAAACGCGTCAATGTAAAGGGTCCTAAGTGTGTTACTCGCGATACGCAAGCGTACTAAGTATATAGTACGGTCTCCACCGTAGTAATTGTGTCGATTCGCTCTCGCTTACGGGCAGCACACGCAAGAGTGAGTGGGATAGGTGCATAATATAGCGCATACGACTGATTTATGCACAGTTTTGTTGGGGCCGTTTCTCGAACGACGATCGTCCATCTATGGTATATTTGATCGATGGAAAAACCGATTTGAAACTTCTGTAGGTACCAGTTTTAAAGACCATCATCATCAAAAGCATTTGGCTAACGTTGGTAATGCAATAGGTTGGATTTGAACTAACTATGGTTCATTGGGCTATCGCCGCTTAATATGTTCATTATTACCTATATTTATTTGTATTGGTCCATATAACAAACCTACCATCTAAATTTAATCTACTTATATAAAGCCAATTATCCCCATATGGCTGATAGACGAAAATGATATCATATCAGATGGTATGGACAGACACCATCAGGTTGAAGCAATTTATACCGACAATAGCAAATGCTTCTACCGTATAGATCATATAATATATTTGTTTTTGAAGTGAAAACTTCTTTAGCGGCGTTGTGCACTTTTTTGTGATGGGTAAAAAATGTTAAACTCGCGTCAGGGCACGTGACCTGATCGAAAATTCGTAGGACCGAGGGAGAATTGTCATGTTTGTGTACGATAGCGCAATAAATGAATATTGTATTTTACCACATAAATGATAGCACTTTTATACTGATCATTAAAGCAATTCGTGCAAATTATTCCCTAACCATTCCAAAATATCAAAAATGCACAACGTTAATATTCAAGTTTTCACTTCTGCCGGCACTCCCGGAGTGCAATCCGTTGTTTTTTTCCCTTTTTTAATGCTTGTATTCCAACTAACCATCTCATGTTTACAACTCTGTAACTACATACGTATTATAATATCACCTTAGCTGCAAGTACAATGCAAACTTCAATTGTATGTTGTCATATATATGTTAGAGCTTGTTATTAGCAATAGAAGTTAATTATTATATTTATATATAAGAATATTAGCCTGTAAGCTTTCTGTAAAAAAAATTGGTTGTCTTTAAAGTCGGTTTACGGACGATAGTTTAACGTGACAACGTCATAACAAAATTTATTTTCCGTAACGTTACAATGAGCGTAACGGGACAATGAGCGTAACGGGACAGTGAGCGTAACGGGACAATGAGTCATCCTTTTTCGTGCGTGCAGCCGGCGTTCATCAATTTATTAGACGTTGTCACGTCAAAAAAATTATAAATAAATTAAAAAGGTTCACGGCTATAGAACCGTAAAAGTAGTTGAACTAAAATCAATACTTAAAAGCGCCCACTTATCTTTATTAAAATTTGGTCTACTTTAACAAAGGTGAGACTAGTATAAATTATTACTCTAATGTTAGTTTAATCGAACAATTTCTAAAAGCTTTTATTATTATAGAGGCAGAGGCGTATTCCTCCCACATTTGGCCAAATATATTCTTAGTTCCACGTAATAGAAGAGCAATATATAAGCGCTTACTGGGCACGCTTTAAAACTCCGAGGCGGTTCTGATGAATTCCTTACAAACAAAAGTCCCCAATATATTTTACCTGACGCATAAATGGAGTTCAGCATTTGACGATACAAACAAACAGTGCAACCCTAATGCCATGGGGTTAACGAAACGCATCGTGAATCATTCGTTTCTATTCTAGGTTGTATAACTTTTACATAAAGAATCAATATCGACCCCGGAAAGCATAACTGTTGCATCACTAATTTAGCAATTGCTATATCTAACCAAAATTCATATATAAATTAGCTTTAGAACGGTTTAATTCTAAAAATGGCATGTCCCTTATAGTTTACAAACTTTTCGACATACATCAATTTTGCCTTTCAGCGGAAGTGTTCAAGTTATTATAATTATCATCACAAACATTTAAGAACGAGCGTTATTTTCACAGCGGCCTAAAGATTGTGTATTCAAATAGTTTTTAAAAGTAGCATATGTTCTGAGCAGCAAACGTTACCAAGAACATCTAAAATACATTATAAGTGTCATTGTTACAAAGCCCGCATTCCTGATAGACATAAATTAATTAAAACCAGACAAATGACTCCAATAACATGTTTCAAGAAAAGCGAAGTCACAGGTAGAAACCGTTGTGGACCATTTAAAGCCATTAGGGAACGTTACGATAAAATAGCCTCAGATGTACTCGTAGTTTCGAAGAGTGCTTTAACAGCTAAACCGATATCTATATTGAAAGGGATATATTGGCTGTCTGTGGAAATATGTACATAATTATGTAGGTATGGGTTTATAACCGCCAATATTTTAAATGTTGATGAATATTTGCAGTGTTAACTATCAACACAGATCTGAAACGCACACATTGGCAAGATAATGAGACATACACATAGACATATATTTATTGCATAAAACTGTGTGTACGAAGGTGTTACATAATATTAGAATCAACAGTTACATATTCGAGTATTGCAACTTTACATTTGTTATTTCTAGTATACATCAAGAAATACTTAAAAACTACACTTATTATTTATTATCAAAAAAATCCCTCAGAATTATAGAAGGCATTATTAAAAAGCCACTTCTTAAGACATTTTTTAAAATATTGCTATTTAATTGTTTTATGTACATATACAGGGATTTAATTTTTTTTGAAGTGAAAAGAAAGAAGTTTTCACTTCAATAATCATTTATTTACCAAACCATGATTCTTTTACATTTTCTTAAAAACTAACCTTACACAAATAATATAATATAATATTCTACTACATACACACAGCACCATCTAGCCCAAACTAAGCAGAGCTTGTACTATGGGTACTAGACAATGGATAAACATACATATATACTTTTTTTTTGTATATGCATACATATTACACATAGAAACACCCAGACCAAGACAAACATCAATGTTCATGCACACAAATATTTGACTTGTGCGGGAATCGAACCCGCGACCTCAGGCGTGGCAGTCGGTTACACTCGCCACTACGCCATCGAGGCCGTTAATTCACTATTGGCATATTGATTGGAAACATAAATCTGTTTTACTTGTGGACTCCACACTAGGTCGAGCCTGTCTCGTGGAGTCCTTGAGTGATAATAATAATAATACATTTTTATTCAATAAATAAAAGTCTTTACAAAACACATTATTGTATTAAATTCACATTAAAACTATATTGATTCTAAAGGAAAACATTTACAATTTAAATATTTAGTGATGTCGCCAGTAAAAAGTAAAAATGGATATAGAAACTCAATAAAACTTTGCATGACGCGGGACTTGAAACATCTTTCACTATGACTTCAAGCACAGCAACACTACTATGCCAGCGACGTTGTACATTATAGGCGTCAACAACAAGAGGTTTGACTTTTGTCTATAGGAATATATCGGATCTGTTTGCCGGCATCCGAGACTCTCCCTTCCCCAGCTCTGAGAAAATATTGTTCACCACAGAAACAATATTATTTGACTGAGATCGTCACGATATGGGCGTAGTAAAAACAAGGAAGACAATATACATAATATCCTGTTTCATTTGCTTAAAAGTATATCTGCACTCTTATCAATGTTTTTTTATGCAACTTAGGTGGCATACACGCCGTGGCCGTATGGCCCACCTGATGGTAAGTGGGGACCTATGGACGCGTGCAACATCAGAGGCATCACCTGCGCATTGCCGACCCTTTTGGAAAGGAAGTGGGAAGGAGAAGGAGCGGGCAGGGGGAAAGACGGTGATTTGCCTTCAGTACTCTCACTCACCGGACGAAACACAACAGTAGGAATACTGCTATTTCACGTCGATATCCAATCGATACCGGGGAAGGACTACTCTCTCACAGAGAGGGTAGTCCTTCCCCGGTCGAGCCGGCCCATTCACACTGAAATCAGCGAGGCTCTCTCTGTATCATCAAATCGTGATTTCAATATTCTGTCGTTATTTGTATTATAATCACTAAGGCATATTAATATAATAATAATAAATATATTATATATGTAAATATAATACCTAAACTTTTCAAAATTTTAGGTGAGAATGTTCCATCTCTATTTCGATTGCAAACAAGAGTACTTAATACGACTCGCTATAAATAAATAACGGGACAATAAAAAGATCTGAAAGGTTGTGTCAAATAAAGATAATTATATTGTATAAACACTTAAATACACAAACTAAGCTTTGTGTAGGTGTGAAAGGTTACAATTAATAAAAACACCTACATTTCCATTACTGCAAATAGATATAAATCACTATGTCTGTATTTTGAATTGTTATTATCACGAAACAATTACATTCACAATTTACCTGTTATTTTAGACTATTTACTGTAGGTAAAATATTAATTAACTATTTCAAAACGAGAAAAGCCGTGGTTCAAGTTGGTACAATGATAATAACTCTAAAAGCAATAACGTTTTAGCTATATTTCTTAGCAATGCTACTTGTGGACATTGCCGTAGTATCTTGTAAGTTCGTGTTTTCCTAGTACATCGACAGTAAAAATATTAAACCCAGTGGGACCCAAGTCAGCATTGCGACTTTTTAAAGTCTTTATTGGTTGTCGTTGAAAAGGTTCTGGCTAGCAAATAGTCTTAGCTTTTATTTATTTAATAATACTAGCTTTGACCTGCGTCGCCGTCCACATTAACTTTAGCTGCTAGATGTTTTTTATCCTAGCCCGGGTGAATGATTATAATACATAGCACGATTTACGTACATTATGTTGAGGATGTGGAACAACAGGGTGTGATGTCCCTCCAACACAAAGGGAGGATCCTCCGACCAGGCTGGTTGATCGTGCCTGGCGGGACGCGGCCGAACGGTTAATGTTGGGAGCTTGTATATATACTTGGTCGCTGTGTAAACGTTACTTGTGCGATGCAGGATATTATGACGTCATGTTAAGCGCGATTGTATCGCCATCTGTTAAATGTAGGCGGAACTTCTTCATCTGTGCGGAGTCGCCACAAGAATATATAACGTAATAATAAAGTTATTCATTTATTTGGGCTTTATTTAAAATAAAAGAAAATAAAAAATTGGGGCAGTTCTTTGGCGACTGCCTATAGAAGTAAAAACTTGAATCTTTGATCATAAAAACTTCTTTATAAACCAAAAATAATTCAAAAATGGAAAGCGCTCGATGACGATGACGCGAGTTCTATGATTTTTGTTCACCCAAGAAGTGCTCAACGCGCCTACAGAATTAACTTAAAAAAAAAAGGATCTGATCGGATGCTAGTTCCTGACACTCTCTTAGCCGTTATTAGGTAAGGGGGTCAAAATTTCGTTATCTTTTACGTAGGACGCACTATTTCTGAGATATTGTTAATATTCTAAAATAATTCAAAAATGGAAAGCGTGGAAGCGTGACAATAACGCGAGTTCTATGATTTGAAGTGCTCAACGCGCCTAAAGAAGTTTTCGCTTCAAAAACGCTCTATCGAATAAAGATAAAGTGTGGAATATTATATTTGTAATTATTTTACTACATTAATAAGGTATCGTTTTTTTTTGTCACGACTCACAACAATTGCTCTTAAAATTTCAGCCCAAATTGATCAACAGTAAGCAAATCTCTTTTACCAAATGATATCTAAATATTATTATATGCAATTAATACACGAAGTATCTATTAATAATGTGTATAATCTTTGTTTCTATGCTCAGTAACTTTAGCAAGTATACCAGATTATACTACGGTCGTAACCTAAAGAAAATCTTTCTAAAATCTAACTACAAGTTTTTGTTGTAACTCACATACGTGCATAACATGCAGTGGGATACATTTCCCTTCATTTTGGCTTGCTCGCATATCTTAACTTATTTAATAACTAGCTGATCTCCATCACTTCATTCTTGTAGAACATCGTGTGTGTGAAAAGCAACCAGCCTACGTAGAGCCCTCAAAATAATAGACACGCTTTCTTATTAAAGGTCAGCACGTTTGCCATTTTTATGAACTGATTCCAGGTAAAGGCTTTCTAAGCTACTTACGGAACTTCGGTGCCAAGTTTTAAGGTTATAGACTATGGACTATATACTTACAAGGTTAGAGATTTTATGTTAAATGTGTCTGACAGTAAATAGAGTTTTCTTTTATGTAGGAAAATAATACAAGCATAAAAAGAAACTGATAGTTTATTGTCTCTCAGTGGCAGTGAATGTGACTGCTGTGTATGAGTTGGCCAATGTATTATTGGGTCTTAGAGTTCGAAAAAACTCTTATACAACAGCTTTGTCCGTCTGTCTGTCTGTTATACAACTTTCAACTCAAGAAACGGTACGGTACTTATGGAAGAGCTAGAGACTCGTGGTAAACGCCATTAGACTCAGCATAGTCGAAATGACTATGACCTTTGACCTCTGACCTGAAGGTAACATGGTATCACGTGACCTTTGCATATTACTTGAAACATTTTTTCGAACTCTAAGATTTACGGCAATTCATAGCCGTTTCTCAATCGTTTCTGCATTTGCTATTGTGTAACATGGTCATAGACTTCCTACCTTCCTATCTATATTCCAACCTGTAACCATAGTTGAGTAATATGGCTACAATACATCTTTGCTTACCCTTTCCGGGAAATAGGAGTGACAACAAAATCCAACAGATCTGATTCTGGAGCTTTATAAAAATAGTCATAGTGCACCCACTCCTTCACAAAATACGGTGGCGTAACGTTTTCCTTTTAGTCCTCGATAGCACAGTTTTAATCGATTCTGGAATAACTAGTTAATTACCTATACTCTTAACGTACATCTGTTTCAGCCACCCATAACGGTCCATTTCACCCAAATGTTTGATCGGTAATTGTCCGATTTACATTAAATTGTAGTAAGACTATACTGCTATCACGACAATTTGATGGAAATCGGAACTTACCATAGAAAATATTTATCCAAGAATTCGGATCGAACTCAAAATGTTACGTGTACCTTTCATTCATTTATGTGACGTAGTAAGTCAATAGTTTTTCGTAGACAGAATTAAATAGTAGTCCATATTAAATAAGTGACAATTAATTTATATATTAATACGTGAAGCAAAAATGTTTACCCTTTTTTAAGAAAATTGCGCGGACGGAGTATGAAATTTGGCACAGTTAAATTTTATATGGAGAAGGAGGGGCAAATATTAGGATTAATATTTATATAAAATATGCATTAGAAATACATTAAATTAATGAAAAAACTCTACACGCACACATCCATGCATTTGACACACGCAGTCGAATCGCGTTCGTAGTATTTCTGCATTGTTCGTCTGACGTCGTACAATTTTTGTAACTATGGTTACCTGTACCTTATTTATATTTAACAAAGTATTATAGCAAGCTTAGGAATTTTGGTCTAATTTTGATCACTAGGCGATCGCTAGTATCTTTAAAATTGCCTGTGAGATGTGGTTTTATTAAACTAACAATTAATATCTTTAACATAGCCTGTGAGATGTGGTTGTATTATGTCTTCATAACTCTTCGGAAATATACAGCTGTATAACATATTATATGTACTTTGGTGATCTAGCCGTGTTTCAGCGTCTCCACCTCGTATTATATTAAATGCTCTATGGATATTATCATTTGATGGCGAGCCATTACCATTTGAAGCGGGAGCATTTACGTGTTTTATGAGCACTTCGAGGAAATTAAATTTATTGAGTACATATATACAAGTGGTAGTAAATTCTTAATTTGCTAAGAGCATCTTCTTATCACTCTATAAAAATATAAAACTATAAATATTATATTGAAACGTTATTGTTATTATATTAAGCTACTGCTGCCAATAAGCTTAAATACAGCGCCGCCCGCCGTCGCGTAGGTGTGAAACAGATTCAGCTATATTCAGACTGTTCACATGCAAGGCAAGGGCGTAGAACGAAAATATAAGTTTAATAGTTCAATCTCTCGTGTCTTTTTTGCACACCATGCATAAGCGCTAAGGACTTTCTTTTCACTTTTTTTTGGCGACACTCAGCGGGTAAAAGACACCAAATCGTTAAAAATATATTCTGTTAAGGGTTTATACTGTGTAATGCACAATGGAAAGGAACTTTAAAATTTAGTTGATTCTGTCAATAATACAGAAGTTATTTACAATAAAATTTTAGATTTGTCATACTGACGATGTAATGAGCAATGACAGGGCGATCATTTTAATCACTACGTTATCTAAGCAGACTACATAAAAAAGAAGTTGAAAGTAATATATATGTACATAGAATAAAAACTTCTATGGTACAAAAATAGACAAAAGGACATCCTTACCAAAATAAACATTTAGTTTACATTCAGAACGTGTTTCGTCGACATTGAGACACCACCAAATATCCGTTACCGCCGTCACAAAGCAACTGTGAATACGATATTATATATTGTTGAACCCCTCCATGAATTTATTATTGTTTGAAAACAGTATTGTTGTGCTCAACAAGCTTGATATGTGTCCACAAATATTGGCTTTTATTTTAGCGTAATTTACATAGCTTTGGGCTATATGTATAGAGATGGAATCAAACAATTCATTCAACGATTCAAATAATATTTTTATTATAAATAAATGTTTGTGAATGGCAAAATGGCCATGTTAGCAGCTTGGCAATTAGTTTAAATGCTTGCTAGTATTTTTTACATTTGAAGGGAAAATATGAATATGTTTGTGTATATTTTGTATGAATATGTTTGTAATATATAATATTTTACTCAAATTGAAAAGTGACGGAAGATATTAGTTGTACAAAGCAGAAATACTACAAAGCTTTAGTAAACAACACGCTATAAAATTCTTAATTTACTTTGACGTGAGAACTCAAGTTGCATTTAGCTGTAGTTAATTTGTTTTATTTTCATTTGTTGAGGACATTGGGCACGGTATTGCATTGGCATTCATATTTTTCCAACGCTTTCCTTTAAAAAAAAATTTAATAAAAAAATTCAAATCATCAAATCTTTTCCCTTTATAATATTAGTATAGATTAGCTATTCCTCGGCTTTAGTACTTTTTTTTTTATGAAAGGTACCCTAAGGTATGTTTCTTTTTGTATTCCTGGCAAAGTATACGCGAAACATCATAATGATCGGTTGACAAATCATTTATTTAGGTCCAATTGCTACTACAAGAAAGGAGTTGTTTTAGCAGTTAAGTCTTAACTCGTAAGTCTTTGACATATTCGTTATTGAATATGTGACAAAAATTAACTGTTAGTGTTTGTGTAGTAACAAATAGGAACCGGGCTTTAGTAGTTAAAACGTGAAAGCTTAACAAACAAACAAACTCATATTGCTATTTATAATATTAGTTAAGATGTTATGCTATATACATAGTTAGTGACATACGTTTTATGTGCGTGTTATTACCTGTTTAGGGATTTCCCACGTGAGGTAACCGTCTTGACTTCATCGTCGGTTGATGTCAAGGCTATCAAAGTTAAACGTATATACAAAGTTTCATGAATATTCTATTAACCGTTAAAGAGATCCCTCGGGAGGAATGTTAAAATGTATTGGCATTGAACCCAAAGACGAGTGTACAATTTCAGCCCAGTCAGGAAGAACTGCGTTAAATTGTAGGTGCATGATTTGACAGAAACATACAAACAAAGCAAAGTAAATATGCGTTTTACATTTTCGACTACATTCGTTATTTTTTTACGATTGCGACATAAGCCGGTGAAGTCTTAACTTAATGTTAAAAGTCTTAACTTATTTTTTAGTTTTATTCTATCATAATTTGTGTCTTTGATATAAATATTGCACCCCTTTTCAATATAAACTTTAACTATGACAAATCACAAATTCTTCCATGCGCGCAATAAGTTTAAAATTAAGCACAAAGTTTTCTGCATATCTATATATTAATACGTGAAGCGAAAACTTTGGATCCCTTTTTACGAAAATTGGGCGGACGGAGGAGTATGAAATTCCGCACACTTATAGTTTATACAGAGAAGAAGCGACAAATGCTAATATTTTTTTAAAATATGCATTAGAAATACATTAAATTAATTAAAAAGCACTACACGCACACAACCATGCATTTGACACACGCAGTCGAAGCGCGTAACTATGGTTACATATATCAATATATAATGACATAATATGTCAGCAATATCTTACAGGCAAACTTCGGTCGAATTTCGAGCACTAGGCGACCGCTAGTATTAATAAATAGATAAGTAATGAAGACGTTGGCACCAACAATCGTGTATAATTTAATTATAATTATTATTATCCAATGCATATTTACCACCCTTGCGGGCTGAGTACATCTAAATATTTAGCCTAGGGGAAAACCGTTGGACTGCGACGCAGAGGTCTCGAATTTGAACCCAACGCTCGGACTTTTCGAAGTTACATGCGTATTAAATAGTTAATTATCCCTTGCTTTAACGGTGAAGGAAAACATCGTGAGGAAACCTGCATGTCTGAGAGTCCTCCATAATGTTCTCGAAGATATGTGAAGTCTGCCAATCCGTACTAGGCCAGCGTGGTGGACTATGGCCTAACCCTTCTCACAGTGAGAAGAGGCCCGTGCCCAGCAGTGGGACAGTTTAATACAGGGCTGATATTATTATATAATTATTAAACTATTTCGGTGACGCAGGAGTCAATGCAAACGCTCTGCATGAGATCTTGGGCTTGATTTCCGGGTAGGAGAAACTGATATTGGCTTTTCTATCAAGAAATTCTTAGTAGCAGAACGGCGTCTCCATAGATGGCAATCAAAAGACTCGCCCCCTTTTATAAGCCCTAAAATCCTAGCAAAAGAAATGTGAGTGTGAAACATAATTATCTACCCTTTTAAGGGTATAGTCGTATTTATAAATTACTATCTTTACCCAAGCATGTGTACTTTACCAAATTTAGTTTAAGAGGAACTACAAAGACGCAAATTCGCGCTTGAATGTAACAGACAAATTAATAAGTTGCTTACGCACGCGTGCAACCTTGCATAAATTTTGGGCCTATTATCTTTGTTTGCACAACTGTGTTCAGTGCGTTAGTAGTGTTTAAGTTAGTTGAAGATGCATATCAGTTTGGGTTCTGACTAATTGACAATAATTTATTTGATCAGTTATACCATGCACAATTTTTGATAAAGTTATTTCTGTGTATGTTTTGAGTTATTACTTCACAAAAACTATATTTCTAGTGTTTATAATTATATTGTTGTATCTGTATGCGCATATTGTTGTGTGTGCTAAAATGTGTAATGTATAAATATTGTTGGTTGCGGAATGCGACGTAAACAAGTAATGTCACGAAATATCCGATCGAGCAGGCTATAAAAGTGCGCTCGGTGCGCAATGACTCACTTTGACATCGAGTGGCGGACGGAACGGACGTGCCACATGAGCATTCCGTTTATCTACTTATGTGGACGAGTTGTTGGGTGATATCAATTATCTCTTACTTTATTTGTTAATGCATTTCTTGAATAAGTCAATGATTTAAAGGTTAAAGTGCATCTGTTATTTTTTAAGCTGTTTCACATCTGTTTCCTAACAATATTGTATTTCATAATTCTCATATTTAGTACATTAATCTATTGAGTCGTAGGGGCATACCACCGTCCAAACACATTTGGTTTTCAATAATTATGCCTGACATCTTAAACATAGACATATCTACTCGTTCTCATACCTCCTCGAGCTAATCTATGTAAATGCTTGTGTAACGATTCACAACATTAGTGCAACAAGCGAGGGTCAAATCCATGACTTCTAGATCGCAAATTCAATGTCTCGATTGGGCTACAGTATTTTAATAATAAGTGTGAAGCACATATTTTTGATGAAACCCACAGCCCTCGATGCATTACTATTATTTTTTATAAACTGTACCTGACCTATATAAATAATTCATTAATATAAACTGAAATGCTATGCGTACTGTTTATGTTTGCCATTATTTATTTAGACTAGTATTTGCTCAGTGGTCGAAATTCGACCATTATCCTTATTTTAAATTCGAGGAAAATATATATAACTTTACATTTTAAAAAAGCTGTTGCTATTTTTTTAATTGTCTGTAAAACTCGTTAATAGCTTGTAAACAAAACAACAAAAAAGAATGGATACCGATTGACAAACAGAGCAGAAAATTAGGACGTGTGTGTTTTATTTTTGGCCTATTTATATATTACTAGATGTTCCCGCGGTTTCACCCGCATTTATCATTACTGCGCCGCCCCCTTGGATCATAGCGTAATTGTATATAGCCTATAGCCTTCCTCGGTGAATAGGCTATCCAACACTAAAATAATTTTTCAAATCGAACCAGTAGTTCCTGAGATTAAGACGTTCAAACAAACAAACAAACTCTTCAGCTTTATAATATTAGTATAGATACAAATATTTATAGAGATCAATGATACTTCATACCCATCTTCAATAGTTTATGAGTGCACTCTCATCGCATGACGCTATCTCTTGCAGTCTTTATGACAGTTGCATGAGAAAACAAAATGGTCGCAATTTTTAATCCAACCATACGACCAAAATGTTTATCCGTAAAATACAATTGTCGGACATAACATACCAAAAAGCCCGTTTATAAAAAGGCACTATCTAGCCGCTCGTTTGGCGTCCACTGCCTCATAGATCATTCGACAATGCCGAGTTGGACCACAGTACAGCATCTGTTATTTTTGTGATTAATCTCTTGGTTGGACAGTCTTTATGGTGAGGTTGGCAATGGTAGTTTGTCTGTAATTTAGCTGTGAATTAAAGTGGAAGAGGAAGAGAGAATAATTGCGCGCTTCGTGCTATTGGAGATGCTCTCTGTTGAATTGTTGATTAATGTACAGCATAGAATGTGTACTAAAAATACTGGTACCAATTATTTACAGCATTTCGTTAAGTAAGTAAGAGCTAGTGAGACTTACCGACCTTTCTTATTACTTTCCAGTATCATAAGTAATCATAGCTTAAGGTTACCTGCAGCGTAAATATTTGTTTGACATTTTTATCGTATAGTTACAACCAAAACACTCTAACTAGAAAGAAAGAAGAAAACATACTTTATTTCTAAAAACACGAAAGCTTATACAATATTATGTAAATATGTAAATTTTTTAAGAGAACACATAGATACATATTTAATAAACATTCATTAAAAGTGACAGCTCTGCCACCAGTACATATTAATAAACTTTGGTCACCCGCTTACGCTTCTATTATATTCTGACTGTTAGATTGTCAACTCTTATACTGGTTTTCAAAAAAAGGCGGCTGTTTCCCGGACGAGCCAGCTCATTTGTGCCGTCACTAAATAACAATTGACAACGGTGGGCTTTTCACCCATTAATTATGTTATTTATATAATTATATAAAATAGCAGGATTACAAAAAAGGGCAGACATCATTATGCTGGTAAGTCTTCTTCTTCTCCCTAGCCTTTATTATTCCCAAGTCACATGGGGCCGGCCTTCTAGTTTAACCGGATTTGACTGGATATCAGTTTTTACACGGAGCGACTGCCATCTGAACTCCGCAACCCGAATGCTAACGATACCCTAAGGCTAGACCAGTGTCAGGATATTAGAGGGCACTGACTTTCCTATAACTGTTCATGGCAGCCGGGACCGACGGCTTAACGTGCTCTTTGAGGCACGGAGCAGGCATCTAATATCTAAGACATTTTGCCGTAGTTTAATATGGAAACATCTATTACGATTGTGGGACAGAATCCAAATGACGCTAAGATTTGCGTAGTCTAATCTGGATAATCTGTTTATTATAATTGGTAAACCCTGGATGTAGGCTCGCTCCGACTACGTCTAAGATTATTATCATGATAGGTCACGAATACAAAATTGTTGTTACGTTGTACTACGATGTCTTTGAATTATTTAGCATTTATACCTTCGAGTTTAATACATACAATTATATATTTTATCACCAAGAGGAGAGGTACAGGTGTATTTTAGATCCCTCGTAGTAACCACAAAGCAAGGAACACCCCGCTTGTCACCAATCTATATATTATATTTTATTTGTCATCTTTCTATATATATATTTTCTTTTGTTTGTTTTATCGTGTCTCACTGTCTGTAGTAATAACTGTTTCTTTCCTTCACCAATCCTTACTAATATTATAAATTCGAAAGTAACTCTGTCTGTTTATCTGTCTGTCTGTTACCTTTTCACGGCTAAACCACTCAACCTATGTAGATGAAATTTTGCACAGATATCGTTTAAAACGTGGGAAAGGACATAGGCTACTTTTTATTGATGTAGGTACCACGCGGGCGGAGCCGCGCGCAAAAGTTAGTATAATATAAACGCTAGAGGTCACTCACTTGTTTACTCACTAAACTGACTAAACACGAAACCTTCAAAGCTTGGGAAGGTTATAGGCTATATACCACCACACTACGAGCCACGAGAGCGGAGAAAATAATAATCACAAACGTGTATAAAACCGCGAAGGACATTTAGTATTCTATACAATCAAAAATATGTTGCTAACTCAATGTATCAAAGCGTACCGATGAATGAATAATGAGGTCATATTCCATTGCACGTACAGCGCAACAAACAAATTGTTGTTGCCTCGCTGTTGCCGTCGCGCTGACTGTTTTGGGCTCAAATTCCACACAGAACAATTAGTTGTATTTTCACAAATGATTATTCTCATTCTGGATGAACCCTGTATCTATTAATTGTGTGTTTTCAAAGACCACCGTGATACAGGGATTAAACAATAGTGTAGAAAATTACTAAAAATTATATTGGACATGAATAGCTCAGTGGGGACGCCAACAGACTGCAATGCGGAGGGTGTCGTGTTCGAACCCACGTCGCGTACCTCTGACTTTCGGAAGTTATATGACATTTCGAAATTATGTGCGTATTTGATTGACAATTATCGCCTGCTCGGTGCCTCGGAGAGCACGTTAAGTCGTCGGTCCTGGCTGCCATGAACATCTATGGCAGTCGTTATTGGGAAAGTCAGTACCCTCTAATATCCTGACACTGGTCTAGCCTTAGGGTATCGTTAGCCTTCGGGTTGCGGAGGTCAGGTGGCAGCCGCTCCGTGTAAAAACTGATATCCAGTCAAATCCGGTTAGACTAGAAAAAGCCGACCCCAAGTGACATGGGAATAATAAAGGCTAGGGAGAAGAAAATATTTCCTGAGCAAAATATGGTCAATAATAGAGGCAGTGTATAATAGTACAAATGGAATTATATAGTCAATCTGTTCCATTGGGCTACTTCATGTGAAGGCTGGTCTTCCAAGAATGTATCTACCACAGCTATTCACACCTCATTACTGAGAAATCCAAATTAAATGAACTCATACAATTAGTAGCAATTGCAAATTGCTTAATAAGCTTTCAAGATAACTATACAGTTGACCAGATGTTACTTCTAAATTTTGCTAAACATTCATGCAATAATGGTCCACATTGTTTTAAAAATAAGGTTTACTATGCTGGAGTAGTTTGAATCTGTGTTATCATTAAGTGAGAGGTCAGTGTTGTTTTTAGTACCTGCAGAACATCTTAGTGTTGGGTTATGGTTTCCTTAAGTAGATTGTGTTTTGTTCATATTACAGACACCAGCTTATATTGCGAAGCGTTTCTCGGAAACTTAAAAGAAAATGGTTAGTAAATCCAATTGGGTCCTACAATTTTCTGTAATTATTTTAGTCTGTAGTTTATAATTTGAGTCCATAATTTATTTAAATTCCACTTAGAAACAAATATGATACAACCTTTCCCAAATCTGGTAGAACGAAAGATGTTTAACCCCTAATTAGGCGCATTAAGAAAATCCCGTAACTAGGTGCATGGGGTCTCTAAAGAACCCAACAAAAAATTTAAAATGGAGTAGAAGAAAAAAATAAAACGCAGTATGTATGATCAAAAATATTAAAATACTTTATTATAATTTAAACTTATAAAACGAAAACATAACTTTGGGTTCAATTAACTAAAAAAATAAAACAACTTCTGTTATGTCTTAAATCTTAAAAATTTGCGTATAGCTGAGATCAAATTAAAAAAAGTATATTATTACGACTCATCACCAGATTCATCTTTACTGCATCCAAGGCAGTATGTCTTGAAATGTTGCTGACAAATAAATTTGTCACATTTGTGACATTTATTAGGCACTTACAGTGCGACGAAAAAATCACGTAACTGGTCGCATGGGATCAGCGCTCAAGAGAGAAGCGACGCGTGCGCTTGCGTTGGCTAATAGCTATCCGGCCGCTACTGATTTGGGTACCCCGCTGGGAGGTAGGAAGCTAGCAAGACCGCTGTCGCATTCCTAGAACTTTAAAACGTATTTTTTGCGCCTTAAAATTTTCGTGATCCCATGCGCCTAATTAAGGGTATAATAAATGATAGAAAAGTCACACGTACTTAGTTATGGCCTAACTACTATTTGAGTGCATGCGCGAAAGAGATAACGAGATGCCACTTCTACATTCGCACTTTTATTTTTTTGAAATCAAATCAAATCATAATTTATTTTCGAATATTTATTAACAATTATTGGTCAATATGTTACAATAATTATATGTTTGGTTTCTCCATACTTCACACTGGGGCATGCAAATATTACAAAATATAATAGTAATAAGAATATAATAGAATATTAACACAATGACAGCCATGTAGCAGACACAATAGAAAATGTATTGTTCGCGGTCATTTATGACCAGCATGGTGTTGAATGTGTTAATAATTAAAAAAAATAAAAAGCAATATAATATATTTATAATTATTTATTGCAAAATTTAAAATATTAATTGTTTCTTTATTTTCAAACAAATTTTAATGCTGTTTTAACTAAAAGGTTTCTTTTGAATGCTATTTGCCGGTGTTGAGTAAATATAGTCAAATGTCAAACATAGACAAGTATACTATTACTTGACAACGGTATTCATTCAGATGGTTGATTATATATAATACGCTAAAACGAATACGCACACGTAAAAATGACCGCGAATTCTCTGATCAAGTTTCTTTTTCGTTTTGCCGAATATAGAACTAATGTTCTAAGCACCCGTACATAGCGCTTTCATAATAGAGCTCTGTATTGAACCAACTGTTCTATTCAATTTGTGCCGCGAACGAGACATATAGACAGTTTCACACCTATATATTTTTTTAGGAATATGTTTTGCATTGTAAAACAAATACCAAGAAATATCCTATTTCTGGGCGGAAGGCGCTGACGACTGTAATACAATTTAATATTAGCACGGTCGTCAACGGCAACCTCCCAACTAATGTACCTTTGTTCGGTTTTATTTAGAATCAATTTAAGAGAAATTTGTAAAACTATTTGTTGGATAAACTATTATTATTATTTGGAAACTGTTTTAATACTTGGCTAAAAGCCGGTGTTTTGATGACGGTTACGGGTTGACACCAAGTAGCCGCCATCTAAGATATAGTATGAAATTGTTTTTATAGATTAAAACTTCTTTATAGATTCAGGAAATATTTAAGTGTAGCATTACGAAAGAGACTAGTGGACAGCTTGGTACTAGCCAAATTTAATTATATGGATGTTGTTTATGGCCCATGTTTACTGGCGAGAACCACCCGACTGATACAACGGGTTCAGAACGCCTGTGCCAGGTTCTGCTTTGATATCCCACGTCGTAGCCATGTCACACCGTACATAAACGAAGCCAATATTTTAAAAATGGCAGCGAGACGACAGCTCCATTTAGCCACGCTACTATTTGAAACTGTTAATACATATAAGCCGTTGTACCTATATGATAAGTTGAGTTGGAGGCAGGACCATTATTCTTATTCCACCCGCTCCACTGCAAACCCGCTCACAATGCCAAAATATAAGACAACAGCATTTCGGGGCTGTTTCAAATACTCGGCCACTCGTTGTTGGAACGATCTCCCACCTCGATTGAGATCCCTACAAACAAAAGTATGTTTTAAATCACACATGAAAAGATACCTATTACAAAAACAAAAACAAGCACAATAATATACATAAAACATAGGTTTCACTTACATAATGTTTGTGATCTACGGGCGAGGTAGGTATATCGGCTTCCAAGCGAGTCGAGGTGGCATTCACCATTGCATGTCTATTATGTATGTTTTTTTCAAACTAAATAGTCAATCTTCGTCTATCCTTGTTTCCGTATTCCATATGAATTTTGAGACCGCATAATTTGTTCGCTGTTAGTCGTATAAATAGAAAATGTGCTTTATGTTGATCGTAATTACAATGTGATAATATTCCCCGTATTGTTATGTAAACAAATGATTACGCAACCGAGCACCTCGCGAGACCAAGCGCAGCGGTCGTATGCGCCGCACGCCGGCCGCCAAGGCTTGTGGAGTGCAAGGTGTTAGTACCTAGTTGTTGGATAGTGGGGAACGCTGCGCTGGAACGACGCGACGCGCGACGTGCTAATCATGCGATAAACTAGGCTGCGTAGGTATATATAGCGTGCACAATTTAATGAAATTATAATATGATATTATAGAATTATAATTAGGCTGACTTACGTCCGTGCGACATCTAAAGGTCCGCACTGAAAATCAGCGCTCTATTGTGGATCCCCTATGGACCACAATATAGCAACAATGCTGAGTGCGTACCAATCTGTCCACAGATTGCACGTTTCTAATAATTAATGTTAAGTTATATTGTAAGTATGTATTTCCTTTTTGAACTGTATCTGTGGCAAATAAACGGTTTTTCTTTCTTCTTTCTTCTTTCTTTCTATGATCGTTTTGTTCTGTGTTTTGGGGTTCGGTTTCATCACTCTGCATAAATTTTTGTACTATTCTACATGTGTTTTTAATATAGCTGCTTTTTGAATATTAATATACGTATTTGGTGTTAAGTCGAGCAATTTTAGACTATGGTGTAAATATTTCGGGATTACCCCGGTGGTGGATATAACAATCGGCACAATATAAACTTTGCTAACTTTCCAAATCCTTGTTATTTCTTCTTTCAGTTCAGTGTACTTGTTGATTTTCTCCGTAATTGTTTTTAATAGGTTATGGGTGTTCGGTACTGCTATGTCAATTATGTGTGCTGTGTTTTGTGATTTGTTGTGTATTGTGATATCGGGTCTATTAAAATGTATAGTCTTATTATTATTATTATTATATCTATAATTATATCGATGTAGTAACCTGTATAAAGAATTGACAAAACGCTACGAATATTTTATATTTAATCTGTTGACTTAACATAATAAATATCGCTAAATCTATATGCAATAGAAAGATCAATAGATTTGTGTGTGTGTGTGTATGTGAGTGTGCGTATGTGTATGTTTGTTTGACAAAGAAAAGAGATACCTATTTACAGATGTCATTACAGTTTATTTCAGTTGTATTAGTTACTTTTTCGGTAAATGAACAATATTTCACCTTGGCGGGCAATTATTAACATAATTCATAACTACACATATATAAGGAACTTTTAAAAGGACAGTAGGTCAAGATAAACCAGTATATATAATATACTAATTTGTCTATTAGATAGCGTAGCTAAAAAGCTTCAGAGGAAAGAGAAACATTCCGTATCTGTATCATACGGTTAGATTGTACGCATTTTTAGGCGGAAACAAATGCGTTGTGCTGTGTAGCGGTCTGTATTTCCCCAGAGGGTGCAAAGAGTAACATGACCGGTTGTTTGAGCCACGAAAAGTTGATGAGCTGCCGTAGAATTGCTCTGAGTCCCGGGTTGGTAGAATGGGAATTTGGATTCAATATTTATGATGGAAAAAGCGATGCTATAAATGTTTTAGGATTAAAACATGGACATTATGATGACTTTAGTATACTCAAGTCATGATAATTGTCCAAGTTTTTTAAAAACACAGCCGGCATGCATGTCTGGATTTCTGCTAACACCTGTGGGGACATAACTGCGCCGTAAAACAATTCTAATATTAAAACGAGATGGGTGTAAAAACCCAGGATTCAACCTCTTCGTCTTCATGTGACCTTGTGACCCCTATCTCTCGGGGGTCTTTTAACCCACAGGGCCCATATTCAAACTCGACCGAGGTATGACCCCAATGTGTCTGCACACCAAGTTACAAGTCAATCGTACTTACCGCTGGGCATGAAGCCAACAGTTGGGCCTCATGTCCATTTTTGAGCATCTTGCACACTGTTAGGTGTCATACCAACTGTTAGGCATTATGACCACTGTTGGGCATCATGTCCACTGTTGGGCATCATGTCCACTGTTGGGCATCATGTCCACTGTTGGGCATCATGGCCATTGTCGGGTATCATGTCCATTGTAGGCCATCATGCCCACTGTTGGGCATGTTGTGTTGCAAAACGCAGCACAAGACAAAACTCGACAGCAAACAGCAGCAACCAACTCGAATCAGTACACCACCACTCTGCATATAAATGAAGCCATTTTTCATTTAAAATACATGTGACCTTGTGACCCCTATATCTCGGGGGTCTTTTGACCGACAGGGCCCATATTCAATCCTGACTGAGGAAAGACCCCAGAGTGTTTGCACACCAATTTACAAGTCAATCGGTCCAGTGGTTTTGGAGCTATGCTTGTCACTAACAGACAGACACAGACCCACAAAGTGTTCTCATTAAACTCTTCGAAGAAGACTCTGAGGTTAATAAAAAATACTCAAGTCATAAACTTACCCTCTACGATATTCTAAATATTAGTGAAGCTATTTTCTGAAACCCTTCCATGTATAGAAACTTGTAAGTAAGCATGATTTTCGGCTTCGCTGAACATAACTTGAGGTTCGTAAGTAATTTATAAAATGCAGGTCCCGATGACCTCTGAACTCTGAACTTTCTTGTGAGTAAGTGATTACCTTGATACTTTATACAGAAAGACGTATTCAACATTTTTACTTTTGGTGTAATTCTGACATTTTTATTAAAAACTACCGCGTGAAATATTATTATTATAGCCAGCATACATAAGCACAAAGTATCACAACTACATCTCCCAAGGGGTAGCCAGAGGTGTATATAACCACATACCGACGGTCACATATCAGGTAGCAAGCTTATTGTCCCCACCAAAAACAGTTCTAAGCACTGTTCTTTTTAAGAATTTTTTATAGTCTAGTCAAAAAGTGCGTTTTGGTCAACTTTTTTCAGCAGTCTCGGAAAAATATGAACGTGGTGTCATTCGATTCGGAATGGCCGCAGATGATTTTTTTTAAATTCATGTTCCGCTTGCAAAAATTGCAAAAGTTATAAACAATTAACTAAAACAAGGGGTTTAGTTTTTTGCAAATATCTCAAAATCTAATTGAGATTCTTCAAATCTAAAAAAAAGATTTAAAAAGAAAAGGAAATTTCCTAAAAAACTCTCGACTCCCGGAATTGTAGTACCAATATTTATAATTTTCCCAGAAGGATGAAAATACGGCCGAAAACGGGTACCCTGGCTTGCGCAAGCCATGCCTACTTCGGACACTTTATCAATAAAAATTATTTATACGTATTAAATATAAAATTTAAGAAACGAAAAAATTCAGGGGCCCTCTGGATAGATAAATGAACAATAATCCGGCGGATTTTTTTATCATAATTTTTCAATTAGTTATTCTTTGCTGCGTGAACATGAACATTGCAAGTGTGATAATATAAATTTGACATTCTTTTCTTTGGGCTATTCTTGAAAGGCTTCAGAATAGATCCTCGTCGGATTTTTTTTTTTTACATTACTAAAGATTCGTTTTTTTTTTGTTATCGGTAGCTGCATAGAATATTTTTATCTCTTATTACCATATAGATTCCCTACTACGGATCTATATTCAATAAGTGAACTTCTTACTATTAGGAAACTATACATCTTACATGCTGTCTTGAAGCTACATAAATCTCTGAGTTACAAACCTTATGTACTTAACAAAAGGTGGGTACATAATGTAGTGCGTGTCATTGCAGTAAAAAGTAGTTTTGCAAAAAGGCAATTTTTAAGACAATCGGCTCACTTATTATATATAAAAGAAAGTCGTGTTAGTTACACTATTTATAACTCAAGAACGGCTGAACCGATTTGGCTGAAAATTGGTGAGGAGGTAGCTTAGAACCAGGAAAAGGACATAGGATACTTTATATCCTGTTAAAAAAATAAAAAATAAAACTTTGTTAAAACATTCGAATATTGACGTGTTTCCATTTTATACTTGCCTGGTACTTGAAGCAGCCAACTATGAATAAATCTTCTATCTATCTATATATATAAAAGAAAGTCGTGTTGTTACACTATTTATAACTCAAGAACGGCTGAACCGATTTGGCTGAAAATTGGTGGGGGGGAGGTAGCTTAGAACCAGGAAACGGACATAGGATACTTTTTATGATACATCTGCTGAAGATTTCTCTGAGCAATTGCTGACTATTGGTAATGGTCGAGTATCTGTCGACGAATCGAATAGATTGATTTCATTTCCGCCGGATTACTGTAATTTTGTCTCATCAAAAGACGCACTCATCAACAAAGTATTCCCAAACATCATTACTAACCACAAAAATAATGAATGGTTGAGTGAGCAAGCAATTTTGGCGGCTAAGAATAAAGATGTAGATGACTTAAACTACATAATTCAGAATGAGATCATTGGTACACTGCATTCATTCAAATCTATTGACTGTGTAACAAATGAAGATGAAGCCACCAACTATCCAATTGAATTTTTAAACTCCTTGGATGTGCCTGGCTTACCACCGCACAATTTACGACTAAAGGTTGGCTCCGTAGTAATGATGCTTCGAAACATAAACCAACCAAAACTGTGCAACGGAACGCCTTTGGTGGTAAGTAAATTGATGAACAATGTGATTTACGCCACGATACTCAAAAGAAAACTCCAAGGTGAGGAATTTTTCATTCCGAGGATCCCGATGATCCCAACCGATATGCCGTTTGAGTTTAAACGACTTCAATTACCGATCCGTCTTGCATTCGCCATGACCATTAACAAATTACAAGGCCAATCCTTGAAAGTTTGTGGTCTGATTTAGAAAATTCATCTTTTTGGCATGGTCAATTATATGTGGCTTGTTCACGGATCGGAAGACCATCTGCGTTATTTGTTCATGCGCCTGATAATAAAACGAAAAATGTTGTCTATCACAAGGTGCTTCACTGAAGAGTGCAACCCATCCACCAAAATACATGCCAATAAAGAATCATTAAAATACTTGATATTTTTTATTTATATTTATTATTCTAATAAAAATAAAATCCAAAATCTGCTCATGTATTGCCTCTAAGGCGGAACAAAGTTCGCCGGGTCAGCTAGTAACCTGATAAATAAACATATTAATATCTATCACCTGAATTACCATGAATTTAAAAAGGCATTAATAGTTTGGTTAAAAACTTAAAATTATGACGATACTGAAGCACTCATGAATAGTATCACAATTTATGCGATCACACATCACATGCACGATCTCACACACACACATTTATTATAATTTAAACTGTTATGTTAAATCACGGCATCATTACTCTGTGTATAACCTTTGTTATGGAAGAGGGGGATATCCTAACACAGGTATCATTTAATACTTCAAAGGATACCTCCAACCCTAGATATAAGTACCTACGTAAGTGATATTGAAACAAAACATTTTTTTTTAATTTTTCATTTATTGTTTAAAAAATTGTTATAAACAAATGCGTTGTTTTTATGATAATTGAAATGTCATGGAAAAAGCATTTTCAGTTATTTGGAATTTTCCAACTTTGCCAATTTGCTTCCCGGGAAATCTTTTTTTAAATCGGTCCAGCCGTTTTTAAGCGATGCACATACCAAAAATAAATTTCATTATTTATTAATATAGACTACATTTAAAATATAATATTATAAATATAAATGTAAAAGTTTAGGATGTTAAGATATCTGTTACACAATCGTGTTGAACGAATTTATATAAAACTTGATAGACAGATAGATCATATCCTAGATTAACACACAGGATATTTGTATCCCAGTATGCGTTTCCGTAGAATAAATGCAAGCGAAGCCGTGGGTAGAGACTAGTATATAGATGAATTTGAGGCGGCTGAAGAATTCTTGAATTTAGTAGTCCATAAGTCATACAAAGGTAAATCACTGGCAGGCTATACAGCTGAAGTGTACCGTGTAAACTCAGGAGCCTTTGTTCAGCCAGCATTGTTTTGATGTGTGCCAAAAATTTATGTTGCCAACATAATAGGGCCGTATTGTTTAAGGTTCCTGTGACTTTGAGAACTATTTTGTGAACCAAGTAAGAGATTAATACTTTTTCTGAATATGACTAATTTTCGATTTGTTTTTTAGTTGCCTATATTAAGATTTATCTGAAACTTTCAGTCCAGCTTTACATAGTATATTAGGTATGTAATACGTGATTGAAAGTCAGCGAAAGTCAAAATACAAATTCATCATACAATTTTTGTCTAGACAGATGTATTTCAGCAATTGTGTTTTACTCTGAAAAATAACTCGCCGTATATCTTACGTCTAGTGATACATGTTTTAATTTTCGTGAGGTCATATTACAAGCTAAGGTCAGCACTAGTAAATCATATAAACCAATTATAATTGCGTCAAATCTAAGAATCGGGCGCCTTGTTTCATGAATGTCGTTGATGGAATAGTACTGTATGTCATCTTGCAACTACGCCGAATATTGTGGGATCCATACACACCAGACAAGAAATTGTATGAACCAGAAATAGTTGTTACAAGGCGGAGTGTTCATGGTTTCCGTTTTTTGAATATTCGTAAAGTCCCTTGTGACATAAGACAAGACAACAAATAAATGGTATTAAAAAACCGACATTTGGAAACAATAATGTTTAAAGAAAAATATATTACTCCATTCATCATTATTAGATTCAGCTTTCGATGCATCTCTGCTTTGCAAAATGCACCCTTCTTCGCTTCATTTTGATTTTAAATTGATTGATTTCATAAGTTTTACTTTTAATTTCAAAGATGGAGATCGGCTGACGTGATTTCTAAAATCAAGACCCTGTTCAATAGTGTTTTGTGACAGGATGATTGATTGATATGAAACCAAAACGTGCATTTGCATGACGTGGTATCAAATTTTATTATTGAGTTATATCTCGGTCTCTCTATAATTATGACTCCTCGGTAAAAAAGTGTAAAATATACTCAATAAAAATAAAAATTATGCTATACAATTGTACAATTTAATATTGAAAATGCCACTCATTGAAAACTGTAAAACTACGCGTACGCCGATCAAACTGAATTTGTTATGCGTATACATAAATAAACGTTATAAAAGGTTGGCGATTTGTACACATAATAAAATATTGGACAACTGAACCTTTATATGTGGTACAGGTTCAGTTATGTAATATTTAATATTACGGTGAACATGTATAAATACTTATTTATTTATATATTACTAGCTGGCCCGGCAAACGTCACTCTGCCATATAAACACAGGAAAAAAAAAGGATAGGGACACCCCAAGGATACCCTATTCACCTAGCGGTATGAAATATACTTTACGACTTATAATATTTCAATCTCTACAACTTTATGCCTTAAATAATAAAAATGTAAGTCAACTTTGTTCTTTAAATTAGTATGTCCTTTCTCCGTGTCAAATGGCGAGACATGGTTTAATGGATAAGTATAAGTAAAGGAACTATGGACTACTTTTATCTCGGGAACAATATGTCAATATAAGTAAAGTGCTGCAAAGAGTTATTATACCCTTTCAGTTTGTGACATAGACGAAAGCATGAAACGCAGTTAGTTTACATTTAATGCAAACTTCAGAATTCAACATGAGTCGAAACAATTTTAGTGATGTCGATTTATTCTGCAGTTTCATTCGAATTATATTTGAATGTATTTCTATCGGCGTAAGTTCAATTCGGGTATTGATTTATTCGATATTTTATACCACAAATATAAAGCGCTCAAAAACACTCTTATAATCTCGTTGGCCTATGACGCGTTGTGAAAATTGTTATAAAAATAGAGCTGTTATGTAAATAGTATTAAATAGAATAGTACTACAGAGACTTAATGGCGATATAAATAAGTGACTTTTGTTTTCGATTTGATCGACACGTGTGATGCAGTCAACACTCTGTCCCATGAGACGAAATATCATACCCGCAAATTGACAATTCAAACTCCCCAACAATTTCGAATATTAATGCAATGGTGCGGATATTTTCAGGTAATATACATACAGATTTTTGTGTACCTACTATAGTTATATAAATGTCAAAATATCGATATACGTCCATTTTTACTGGAAAAATAGAATACAAATTTTAAGAGAAAACATTTTACTCCGTTTTATGTATATTGTGTGCATTGCAAAGTGTGAGGCTTTGTTAAAGTTTATGTAGAGGAATGCAGTATCTAAAATATATTTGACCTCTAAAGCTTTTTAATTTAATTAATTACGGTCAAACTTCTAATAGAGGAGAACACTAGTAAATTTTATATAAAATCTACAAATCTACCTATTTCACCATAAGTCATGAGCTTGTTTAAACTTACTAACATCAAATGCTATGAGACACTGCAAATTTAAACAAACAAGATCATTAGCCTTTTTATATCAGCAGTGAGCCACATGCTTTCAAGTATTTACGTACCTATATAAGTTCCCATCTAGTCTAATTCAAAGGTTAGAGGTTACGCAATCCGTCAGTAGATGGATGTTATCAAGTCACTTGGTCGTAAAGTGGGCCATCTTTGAAGATGTGCTCACTAACATCACAAATGTCTGCTACGTATTAAATCGTTTGCTGACCTTGACCTTGAACAAGTTTACTAGGAACTATTTACAGCCGTCGTATACATAAAGCCACTTTAAGATGTTTTTTTTAATCTAGAGGCGTCTTTATAAAAGCTATAGAAACCAATGCATTTTTAAATTTTCGTCTGGCTGTCCGTACTGTTATGAGCCTCGTCAAGGATAGGTTTTAAAAAAAAAAAGAAACTCAATAATCGGATTGAGACAACCGTCTAGGATGGCTTTTAGGATGAGACTAATTAAATGAATGGGCACTTCGACTATGAAAAGATAAATGCTAAGTAAGCAAAAGGAATGTTTGGTTTGCAAGAAAGGATGCATTACATATCTATAACAGTACGTACTTGTGCGTGTGTCTTGTACGTTCATCACGCAGAAACAGCGCTACAAAATTTAATGAAGTCTTCACACTTACATTGCTGAAAGTATGACTTAAAATATGGTATGTTTCATTTTTAAAACGCCGCCTAGAAATCAATAATAAACAAACATTTTAACAAAAAAAGAAAACTATCTTCTACATAGAATATTATAAAAATTATTTAAAAAATAATTGCGTATTCTTATGTCTACAAAAAAAATATTAGGATAATATAATGTGCAATTATTGTTATTTTTGGAGTCGGTGTAGGGTTTAGGGCAAAGTATCCTAATAATTTTGTTGTAGTTTTGTTTGACCTACTAAACGCGCTGCTCTTATGAGACAGCGCCGATTAAATGAGACAAACGAAGAAAGGGAGAAACGCCTATCTCTTAATACGAAATGCACCTCCAGAGCCATTTCAAAATAGGCTTGTGAAGAGCGCAAAAATGAGCTTTCGAAAATGCGGGTTTACATGAAAAATGTTTTGAACTGGGAAATTATTTCTAGCCACAGTGCATCTCATGTTAATTTCAAATACGGCTAGGATGCTATGTTTTATGCCGGAGTTCCGGTGCGTAATGGCTTCAGCGTCATATCAAAAGTTGTTTTGTTGAGTGTTGAGTTTTACAGTTGCACATAACCCCTATGCTATTAAATGTTATAAAAAACCAATTTGAAATTGTGTAAACTATACATATAAATTTACAAGTGATTGCAGCAATCACGGCAGATTTCCTGTCATTTATTAAAGAATTCCATAGTGTATCACCGAAGATCTTCATCAGAACATCACCAAATTATCAACATCATCTCGAAATACATATGATACTATGATGCGCTTCTTCTTATTCAGTTATTTTTTTGTTCATTTTAGTTCGATAAGTTATAAAATGAGAACATCATCAATGTAGTCGACTTCAACCAAATACGTATTATTAAGGATAGCTCAAAAACTACTGGTCAGATTTTGATCAAATTTAAATGGGACCACAAGGAAAGCAGCTGCCAGCCAACAAATAAAAAAGAATCATCAAAATCGGTTCACCTAGAAAAAGAGGTTACAGTCGAATTGAAAACCTTCTCCTTTTTTTTAAGTCAGTTAACAAACAATAAATAATTGGAGGGTTGGGAGAAACATAAGCTATTCTTACCTTATTATGTCTATAGATCAGCATCTTCTTACCTGCAAAGAAAGATATAGATAAGTACTAACTTCTAAATTCCACGCGTACGAAGTTGTGGGCAAAAGCTAATTTGGAATATATTGATAATTGATGCCACCTAGGGCAGACATGATCATAAATTAAAAATAAACATACATACTCACACATAGATGAGTGTAGGTATTTTAATTTTTTTTATTCAGTAGGTACAAGACAGATTAGCATGTACAAATAATAGTCTTAATAGTACACAATGAGTAAATCTGATATCCAGTTACATTTGTACACAACATTTGCAATATACAGTACACACATGTAAGTTTACATTAGCTTAAACTTTTAAATAACTAACAAAAGAGTTAAAAAAAGAAAGGATACACGATAAATTAAAAAATAAAACAACGGGTTGCACTCCGGGAGTGCCGGCAGAAGTGAAAACTTGAATATTAACGTTGTGCATTTTTGATATTTTGGAATGGTTAGGGAATAATTTTGCAGGAATTGCTTTAATTATCAGTTTAAAAGTACTATCATTGATGTGGTAAAATACAATATTCATTTATTGCGCTATCGTACACAAACATGACAATTCTCCCTCGGTCCTACGAATTTTCGATCAGGTCACGTGTCCTGACGCGAGTTTAACATTTTTTAACCATCACGTTGGGTGTGAGTGAGACACCAAAAAGTGCACAGTAAAGAATTTTTCACTTCAAAAAAACATAAGATATACAAGATAGGGTACCTACACTAAAAATCACGATTTGTTATAGTTCAACAGGAATCAAAACATCAAATCCGCAAACGCATGATGGTGCCATCCAAGTAAGTGGCGATTATTCTTAGTCCTTCATATAATTTTAATATCCACTGTCAAAATTCAACCACAACCAGGGAGCTATGCGACAAGACAACTTTACTTACACGCCTACTTTAACACGTAACTTCCTACGCATTTAATTAGCTAAGTTTACATTTGAATGAAGTTCCGTAATGCCCGTTAATAGACCGCCACCATGTAAGATTTTGTATGGATACCAAACTTTGTTAGTTAGTTGATGCATTAGAGAAGATTAGTTTTTGAATGTTTAGATCTGAATACGGAAACGATGGTAATGAGTTTAACCCGATTCCCATAATCAAGTTGGCTTGGACCGCACAGGTGGGGTTTATATTTACGTATTGCATGAGTGGAAGATCTAGCAAATGCCAATTATTTGGTAAAAGTGTAACGACACTGCTGACGCTTTAGTTTTGTACAGTCAGATGCAAGCAAGCAATAGCGCCGCGACAGTCGTCTGCCCGCTATCACTGAGTTAGGTCATAGCTCAAGATGTATTTATATTATTTATAACTGGTACCAGAAAATTCTTCTCCCTAGCCTTTATTATTCCCAAGTCATTTGGGGTCGGCTTTCTAGTCTATCCAGATTTGACTGGATATCAGTTTTTACACGGAGCGACTGCCATCTGACCTCCGCAACCCGAAGGCTAACGATACCCTAAGGCTAGACCAGTATCAGGATATTAGAGGGCACTGACTTCCCTATAACGACTGCCATAGATGTTCATGGCAGCCGGGACCGACGGCTTAACGTGCTCTCCGAGGCACGGAGCAGGCGATAATTGTCAATCAATACGCACATAATTTCGAAAAGTCATAATTAATATAACTTCCGAAAGTCAGAGGTGTGCGACGTGGGTTCGAACCCGAGACCCTCTGCATTGCAGTCTCTTGGTCTCCCCACTGAGCTATCGCTGCCTGCCTACCAGAAAATATATAACCATTAGTATCAAGAAGTATTTTATTTGACCGCCCATTAATTCTTTAGGGCGGTAAGCCAGCTGATTCATTTTATACAAAAGTATAAATGAGCTGGCTTATTCGGGTCAGTACTACACTCTTATAGACGATCGACGTAAGACTAGTAACTCTATTACTGCTTTACGCTCGATTAGTAAGATATGAAAGTGAATGATGCCAGAGAAGTGTGTCAGGATCGTAACAAATGGAAATCCGTACCTACCCCTCCGCCTACCCCTCCGGTAAAAACAAGCGTGAATCTATGTATGTATGTAGTAAGATATCTAGAGACTCATATGCCTTCATTGCCGTGTCTGTCCTCTATACAATTTTAAATGCTCTTTGCTAGGGTTGGCTATAAACGAGTGATAACCCTGATACTAACAATAATAAACCATTGGTATTGCATTGCACAGACGCGTTAATAAATTGTTTACATAAAGCGCAAAATCCTTTATGTTAAATATTGAGCGTGCACAAAGAGTGCTTCTAAAAGTAGCAACCCGCCGAACTTACCGCTTCTCTACACATCTTTTGTATGAAAATTGTAATTTATTAACAGTCCGACAGCTTTTTATATTGTACACAGTACTTAAACAGCACGCAACGCTTACGTATAACATCAACCTTATTAACACTAACAGACGGAAAGATATTGTCTGTACCTCAATTTCTGAATCAAAGTTTGTTTTTACACATTCTTAGGGCCTTTTCTTTATAACAAGATAAATAAACAAACAGCTATATATGACCTAAGTTATGTAAGATCTAAGCGGATAGTCTGTCGGTACTTACAAACTTTAAATTATGAGGATACTGAAGATTTGTTGATTGTTGTTAAATAAGTTCCATGATAATAATTATAATTTTTGCATATATTTATATAATAAGTATGGCTAATTGTATGTAACTTAGTTCCTAGTAGTATATTGTAAGTGCCCTTCACGCCTGTGGCACAGGTGTACCTAGTACAGGCACCCATATTATATTACCTATACTAAGTACTTTATGGACCGTATTCATGTTTTACCACTGCAATCAATAAATAAATTATTATTATTATTATTATTACATACTAACATACGTATAATTTAGAAACTATAGTAGTATCGCTTAAGGGGACACCGCGAAAATGATCGTTTAGAATAGCTCCGTACGCATAGTACTCATTGACACTCATTGTGTATCAATCGTTAAAGAGCGGTCATAAGGTCTAAAATTGCGATGCGACCGCAATGATCGAGAGCGCTTAGAAATTGTTAAAATCTTAAAATATTATTAAAAAATGATTGGTTTTAGTTATAGAAATAATGAGCTAGCAAATTACTAATATTGATGTTACGAATATATTCGAGTAATTCCTAAGCATAATGATAGTGTAACTTCACTGTAATTTCAAAAATAGTAATTTTTCAGAGGTGTTTTCGAAAATAATGATGATCGAGCCAAAATCACAATATCATGTTTTTGAGCTAGGAAATTCTAGTTAAAGACATCAATTTACCTATATCAAAATTCTAGATTAATTGGTCTTCTCATAGTCCTATACTACTCGATGAAAGTTAGTGCATTTTTTCAGTGTATCCTCTTAACCAATATGCGTTCCGATAGCGTTTAAACGCAGAAGTGACGGAACACCACATCCTGTGGCCAAAAGTCCTTCTTCAAGTCAAATTGCGTAAGGAACGTTGGACTTGCACTACGGTTATTATTAGCAATTAATAATAACCCATTAGATTCTGTAGAATGCGTCAAGTACTTAGGTGTTTGGCTTGATAGATCTCTTTTGTGGAATAAGCATATAAATTAAATATCTCAAAAAACCTTAACATTTTTGAATGTACTTAAGGTATTGTCGGGTCGTACTTGGGGAATACATACAAAACATTTGCGAAGGTTGTATGTTTCTCTGAGCAGTAGATTGCTTGTTTCCTTTATGACAATAGTGCTAAAACCCATACCTATAAATTAGATAAAATCCAAAACCAAGCTTTAAGTATTATTGGGGGATTTATTAAAAGCTCACCTATTTATGTTATGGAAAGCGAATTATGTATACCACCTTTGTTTATTAGGAGAAAATTTTTGGGTTATAAATACTGCATGAAAACCCTGTCCTGGTCAAATAATCCTACTATAAATCTGTTAGAAGAACTTGTAGGGACTCTGTAAGTATGCAAGAAATGATGAATAGTTTTGTGTATAAGCGAGAAGTATGTTAGTGTGACCGGCAGTTACTGCGCGCTGTCCGGTCAATAAATCCCATGTGAAAGTTTATATAATACGTTTCATTTATCGCCAGTAATTCCCAATGCAACACACACGCACATACCCATAGGATACACACGTAAATATCCTACAAACTAAATTCTTTATTACATGTTAGATTCTGGCAAAACAAGAAAAAGCCTCTTTTATTGTCATGCTACAATGATGTTAAGAATAATAATATTCATTCATCCTATCCTCTTGAAATGTTTCGGTTTGATACTTGGATATCCTATATAAATTTGGATAATATTATTAGAACCAACTTAGATTGTATTAATAAGCCGAAACATAATTATGATATTCCTATGCTTAAATTTGAAGTTTTAAAAGAATTGAATATTACATATTGTGGATGGAGTCAGTTTTATACAGATGGTTCCAAAACGTCAGAAGGCCAGGGTGCCGCGTATTACTGTCCACGTGAAAATATTTTGGCTACATATAAAACTGATTTACCCGTTTCAATTATGACGATGGAACTCGCTGCGATCTCGGAAGCCTTAAATTATATTAAGAATATGGACTGTCAAAATGTTGTGATATTGACAGACAGCAAAAGTTCCTTACAACATTTGGCTCGATGCGCCTCTGGTTGCAGAGGTACACCGATAGCTTATGTTGTAATAAACAAAATTAAAGAAATTAGTCAATTAAAGCATCTGAGACTGCAGTGGATTCCATCGCATATTGGTCTCATGGGTAACGAGGAGGCTGACCGATTAGCAAAGATAGCTATTTCAGAAGGAGAAGTCATCTACATTGCGCCACATTATACAGAAGTATTATATAAATTTAAAGATATCTGTTATAATAATTGGAAGGAATATTTTGATGAAAATGCTAAATTTAAAGGAATATGGTATAAAACTATGCAATCGGAACCTCCTCGTATACCCTGGTTCAGTAACGTAAATTTAAGCAGAAAGTATGTGACAACTGTTCATAGATTGCGTTCCGGGCTATTCCATCCGTGATATTCCATCCAAGAAGTTTGAACACCTTATGGGAAAAGCATTATCATCAAACTGTGAAATATGTAACACAATTGATGATACTCAGCACCTGTTGATGGAGTGTTCAAAGATACAAAGACAGAGGGATAGAATGATACGGGAGCTTAACATTAATAGGCTGGATGTTGGTATAATACAAAGTATTTTGTCTATACCAACATCCAGTGAAGCTAAACTTATTTATGATCTAGCCTCGTACAAATATGATGGCTCTTAATTGTATGCAGTGTTTGAGTGTCTATTCCTGTTCATTTCATTTTATTTAGATATAAGTTATATGTGTACATTTAAGTTTAAGGCTTGATGGGACTGACATATCCTAAACAGATAAAAGTCACTAAACAACAAAAGAAACAAAAAAAAAAACCATGTATTTGGTCTTTTGGCGTACATTTTACGAATTCCTGTGCTATTACAAGCAAACATAGGCTACTACGACTAACATCTTAACTTTTGTAATAGAGAAACCTAATAAAAAGGTGTCGCCATAATAAATAACCATATATAAAATGTCGTATGTACTGATTAATCATTTCGGTTATTTAGTACCTGCGACTTCGCCCGCGTAGATTTTAACTAAAAAGTGTTTGTCTCCGCGAAACCCTATTTTTCTTCTAAAATCAAAGTAGCCTAAGTTACTCCTTATAACATCAGCTATCTGCCAGTGAAAGTCCCGTCAAAATCGGTTCAGCCGTTTCGGAGATTAGCCGGAACAAACAGACAGACAGACAGACAAAAATTTAAAAAAATAGATGTTTTCATATAGGTACCTTATATACTTTCATATGCATTAGATAAAAGGTTGTTATTTTGACATTACAGACAGACATTTCAATTTCATTTATTTGTATAGATGTATAGATAAGTTGCTATTTATACAGCATCACAAACTGAACAACTACAAAAAAGCTCTCATTAAGAAATTAGGACAAAGTATTTTGTTTGGATAATCTTCTTACTGTAATTTATATTTAAATGACTTGTAATCCTTTTACTGTAGCACTGATAAGTGTCAGCCAGTAAATGAGGAATGTGGCGAAGAATATTAATGAATGAGATAAAGCGAGTATGCAATGGTAAAATGGCGCGTACTCTTTACAAGGCAAAAATATTTTCTCTATTCTTCGTAATATGGTACATATATATTACACTTTTATACATACAAAAGATTGTGTTGTTTTGTTTTTTATTGTTGCTTAAACATTCCCACTACTTTTGCGAAGGACTGTTTTCGTTATCATGAGACAGTTAATTTTACTTAGGTATATACAGCGTTATTTATACATATTTTGCTTGCACATCAATTAATCGATAATCTATATACGTGAAGCAAAAACTTTGTACCCCTTTTTACGAAAATTGCGCGGACGGAGGAGTATGAAATTTGGCACAGTTAAAGTTTATATGGAGAAGGAGGGGCGAATCCTAATATTTTTATAAAATATGCATTAGAAATACATTAAATTAATGAAAAAACACTACACGCACACTACCATGCATTTGACACACGCAGTTGAATCGCGTTCGTAGTATTTCGACATTGTTCGTATGATGTCGTACAATTCTTTGTAACTATGGTTACCTATACCTTATTTATATGTAATAGAGAAAAATAGAAAACAAAATAGCAAGCTTAGGAATTTTGGTCGAATTTTGACCACTAGGCGACCGCTAGTTCTAGTAATTACATCTGTTTCTAATATTATATGAGTAGACAACAACTGCCAAGCAATAGAAGTATATTTATTAAGAAAAGCACATAAAGTTTGCTATAGATAGAGTTGAACTCCAAAATTCATCTTTTAGGATTCAACCAGCTTTAGACTTTAAGCTATATTCGCATCAAGTAATAAACCACTGACTAGACACTCGACACTATATTCATGAACTATAACAATATCAAACCTATATGTAATTTAATCTTGAAAAGCTCATAGGATTATTACATTCGCGTAACACTTCCACCAGTAAAGCGTTGTCAAGAGACTAAGTAAGGGGGACTTACTTAGTCTCTTGACAACGCTTTACTTTAGCAGTACTGTTAGTATCTACTCATAACACGTATAAAATTAAAAGAATTAACAAAAATCACCTGTAGAAAATAAAAATAAATCCGATCCAAGATCAAACCTGTCAATTTACAATCGGCAATCAACACAATCAATCAGCTGAAGATAGGGCGCTATGGCGCTCTTTAGGGGAAAGCTATGTCCAGCAGTGGACTATTATAGCCTGATGATGATGATGATGAATCAACACAAGCAACATAATGCCAATAGACTATAGCGGCAATCTGACTGATTACTATTAACCTTTGCCCAAAGTATGCCTAAATCACCAACGATGTATAAATGTTTAAAGTTCCAAAATCCTATAGAAATAATCTTTTTTAGATTTTCTTTGAAGATACGTATAGAAGACCTGTACTGAACATTTAATAATACGCCTTGGTTCGTGTTGGCGATCTTTCTAGAACTTGGCTTTGTGCCCGACTGTGCATTTTGATTAATCGTACAAACGGTTTTATTTCAAGTTATATATGTGTAACTTAACTTTACACTTATACGTTATGATAGCTTAATTAATCGCGAGAAGCAGATCTTATTTTGTGCCAAAAACTATATTTGTGCGAGCATTGAGAGCGAAAAATATAAATCCGACGATACTACGGACTTCCCCAGCGTCTACCATAGGTTAATACTAAGAATATCAATCGTCGAGCGGAAATACGTTTGTCCGTTTGTGTATTGTTTGCACAATTTTTTTTTACCGTATTTCCCCTTTACGCTCAAGAAGGTACTGAGGATTAGAAATTAGACACGCAAATGTCACCATACGCGCACTGAGTAATCTGATTAGGTATTGGAGGTTTGATCCCCACACTAAATAAAAATAAATGCGGTCCACAAATATGAATGAATGGTCCACATACTGAAGCTTATATATAATTTGTGTCCGTTGTACAAAAATTTGTACAGACACAAAATTACAACAAAATTATTAAAAAATTTTAACAAAATTATTAAAAAAAACAACGGGTTGTACTCCGGGAGTGCCGGCAGAAGTGAAAACTTGAATATTAACGTTGTGCATTTTTGATATTTTGGAATGGTTAGGTTAGTCACTATCATCGCGCCTAGTGTTGTAGGTTCCAATAAAAATGGAACAATATGGCAAAATCAAAAATAAATTTACTCAAGTTAGGTTACAAGGTAACACTTATGAATGTCAAAGTTACACTAAATTTTGTCTGTGAATTTACATTTACTGCCACGTTCAGCAAAGCAAGGGTGTAGGGCTCATGAGAAGAACGGGCAAGAAACTCATGGCCACTCTTTTTAATCGCATAAAATTTGTTCTTTGTGTCTGTTGTTTGAATGTCTGCAAAGTGCAACAAAGGATTTATTTCTAGTGCAAGAGATATTAAAAGAGAAAAATATTACTCCTTCATATTGCAACAAATTTTTGTTCCGTTCTCATAAAAACGTTACCTTTGAATGCTGTTGCGTGCAAATTAAACATAGTAGCCAACTTCCCTATTGTCAGAACGATTCATTACCCAAAAATTTACAACAATGCGCTGGTTGACAAAACATTAAACAACACACATCAACAGATATGTGTGTATACACCGAACAAACGCCATACAGTACGCACACGTACAAAGTTATAACTACGTTTGTAGGTACATTTTTGGTCCACAAACGTTGACTATGCCGGTAGTGACGGCAGGCGGCAGTGGCGCACAACGGGCGTGTGTAATTGTTTTGCTAAAACGCAAAACGTGTTAATTTCCCGGTTGAGCACAAAAGAGCGAGATAGCATTCATCTGGCGGAGCGATAACGCGGACAAAGTGGTTCACGAGGGGCCATGGCGACACAATATATACACATATGCAGAGAATCAAGTGCACGATGTATTTTAAATGACTTAGTCAGTTAAAAGAAAGTTTTCTGTTAAGCTTCTCTCCTCAGAAGGGATTGGTAGACATGGAGAAATCAAAACTGACATCTATCGCTAGTAATATTCACTTCCTAAATTATTGTCAAGCATTTTGCCAAAAGGATGGTAAAAAGATGAAAATTCAAATTGCATCTACAAACAAACAAACTCTTCAGCTTTATAATCTATACTAATATTATAAAGCTGAAGAGTTTGTTTGTTTGTTTATTTGTTTGTTTGCTTGAACGCGCTAATCTCAGGAACTACTGATCCGATTTGAAAAATTCTTTCAGTGTTAGATAGCCCATTTATCGAGGAAGGCTATAGGCTATATATCATCACGCTAAGAGCAATAGGAGCGCAACACCAATGAAGAATGTTTCAAAATCGGAGAGCTTTTTTTCCTTTAGAGAGCTTCCGCTGCGTGCGCTGCGTAAACAGTTAAAGTTTCGCAAAAATCATGTATGACAGAATTGTTCCCCTTTAAAAGTTCTAAAAAAAAGTCCGCGACAGCATATGTCTATCTTTTAAAGTTGGCTCACTATAACTTTTTTATGTTAACCAAATTTGTTCTAAAATAATGCATTATTTGCGAAGGTGTTTTTATCAACATGATATTAATCCTTATCCAAATAAATACGTTATTCATCACAAGTATTTAATTTAAAACAAAATTGCCTTTTACATCATTCGATTTCAATGAATATCTTAGGAGATATTGCAGTTTTAAAATAACATACGCAGCAAAATAATGATCGGCTGAAAACTCTGCGAGATACCATGCCGCGCGGCTCAGACGCGTGGTCATGGTCGGCTCCTTACGGAACGGTACGCGGAACATCACGCTACGACCCACGGGGGCGGCGCAGTAACGATAAACGCGGGTGAAACCGCGGGAACATCTAGTATTATATAAAGCTGAAGAGTTTGTTTGTTTGAACGCGCTAATCTCAGGAACTACTAGTTCGAACTGAAAAATTATTTTAGTGTTGGGTAGCCTATTTATCGAGGAAGGCTATAAGCTATATAACATCACGCTACGACCATTAGTAGCGGAGCAGCAATGAAAAATGTTGCGAAAACAGGGAAAATTCTCCTATATGCAGACGAAGTTGCGCGGGACAGCTATTTATCTATAAAGAACATTTCCTTACTAAAACTCAATAACTCTTGGCCAATATTTCCGTAGTATCTAAAGCTAAACAATCCTCAGGCTATCTTGCAATCAACAATAAATTCAATTACCATAAAAATACAATGTCGCAAATTCAATTTATTTTCTGTCGTACACAAATTACAAAATTCTTGAATGCTGACAAACTTCACAGTTGTATTTCTGTTGTATCTAACGCTGTGTCAACACACAAGGGTAAATAACGTTGGACAGAGCTTTGTAAGCAGTTCCAGAGCACTTGAAGGCATTTACCTAGAAACTCGTAATGTTGCTTCACGGTACAAAGTGTTTACTGCCGATGCCTGAGCTCGACAATGTGCAAATGAGTTTTTTGCGCAATCACCATCGTCAGATAAAACTTGTGAATAGATGGAGCTGATCAATTGTTTTCTTTTTTATATTATGGCTTTAGAAATATTTTGGGCCTGCGTTGTGAGCCATTGTCACGTCAATAGCCTGTTCGAAAATTGAATTTAAAATTTGTACTGAGAAATATTAAAATATTTTTACAGC
This sequence comes from Catocala sponsa, assembly GCA_963564715.1. Lineage (NCBI taxonomy): Eukaryota > Metazoa > Arthropoda > Insecta > Lepidoptera > Erebidae > Catocala > Catocala sponsa. The sequence goes on along the minus strand of OY751333.1, from coordinate 27,634,169 downwards.
GGCGCACGGCGTACTAAATGTAGTAATATGATATGATTAGTAAGCACAATTTCAGACGTAAAATATAAAACAGCTAGTTTCTAACAGAACTTTGCCCGTGACAATTCTACGGGCATGCATGCGGGGAATGTGTTGTGGATGAAAAGGTTTCATAAATCAATTCAGTAGACGGTCTCCCTGTGTGCCAACATCCAAACCCGTTTATAAGTTTACACGTGATTGAGTAAAAATCATCCAAATATCTTCACGAACTTTCACAATTAAGCAAGCTTCGCGAAAACTCGGAGTTCTGAACAGGGTAAGGCGGTTCTTCACGCCTGGGCAACTGTGCCTATTGTATAAGCCACAAGTGCGCCCTTGCGTGGAGTACTGTTCTCATCTTTGGGATGGCTCCGCGCAATACTTGCTGGACGGTCTCGACCGGTTACAGCGGCGGGCTGTCCGTATCATCGGAGATCCAGAGGTCACGAGTTCACTGGAACCTCTGCAACTCCGTAGGGACATTACCTCATTGGCATGTTTCTACAGAATATACCACGGGGAGTGCTCTGAAGAGTTATCCCACCTTATCGCGCCCTCCCCTTTCCTATCCAGAACAACGCGTGCTGGGCTCAGATGCCATCCTTACACGGTAGAGTCGATTAGAGCGCGTACCAAAAAGTTTGGGTCCTCATATCTCTGCCGAACGACCAAGGCATGGAATTCTCTGCCAAGGCACGTATTTCCTTCTTCCTTCAATCCTGGGTTCTTTAAACGGGGCGTGAAAAAGCATCTTCTCAGGCCGTCAAAGTAGAGACCTCAACATCGCCTCGGCTACTGTGGGGGCGATGTGGAGGCCACTGCTCTTAGACCACACGACTGCTTACCATCAGGTGGAGTGTGGTCATTTTGACGAGCAAAATAAAAAATAAAACATTTATAACAATGGAAAATGTAAATGTGGATAGTCAGGGTGGCGGCGACAATGAAGACACAAGTTGTACGGAAAATAACTTATATTATCTTTGAATGCACGTTTTAACAGTTAGAATATGAATGCCACAATATATTCTACCCGCCGGTATTTATACAAACGTTTGACCTAATTTAATACTAAATTCACAAACTCAATAGGTAATATTAAACATTATCTTAATTATTCTGATGATTATTTACATACAATTATTATTTAATAATACAGGATTATATAACATTAAGGATATATTACACCGGAAGCAGAGGCGCCGGTGTACAATATTATGCCTAACCCAAAATGAGTAAAAATAAAATGATTATAGAATTGATTATTTGACAGTTTAAAAGTACAGAGATCAGTAACAATACGTACTATTTATTCATCGCGCCGGAAGCTGACAAGCGGAAGGCGCAAAGCTAATAAATATAATTAAGTATAAAGAAATAATTATGAAATAACTATTTAGATACTTGATTATAAAATTATTAATTAAATTATAAAACGATAATAGGTTTTAATGTACATATAATGGTTAAGATGTACCCGAACTAGCAGTATATGTGAGGCTGGAAGTGTTACTTGATAACAAAAACTATTTTTTAACCGACTTCAAAAAAGGAGGATGCACCGACTTCAAACAGATCAGTAGGTACCTAGCAGGTATAATAATACTTTATTAAACCAATAGTTAAGAGGTTTACACAAAAATTGTCAATGTAATTTTGTAAATAAATCATCATAATTTGTAAATATTATATACTACATAATTGAGAAGAAAAATAATATTGTTATAGGTCTTTCTCGAATAATATAGTATATAGGTAGGAAGGCAGTTCACAGAAGTAACGTTTTTCGTTTATTAAGATTTTGTAATAATATAGTATTTACGTAGGTAAGTTATTTTAAACGAAATTGGAAATCTGTAAAAGAGAATTGTTACACTTTTCTATCCTTTGAATTAAATGTTTTATTAAGTTTATTTTCCGCTTTTTAGTGCTGATGTTTTTTTTTGCTTTGTCTTGACAGAAAATAAATGTCCGCTATAACGGACACATTACATAATCTCTGAAGAACATAATATATACCTAAGTACATAAAGAATTAAGCTCAGGTATAATCCATCCACATATTGCCAGTTATCGGAGAAATTATAGACCCCAAACCAGAGGCTTCACGGTCGGTTTTAATTTAAATCACTAATCTATACCAATAATGCACTCATTCAGCCGATTTCTTCTGAAACATGATATGAAATTGACAAAAAGTATCTGCTCGTAAGATAGATATCTATTAGTATATGCTACCATATAATTTGGCTTGTGCCGTGTGAACCAAGCATAATTTGAACGATGTAAAAGGAGTATCAAGGCAACGGACAGAGCCTTAATGTCTACATATAACCGCCTATAGCAATCCTTCTTGCTCACTGTGGCGTGCTAGGCGCTGTTTTTTCACGCATTACCCTTTCTTGTGCCGAGACAAAGAATGTCTTTGTATTCTTGTGAAACTATAGTAACTTCAAGACAACAATCTATTACAATTTTTAAGGTATGCTTTTATTCATATTATTATGAAATAAGCTATTCATTTATGGCAAGAACGCACAACGAAGGAAGCCCCTATTTAAACGTTGGAATCTCTTAAATTATATAACCGAGCACCTTGCTTAGATGAAGATATATATACGACTAGCTTTTGCCCGCGGCTTCGCTCGCGTTAATTTAGAATTTGACAATCAATTCGGGTTGTACTCTGCTTGTAATAATATAATTCAATCATGATTCGAAAGACACGTGGCGCCATCTATTATCATAAGAACGTTATTGTTGTTTTCCTCGGGAACAGTAATTTTTTTCGGGATGATAGGTAGCCTATGTCCGTTTTTGTACACTTGACAACGTATATGCAAATTTCAGGATGATCGGTTCAGTGGTTTAGGTGTGAAAAGGTAACAAACAAACAAACTCATTTTCGATTTTATAATATTTTTTAGGAAGTTAGGATAGGATAGGATTACGATTACGTGAAGTTGATGATATAAAACATGGTTGCAAGTAAGCGATCTTTTCGCCTGGTTGTAAGTAGCTCAGTAATACTAGTGCAATACTAAGGAAAAGCAATTTAAAACTACTCTTACGCTTATTACATAGTAATTCCATAGACGAGTCGGTTCATCCGTACTATCACCAAATAATCGGCAAAGCGATATTTATAATTCGAAATATTCTTAAAAATAAGTATATGTAATATACTATCTAAACTTATGAGAGTGCTATTTACGTTGGTATATGATACAGACTCAAGTAACACTGAGGTCATACGTGCTACAAGTCAGCAAATAGTGACAGATTACTGCGCCGCTGCCTTTGAACATCAATAACATGGCACACGAGTGACTCTTATGTTTGCGAAGTGATAGAAATTCCTTTGTTATTCCAACATTATTTATCAAACAAAATATTTACAACACGACTTGTAAATAAATTAAACAGCATTTACTATTAGGTAGATCGTTATTACATTGCGTGGTTTATAATAGTCGCTAACTTGTGTTTTTTTGTATTTAGTTTTGTGATCGCTACAGTCTATGGACGTTTATTACAGAAGAGGTATCATTAACGCTTTGATAACCCTTCCAGAAAGGAATCGCTGCTAGCACGAAGTAAAATTACAATAATTATTATTATGACCTTAGTTCCAAGGCATTAATATTAACTAAATACGGATTTCATCGCGTTGTTTATTTTACACTTTATTACAAAATTTTGAAAACTGTTACACTACTATTACTACTAAACTTTACTAATTTTTAAGCTAATTAAATTATTTAAACTCCGTGGGTCGTAGCGTGATGTTATATAGCCTATAGCCTTCCTCGATAAATAGGCTATCCAACACTGAAAGAATTTTTCAAATCGAACCAGTAGTTCTTGAGATTAGCGTGTTCAAACAAACAAACTCATCAGCTTTATAATACTAGTATAGATAGGCAAAGATATAGAAATTCCTCAAACCTATTTTTTTCTGAATTAGCTACGAACGAGCATTACTCCATTAAATTAAGAAAAATGGGAGATAGTGCTTTTATTTAGTTTTTATTATGACGGTATGAAACTTTTTTATTGTAACTACATTTAAGAGTGTATACTCTCAGATATAATCAAATAAATGCAAAAGAGTAGAAAAGCCATGTTCGTGCAATGATACATACATGTTTTCTTCAAATTTCGTATATCCTCAATAACATTAATATTTCTCAGTATTCGAATATCGACCACTGGGCGAAAATTAGTTAATTTAAATCTGTATAAATTTTATTTTCGTAGTACCCTTTTCGGTTTGGATTTTATACTGAATTCTGGGAAACATGTTTTAGGCATTTGTTTAAAAGAGAAAATCATAATTTTGAAAAGATAAAAACATACGTTTTCGGTCCGATCCCTAGGAATAGGTATAATCAAGAGCCTTGGTCGTAAATTCCTCATATGAAACGTTATTATTTTGATTTGTTTTTAGGAGTTACCAATTGTTTTAGCCTGCCAGGTTTTTCAGGAAATGAAATATACAATGATATTTTACCATATGGTTTATTTTATTAATTATTTCTGCCCGTGGCTTTTGCCTGCCTGACTCATACGACCACCATTACCGGGATAAAATTATTTTTTATTATAATTCCAGGATATGTTTCGTTTGTGTCCTAAGTTTCATCCAAACCTGTAGACATGACAGTCAATAATATAAGTATGATTTGATGGTTTTCTTTTATTACAGTAAACATATTTTACTAATCCAATTTAACCATAGCCTCTGTGAGATAATTTGGATAAATGCTAAGACAACACCATTATCTACCCTTGCAATAAATCCTACTAAAACTTGCAGAGAACAAGATAAAGGATCTAAATGGATACCTTAAATACCCTATAACTTTGTTTAGATACGAAAGGTTACAAAGAAAACTTAGTGTCTGTAAAAGTGACGATTAAAAAGAATGGACGACTGCCGGCCTTAAGTGTCTAGTTTTTGTTCTGAGGTCGTCAAAAACATTGTTGCAATGACCTGCCCTAAAAATAGCAGTACCAATACCGTCTATAGAGATAGGTCCTCCAGCCCGAATTTTGGTAACAGATCTTAACGAAGATTAACTATCTGCCCAGGAAATTTTGCACAAGTACACTCTATATTCCCTTACTCTTACTCCGATGGGACTGTCAGTTCTTAACTCCGGGATAAGCTGAGGATTTCTTGCCAGGAAAACGCAATTTTTTGTACGCACTTCCCAGGATTCGATCCTGAGACCGCATATCAGTCGCATACACTATCGCTGCGCTACTGAGGCAGTCAAACTGCGTTTATGGAAATGTGCTCCACGCAACGACTATGCTCGCGTAGTACCAAAACCTAAACATAACATACTATATACCTATGCTAAACTATACCTTTGCTAAACTTTTCAGAGATATATTAGTCACCATACAAGATAATTTTATCCATCTGGTTTGGACAAGTTCTAATATATAAGTGCAAATAAGGAACATTTATAACCTTCCAATCAGAGTCAGTGCTATCATCCTTCACCCACCTAATTAATGATTACATCACACAATAGTAGATCAAACGTCTTCAGGTATATTTTCAGGCTTTCAGTAATAAGATCTAAGGAGAACGTTCGTTTGTTTGGGCGCACGCTATAGAGCTAAGTGTGTAAGTAAGCTAAGATAAGTAGAGCTAATTACAACGCAGAGACTGCGAGGAATTCTATTACAACTGAACTCGGCTTCGTGAACTGGTAAATACAAAAGAGGTATTTTAGATAGTGTGTGTGTATACAGATTGATGTATGTATATCTGTAGAAATACATAGAGTTACTCCTATATAGGCATAGATGTATAAAATGTACATTTAAACATAATCCAAACTAATATTATATATATATATTTTTTTTTTATTGCCATTTGTGGTAGACGAGCAAGTGGCCCACCTGATGGAAAGTGGTAACCGCTGCTCATGGACTTCAGCAATGTCAGGACACAGCAAAGCCGCTGCCTACCGTGAAAGAAGAACTCTCTTTAAACCTCGTTTGAAGAAGGACACATCATAGCGCTCGGGAAACACCGAAGCTGGCAGTTCATTCCAGAGCTTGCACGTACGTGGGCGAAATAATCGCTGAAAGCGAATAATGTAATATCAGACCTGTATTAAACTGAACCACTGCTGGGCACGGGCCTCTTCTCAGTGCGAGAAGGATTAGGCCGTAGTCCACCACGCTGGCCCAGTGCGGGTTGGCAGACTTCACTTATCTTTTAAGAACATTCTGGAGAACTCTCAGATATGCAGGTTTCCTCGCGACGTTTTCCTTTACCGTTCAAGCGAGCATAATTAACTATTTAATACGCACATAACTTCGAAAAGTCAGACATGCGTGCCTTAGGATTCAACTCGAGATCTCTTCGTGGCAGTCCAACGATCTGCTACTAGGCTATCGCTGCTACATTTAGCCAAATACATTTGTATTTCCACGTACTAGGATTTCCACGTACTGGGATAAGGTGAAGCGAAACTATTGCCATCCACTATGTAAATTTTAGAGATTTCTTTTATATTACATATTAATAAACCAAATAAAATAAAATAGACAAGTCTCGATTGAACTCATAATAACACTTCTTTCTACTGCATTCTTAATATCCTGCTTTAAGTGTTATATCAGTCACACAAAATACTTCACAAATATTGAAAGAACTAATTTGTATTTTCTGAAATCACTCACGACAACAACTTGTTCCGCAATACTATTTGCCCATGTTAAGCCCACAATACACATCGTGGCGTATTGGCAAAGTGACCTCTGAAACTATTGCGTTATCGGTTTGATACCACCTTCTATTATTAGTAAGTAGCTTTTGGCCGCGGCTTCGCTCGCGTTAATTTAGAATTTGACAATCAATTCGGGTTGTACTCTGCTTGTAATAATATAATTCAATCATGATTCGAAAGACACGTGGCGCCATCTATTATCATAAGAACGTTATTGTTGTTTTCCTCGGGAACAGTAATTTTTTTCGGGTTGAAACGTAGTCTATGTCTGTTTCTGTATACCTGACAACGTATATGCAAAATTTCAGAATTATAGGTTCAGTGGTTTAGGCTTGAAAAGGTAACAAACAAACAAACTCATTTTCGCTTTTATAATATTAGTTAGGATTAGATAACATTTCTTAAACAATCCACCATTTTTTTCGTAATGAATCATTACACTGCAAATATCGAAGCGCTTCGGGCCTTTGTTGATTGTGTCAAAACCATTGTTCGAACATTGATAATAGCGTCATCTATCGGCACAAAAGTATTACTTACGTTGCGTGTCGAAATTCAAAGCTGACGTGCTGAGTTGGAAAAAAGAAAAAGCCTAGGTACGTGTCAATAGAAAACGCTGTGAATGATTTTAGACCTTATGGTTTAATGTTAAGGTTGAATTTTGATTGTGGTTTTACATGTTAGGTTAACTGGTTGGGATTGCCGTACCTTCATTAGCTCCCATTAGGGGTAAAGGGAAATATTGAAGGAAATCCATTAGCATTACTCAAGAACCAAATTTCAGTGTGTATTTCGTGTACCCGGTAGTGTTAACAGAGTTAAAAGGATGACTCGGGTTTGTTTAAACTTTATACCTTGACCTATATTTTAAGGTTTGATACGGATTTGAAATAATATAATCGTAATCAGATGTTTTTATTTGTATTGAATGATTGACTGATTTTGTAGTGATTTAAGAATACTTGTGATATTTATAAAAGTGATCATAGTTTGACAAAGAAAGTACCTATATACGTTTAGGAAAATGAGAAGTAGACAGTCAGAGAGGGAAAATGTAGGATAAAGTAATCTGGTCAGAAAAGTTCTGAAATTAAATTAGAAAATTCATGTAGTAATCCTAATGCTAACTAATATTATAAAAGGGAAAATGAGTGTGTTTGTTTGTTACCTTTTCACGCCTAAATCACCGAACCGATCATCCTGAAATTTTGCATATACGTTGACAGGTGTACAGAAACAGACATAGGCTACCTTTCATCGCGAAAAAATTACTGTTCCCGAGGAAAACAATAATAACGTTCTTATGATAATAGATAGCGCCACGTGTCTTTCGAATCATGATTGAATTATATGTATTATTACAAGCACAGTACAACCCAAATTGATTGTCAAATTCTAAATTAACGCGAGCGAAGCCGCGGGCAAAAACTAGTGACAAATAAAGCATGATTGTGGCGCGTTGCAATACATACTTTAAGGTACTTAGTATGACTATATGAGTGATGCGTTGTATGTTGACCTTAGATCTCTGTATTTGTTTAGCGAACGGAACAGACTATCATAATCTATACTAATGTTATAAAACCAGACAGTAGACTAATGACAGACAAGCCATGTTGTCTCGATTAGTCGATGTCGCAAGTTAAACTCCTGTTTTATGGATTGTCTTTTTGCTCATTTATAATTTACAAGAAATAATCATTTTCTATTTTTATTCAACTTTAGCTAGACTATTGTCATATACATTTGTTTAAACTGCAGTAACATTCGCTTCCTACATAATGTCTTGTCACGTTCACAGCTGAACATTGTATCCCAAAATACAATTTCTGGCTCAGTTTTGGGAATAGTAACGGCACCCCTCAAGCATAAAGTTACGCTTGAGAGATCGAACAGAATTGTAATCTTGAAATTAACATTGCATTTCTAGGGAACAATGTTTTTAAGAGACTAAACTTATTCATTGCTTAATATTGTCTTAAGTTTACGCGAACGTTGTACATACATTCAAATTAACTACTGTGTATAGATTTTATCGCCTTTTAGCTAATATCGAGCCTCGATGGCGTAGTGGTTAGTGTAACCGACTGCCACGCCTGAGGTTGCGGGTTCGATTCCCGCAAAAGTCAAATATTTGTGTGCATTAATATGGATGTTTGTCTTGGTCTAGGTGTTTCTATAATATGTATGTATTTACAAAAAAAAGTATATATGTATGTTTATCCATTGTCTAGTACCCATAGTACACGCTCTGCTTTGTTTGGGCTAGATGGTGTTGTGTGTATGTGATGGAATATTATATTATTATTATTTCTAAAATATAAATATACACTTTCGCCGACATTTCGGCTGCTTTACAGCAGCCATGGTCATGAGTAGAGTAAGATGGTAATGGTCTCATTGTCTGAAAATGTAGTAATTTTGAAGTACGCTAACATCATTTATTTACTGATGTACCTTTTAAGCTAAATGATCTCAAAGTATCATGAAGTCTTGCTATGCTTTGCTTCTACTTGGGTTTCACTAACTGAATCACTGGACCAAAGGCTGGTGTTACATTCCAAACATGTTCTCTATTGAAATGAAGGTGCTTTATTCATTTTAGCCTCGCGGAGCATCCTTGGTAGGAGCCGGTGTTGTTTTACGAGTATTGTGATGTTTGTCAAATCTCAAGAAGTGGTGGGTTGCCTATTGCACATGATAACATACAGCAGTTTTAAGACAAACATTTTAGGCGTACCAAGTAAAAATCCGTAGTCTCTGCCTATACCTAAGAGAAACAGTCGAGATGTATAAACATAGTCGTAACACTTTTTACCATAACTGGAGTTCTCGCCGTAACGTTGAATATTCTTGTTGACCCAGCTAGCAAAGCTAATTGCCAGCGCTACAAAATGGCATCGCAAATAGTGGAATTTAAAACTCTCGAAAAACATCTATATAGTATACCTTTGTTTGTTAATTGAGATCTGAGTTCTCTTTAAACTTGAAATTGTTTGTACAATTTTTTCTATCTTTTTATCTCGCCGATTTTTGGCTGCCTCAGTGGCACAGTGGCATGCGACTGCGATACACGAAGTCAGGGGTAAGATTCCAGAATCGAGTTCTTTTTGGTTTTGATGTCCGATTTCGGCTCAGAGATTAATAATGATAATAATAATAGTTTATTGTCTTATAAAAAACAAGCAATACATGGATTGAGGCCCCAGACCCACACTAGGATCCCCTGTGTTGTGGGATCTAGTCTCTTTCGTTCAAATACAATAGTTCGACAATAGAATAGTTCGACAATAGAATAGTTCGACAATAGAATAGTTCGACAATAGAATAAGATGAAATGAAAGTAGAAATAATTATTAGAATTGTGCTCTGTCTACGGTAACAGCTTTGCCTTCTATTGTAAAATAGTACATACCTAACATTATAGCAGGCGTAATGTAGTAAACCTTAGCTAACTCTTCCAGGGTAATCCCGAAAGGTTAGGGTAACCACAAACATAATAATATGTTTGTATATACATACAAACATATATAAAATAGAAACTACAAATATATGTAGTAATAAATGGGATACGCAGCAACTACAGCATATATTCAGTTTTAAAAACGTAAATATATCCGTTTGTTGTAGTCGGCTAAGTTACGTAACGTTTTCCCTCCAAATCCCGAAGCAGTGTGAAGGGAATCTGCATACAATCAAAAACATCTTTTCACAAAAGGTTCAGAACAAAACCGTGTCTGATAAAGGACATCTTTCAAGAGGCGAGACCCAGGGGCCGACGATATTATCATATTTTGTACAAATATAAACAAAACTGCCCTCTGGGGCCGCTATATCCGTGAACAGCTAAATTGGTAGAATCCATTGTTACGATGGTCCTACACTAAAGAGACACTTGACACTTTTTTGTTTTATAAAATGGACAAATCACGAACAGAAATGTTTTGACGTAATTTGGTAATTAAGTACGTTTTTACTTTTTCTGTTGTAGTATTATATTAGTGTAACATATACGAGTAATGGGCACGCAGAGGTCTAAAGTTAGGTCTCTCTAACTTTTCAAACATATTAGATATGTGCATATTAAATAGTTAATTACCGCTCGCTTTAACGGTGAAGGAAAACATCGCAAGGTTGCAGGTTTTCCTGCATGTCTGAGAGTTCTGTGAGTGCAAACTCACACTGGGCCAGCTGGTGGACTACGACTTAATAGTTTATATACAAGTTACATACTGATATTGTTATTAGAAAGCAAATTAACCATGACTCTATGTTTCCGACATGATGTGACAAACCTGTGCACAAAACAGGATGTTTCATATCAAAACCAGGACAAGTGCACCCGAAAATTCGAAACAGACATCTGGGTTTGATTTGGTATTTCAAATCGATAACTTATGTAATTGATATAAGAGATTACTATTTATTTATTTTGATTGTTGTTTGATTTACTTTTCTGTATATTTTAAAAGACGTAAGTTTATATTAAGCTCTCATTACGTTAGCTATGTTTAAAGTCCCACGTGATGGGGGCTAGCTTATTGTTATTTAGCAAAAACATTTCCAGCGTCAAAAAACGCAATGGCACTTTGCCCTTTCTTGAACTCTAACTGAAGATAGTAAGGACTACCGCACGCAAACATAAACACAGACATATGCCAGTATCCCGCCAAGTGCCTCACTTAAAATAAAAGCAGTAAAATATTTTAATCTGATTTTAACTATAAATTTCAATATTCTGATGTGTAACCATGCTAGAGGATTGAGGTCGATAGGTTGATGCGAGCAAAAAGTTTTGTTTTCGCTCCGGTTAGGACTCATTTACATCGGAGAGAGTTGCTCCGATTTCTTAAGTAGACATTAGAAGCGTGGCTGTTTTACTTGCGATGAATTAAACTAATTGCCTGTAAATACGTGGCAGAAGTATATAACACAATATTGTTTTATATGATTACTAGTTGTATAATAATGAAACCTTAGTTCATCATAAGGAAAAACAAGATTTCTTTGTAATGTGTATCCTAAAATTTCTTGATATATATGGTTTTAATAACTTATAAACTTTCGCGTTGCATGATATATACATACATCTTATCTTATCTTATGTGGGGGCCAGTCAGTGCAGATCGGCGACACTTCGACCCAGTGGGATCTTTTGTGTCGACACTCTCCCAATAACGACTGCCATAGATGTTCATGGCAGCCGGAACCGACGGCTTAACGTGCTCTCCGAGGCACGGAGCAGGCGATAATTGTCAATCAATAAGCACATAATTTCGAAAAGTCATATAACTTCCCAAAATCAGAGGTGCGCGACGTAGGTTCGAACCCGAGACCCTCTGCATTGCAGTCTGTTGGTCTCCCCACTGAGCTATCGCTGCTCTATATACATACATACATACATAGATTCACGCCTGTTTCCCAGAGGGGTAGGCAGAGACTACAGATTTCCATTTGCTACGATCCTGACACACTTCTCTGACTTCATCACATTCCTCATACACGCCCGTCGGTTCAAGAAGCTCTTAACCTGGCCATTGTCCAAAACGCCTCCGATCTGATCGAGAAACGTTCGCCTATATATAATATATAATTCTAATTGCTAAATATTTGAAAAAAATTGTATATTCGATAGATATATGGGTTGTTTTAACAATATCAGCCCTGCATTAAACTGTGGCACTATTGAGCACGGGTGTCTTTTCAATGTATATGCATATTTAGCTGTATGTTAGTCCTTTTCTATTGAAAAGGACTAACAGAAAGCTTTGAGAATTATATATTTATAATTCTCAACAGTGTAAGACAATTTTTCTTAAAATTACTGACTGTCATCTTGTATCTATTGACACAGATATTCACGACATCCGGTATCGACCACTTGTTATGCTCGCCGATACGCGACAGACTTCAGTCTGTTGCTTATAAAATAGCTGACAGAAAACCCCTCAAAACCTTCACTTGATCCAGAAATGGCATCCGGAACTTCACAATCAGTAGTTGCACAAACATTAACTTCTGCCACAGACCCGCCGAGACAATGGCGATATTTTTGAAGTGAAAACTTCTTTAGGCGCGTTGAGCACTTTTTGGATGAACAAAAATCATGGAACTCGCGTCATCGTCACCGAACGCATTCCATTTTTGAATTATTTTTGGTTTATAATTTGGTTTATAAAGAAGTGTTTATGATTAAGGATTAAAGTTTTTACTTCTATCGGCAGTCCCCAAAGACTAACCAATATTTCTTGTTTTTTTTTTAAAGAACCACTACTTTTAAATTCTGTGTGACAGGGGACTTTACAAACATTCAAATTACGGACACAAAGAACACCCAGACGTGGAACAACCATTTATGAGTCACACAAAGTTTTGTCCCGTGTGGGATTCGAACCCACAACACTTGACGCAGTGGCAGTGGCGACGCGACCAGTTAAACCACTACGCCGTCCGTGCAGTCGAATATCGTACAAAAACTTGAGAGATATTTATTATGACATTATCTGCATCAGCAAAATTTCCCCTATACTATCCAGTTATTCTCATATCTGTCGCGTGTACAATATGACTACGTCCTTATCAAGATAGATAGAGCCTCCGAGACCTGGAGTAATCTTGCAGCTGTCAGCTCAAGCTAATGCCGTTGCTTTTATTTAGGTTATGCTCGAAATACTTCAGCTTGCTGATAATCTGAATAAAGTTGTTGGGAAAAGTACTAACTCTTGCTTTTAAAAGTGTAGAACTAAATCTTAACTTAAAGATATAATACTTTAGTGAAACGACAGATTTCTGAAACCAATTTTGGTGTATTAAATTTTATTAGTATGGAATATCCAAATGACTAAGGCGTTGTATTAAACTTCTGTTAACGAAATTATTTTGGCGCAATTATTTAATTTAGATGTCAACATGATGAAGACAATTAGATTTATATAACTGCAACTTATCTACCATTATACATAGAAGTCATCGTACATAATTATACATACTAGCGGGTGCCTAGTGCTCGAAATTCGACCAAAGTTTGCCTGTAAGATATTGCTGATATGTCGTTATATATTGATATATGTAACCATAGTTACGCGCTTCGACTGCATGTGTCAAATGCATGGTTGTGTGTATAACATGTTATTTATTGAAAATTATGTATTTCTACGCATAATTTTAAAAAATTATTAGCATTCGTCACTTCTTCTCTGTATAAACTATAAGTGTGCGAAATTTCATACTCCACCGTCCGCCCAATTTTCGTGAAAAGGGATCCAAAGTTTTCTCTTCACGTATTAATATATAAATATTTGATTATTACAGTTCTGTAAAACACGATACCCTGCATTGTTGGAAGCAAATATTTGAATATAATAAGAATTTTTTATTGCTTTCGTGCACATCTCTAACACAACTTATACGGCGATCAAGTTTTCTTTACGGCAATCTCTCATTAGGACCATTCTCACTATTTGTGTGTAGTACAAGCTTTTAAAAACGTGTTTAAACGCACCCCAATTGAAAAATCTGTACTTACAATTCTGCAAAGATATTTATGAAATTATCATAGCAAATCGTAAGGTCATTAAATCATTATTTAAGTAAGAAAATGTTATTTACTTAAATAATGTTAATTATTACACTAGATTTTAAATAAACGCAAACTATTACATGTAGATAACAAATACACATCTGCTTACACCCTTACGTATTTAGTACTAGCTGTGCCCGCGGTTTCACCCGCGTCAGTGGTATTTTTGGTTACTGCGCCGCTCCCGTGAGCCGTAGCGTGATGTTATATAGCCTATGTCCTTCCCAGGGTCTCAGGGTATCTTCATTCCAAATTTCATCTAAATGGGTTTAGCGGATTGAGCGTGAAAAGGTAACAGACAGACAGACCGATAGACAGACAGAGTTACTTTCGCATTTATAATATTACTAGTTTTCACCCGCGGCTTCGCTCGCGTAAATGTAGGTTATGTTAGGTTAGGTTTGCAACAGTTATTTTTTCTGGATGAAAGGTACCCTATGTCCTATTCTGTACCCCTGACAACTTGTATGCAAAATTTAATGTTGATCAGATAAGTAGTTTAGGTGTGAAAGCGTAACAAACAAACAAACTCATTTTCGCATTTATAATATTAGTTAGGATTAGGATAAGTAAGGAATAAGGATTTAAAAACTCGCATAATAAACATTATCATCATTATTAAACAACAGATTGAAACAGTATACTCAATGAGTACCGATCTGGAATATGAAGTTATGCACCTGAAATAACGTTCACCGTTCATAACGCACTGAACGTGTTTGCCCCATTTATTGCCCATGAAGCTGTTTCGTTCATACTAATGCGACTATTTAGTGAATGAACACGACTATTTAGTTACGTTTTGCAGGTTAAACCGCCAAATAATTACGGTTTATAATCGTTTTGAGGCCGGATATGGAACGTTGTTATGAACAAAGATTTTGAGGGTTAAGTTTCGATGTGTAAATAAATTTGAATGAGTTAATAAAGAAAACAATAAAGAAAACTATGAAAAAGAAATCAATGACACATTGAAAACAATTATACATTGGCTTGATTCTAATAATTGAATAATAAATCTAAAAAAAAACAAAAGTTATGCACTTTTTCCAAAAGATACGCGCTGTTGATGTAAATGTTATTTATGATGGTCAAAAAGTAGATATAACTTGTGTAGCAAAATTTCTAGGTATCCTGATTGACAACAATTTGTCATGGAAACCGCATGCCGATGACGTATGCAAGAAGTTAAATAAATCAGCCTACGTACTGTATAACCTGTCACACAAAGTTAGCAATGATACACTTAAACTAGCTTATCATGGGTTGGTTGCGTCACTGTTAAGATTTGGAATCATATTTTGGGGTAACTGTAGTGAGATGTAGGAGATTTTTAAAGCCCAGAAACGGTGTATTAGGTCTATGTCAAACCTTAAAAGCACAGACAGCTGTGAACCTGTGTTTCGGTCTCTGAGGATACTCACTTTTCCATGTTTGTACATATTGGAGGTGGCAATTTTTGTGAAAACCAATTTAAACTTATTTCCGTCACTGGCCAATATAAGAACATGCAATGCCCCTTTCAGATCCCAATACAAGAACTTGCTGCATATGGGTAACTACAAAACAGCACTGTTAAGGAAAAGTATTATGACAATGGGTCCTGTCATTTATAATAAAATACCTCATGGTCTTAAAAATTGTTCTGTAAACGTTTTTAAATCTAAGGTAACAGCACTACTTTTAGACAAATGCTACTACTCAGTGAAAGACTTTTTAAATGATTTGAGTGTATCCAGATAATGATTGTTTCTCATTGCAATTTAACCATGTACGACTTATGTACCTGCCTAATTGAAAATTGACTTCTTTTAAATTTTTGTTTTGTTGTTAATTAACTTCAATTTAATTTCTGTTTTGTTTTATGTTTTGATTTTGACATTGTTTTGATTTTATTAATATTTTAATTTATGTAATAATTTGCATGCCGTACGGTAGACTGTAGCCGATCTCATCAATTATGTACAACATCTTATACCTGTACCTACATTCAAAGCAAATAAAGATCTGATTCTGATTCTGATAATTTTGTTTAATGTTAACGAAACTAAATTGATGGTAGCCGCTTTGCTTAAGAGAAAAGAATTTCACCTGTGATAATAGTTATATTTTGGTAGTAGATAGCAAGATGCGTACTCATGCCATTAACTAATATAAATATGATGGTTTACATAGTAAAATTTAAACTTAAAAAATCCAAGCAACTGTATTCATATTATAATTTTATCTTCATAATTCATATTTCTATCTGCGACTTCGCCCACTTGAATCCAACAGGAATGCATAACAGAATAAAAAATTATTTAAATTATATTTCATATTTCATCAAATCGCGGGATTAATCTTGGATATGGTATATCTGTATATACTTTTGAAGTGAAAACTTCGTTAGGCGCGTTGAGCACTTCTTGGGTGAACAAAAATCATAGAACTCGCGTCATCGTCGTGCTTCGTCATCGTCACGCTTCTACGCTTTCCATTTTTAAATTATTTTGGAATATAAATAAATGGTGCGTCCTACGCAAAAAATAACGAAATCCCCTTAACAACTCCTAAGTGAGTATAAGGAATCCGACCCGCCCTTTTCTTTAAATTTTTTTTTGTTTATGATGAAATGTATATGATCAAGGATTTTAAGTTTTCACTTCTATCGGCAGTCGCCAAAGGCTGCCCTAATTTTTTTATCTAAATCCGGTCACAGCTTTCGTGTATTTATGTTACAAACATCTAAAGATTATAAATTGAAAATAAAATAGTATAGACGGACATTCTCGTGTTTAAAAAAAGTTAACAGCCGTATAGTAGTTTAATTTAAATGTAGGCATAATAATATTATGCTTATAAATTTCCAGATTTGACATTAGTAGGATGAATAATTTGATGTGATGTTTTTTACATACATACATACATAGATTCACGCCTGTTTTAATTAATTAAGTGTGTAATTTAATTATTATTAAAAATATCACCTAGGCAAACGTTTCGGATCGGAGATCGTAGGCGTTCTGGACAAAGGCCAGGTTAAGAGCTCCTTGAACCGACGGGCGTGTATGAGGAATGTGATGAAAGCGAATGAAGCCAGATAAGTGTGTCGAGATCGTAGCAAATAGAAATCCGTAGTCTCTGTCTACCCCTCTGGGAAACAGGCGCGAATCTATATATGTATGTATGTAATAAAAATATATTAAAACGATTATTGCATAAACAAATACGATACATGGTCGATTGTAAAATGTGAAATCGTCCGAAATTATTTGGGTAAGACTTTGAACCCGAGGGATGCTACGGGTTCAAAGTTTTACCGAACTTTAACTAATTAGTAAGCGCTGATATTTACGCTCGATTTAGAAATATTTTTAGCGTTTTGTTCTTCAATTCTCAATATTAGCATGGCATATAAAGTTGTGTCTTGTCGCTCTTTGGGGGAGGGCTATGTCGAGCAGTGGACTATTATAGCCTGATGATGATGATATAAAGTTGTGTGCGATTAACATCAATATTAGTTACAGATGTTCTCTGATCACAATAGAGATTCTTGATTGCACGGATGGCGTAGTGGTTTAAGTGGTCGCCTCACCGCTGCCACTGCGCCGAGTGTTGTGGGTTCGAATCCCACACGGGACAAAACTTTGTGTGACCCACAAATAGTTGTTGTCTGAGTGTTCTCTGTGTCCATTGGTTGAATGTTTGTAAAGTACACGATATTCTTTCCTATTGCAGGAGTTGTCTTTTTAAATAAAATTAAAAATTCTGGAAAAGACTGACTGGCTAAGAGTTCAGACTTCTTGAAGCGTGCATTAAGAATATAATTCGTCTGCAAAGTCATTGACGTCATTATTTCGGTTGTACTAAACGGAATCAAATGAAATGTAACTTAGATTTAAGTTGAACATTAAGCTACGAAGCTGAACTAAAGAATTATCAACATCCTTAATGTGATTAATAAGTGAAGGTCAAACATACACATCTTTGTTTTTTTATTTAAATAATCACCCAAACATCTTCACAAACTTTAGAAATTATATTATTACATACATACACTTATATCTATATTTCCTCTTTTCTCATATGACAACAGTTTCCTGCTACTAAGAATTTGTTCACCAAAACCAAATAAAACTTTACCCGACCCGGGATTTAAACCCAATACCTCATGCAGAGCAGTCGCATTCGTATTCTATTCATCTCTCTAACAGTAAAAGCCTCTTAACCCAAACATACGATATTCTGAAGGTTCCACAGCGATATTGCTCGCAGTGGTGTGTAGTAGATACTAGCGGAGGTCTCTGGGGCCGGTCACGTATCGCCTCCAATATCCGGCGCTGCTTAATGGAAGTGAGCGGAAACGCCCGCCAAAGACTTCGGCTGCATGTCCAAGCCACTTTAATAAAAAGAGAAAGTGCAGTAAGAGCCTGTAAGAAACTTTTGAAATTAGATTTACTTGAAACGAACTGAAGTATATTGGTCCTGATAGTAAAACTGTGTGAAATTTCAAGAGTAGACAAGTGACAAAATATGACTTGTACTCGTAAGAGCTTTGAAACGTCGCCGCATCGGGCTGCTATTAAAATTTTGCTCACAGAGAAACGCAATAACAATTTTTGGGCCAAGAATTCTAGAACAATATTAAATATACAAACATAGACTACATATTCTTGGCCAAGTATGGAAAGATTTTATTGCCCATATTCACATTTAAAATTTGACTTGCAATTCTTGCCCACATATTATTATTCACATTTAAAATTTGACTTGCAACAAGCAATTTGTTAACTTCACATGCCTGCTCATTTATATGACAATACAATTAATTTACTGACTTCTGACTAATATAGGTTTTGAAATCTGCATCTTATATGTTCATCGACTTATCAAGGTGAGTGTATTATTTTCTGTTTGTTAAATCCCCGATGGAAAAATAAATTCTATCATAAAATTGCAATCTCTTCAAATCTGTGATCATAAAATCTATCTATGGCAAAATAAGGTTAGAGTATATATTTACTCCGAATGAAGTTTGAATAAGTGAATTAATTTTATTAAATATTTTATTTAGATATGAACAAACAATCGAAATTATTAGGATAATTTTTGGTGCAAATACCGCCCATCTAGGCCATCCGGATAGCCTGAAGTTGAATACAAGTCTTATCTTATGTGGGGGCCAGTCGACCCAGTAGGATCTTTTGTGTCGACACTCTCCCAATAACGACTGCCATAGATGGTCATGGCAGCCGGGACCAACGGCTTAACGTGCTTTCCGAGGCACGGAGCAGGCGATAATTGTCAATCAATACGCGCATAATTTCGAAAAGTCATATAACTTCCGAAAGTCAGAGGTGCGCGACGTGAGTTCGAACCCGAAACCCTCTGCATTGCAGTCTGTTGGTCTCCCCACTGAGGTATCGCTGCTCTGAATACAAGCCTTAATCAGCAGTAGTTATATTCTATTCTGCAAGCTGGCCAGTAAAATAGTTAATAATATACTAACCATGCAGTTAATTAGTAAAACAACACAACGCCAAATCGTGTAAAAGTTTCGGCCTCATGCAGTTCGAGCAGTATGAATCCAATAAATTGGCATAAGCACCCACAATTGATAGCCAACCATCGGTTCGAGTATGTCGACCAACAAATACCACACGATTACAATTTACGGCTCCATTCACGAGCTATTTGTTCTCATTAGCAATATGAACCAATTGCCATATTATAATGATGCCAAAAAGGCCTTAATAAATTGGAAATTTGATACCAGTGAAATTTTTTATAACAAAATTATCATTTTGCACAAGGTAAATTGAGGAGTATAGTTTCAAAACCCGCCAAAACGATATCAGAACAGAAATAATGTTCCGATTGAATATGAAGCTCCTTCGTTGCTTCTATCGCATTGCACTTATATTTTTCAACAAAAATTACTAAAATTCTATTAAATCAGCTCACAAAAGTAGCAGTTTGTTGCAAACACCGCTAAAATAGTCCATTTATATTATGTCTTAAATGGTTTTTTGAGGTTTTATCATTATTTGGTAAAAGGTATTTTAGAGGATTTTGAAACTTATCTACTCAATTACTTCGTTACATTAAATTCAGGCCGTAATTGTAATCTTTTCTCCTTGGTACTGAAATGCTTAAGATACTTAATACAAATAAATTACTTGTCGAATTAAGATAATTTCTGTGAACGTATTTGATTAATTACTACTACCTACTACTAATTACTGCCTACGTAAAGGAAGACACTTTCTTACTTAGAGCTTTTAATTTGAACGCTACTAAATTAAGGCCTAAATTGCCCTCAATCACAAATTCGCAATAAAATTCACTTCGCCTAATTCACGGTTTAACTAATCGACTGCACTATTATAAAATAAATAAGTTTTTAACAATACTTGACGTTACTTTTAAGATAAACTGATAGATCCGCAAAGCTAGTAAAATAAATTGAATATCAAAATATAAATCGTACACAAAACTTTCAGCACTCGAACAAACGTTATTTGCTAGAGTTAAGTGAATTGTATGACCAAACACGACGGCGCCGGGTGCTACGTCGCTACGAAGCTAGTGCTACAGTGCTACGAGCGCTACGGTTCTGACAAAGCCAACTCTCAGATACAATCAGACTGAGTGCTCCCGCGACCGTCTTTTGTATCGCTACAAGGTTAGATACGTCAAAAGGCGAATTCTCAACGGCGTGAGTCCGTTTTGGGACCGGCTTTACCTCTGTGTTGTTTACATTAAAAGTGTACGGTACTTTAACCTATTGAGTCACAGCAGCACACAGATGACCAGAAATAATAGATTTTAATTATGTTTGGTATTCCAAGACTTGACAGGTTAATACTTTTTTCGGGTCCCGACCCGTCCACCCACCGGACTTTACCACTGATGGGTGGAGGAGTAATTCACGATTACCCCTCCACCCACTATGCTAGTGTGAACTGACGATATCGATTAATTTGAAAATTTGATAATTCTATATTTAACTATAAACATACATTCTCACATGAAAATACAAGCTGATGATGACGATGATCATGATCATTACTATACAACTCATAACGTTTTATTCACAAATAAACATATTTTCAACTAAGTATATGTTCGAGATTCACAACGAGCAAAGTTGTATATTATTCGTCAGTTTTACGACCTCCGGCGGTATTGTAATAAAGCCTAGATTTTCAACATTAAATGGAAATTTTACTAACGCCAGATGGAAAAGGGAACGACTTTATTCGACAGTTCTAAATGGAATAAATCACACGTTACATCGTCGCATAAAGTGTGATGAAATAGTGCTTTATAACCATTGAAAGATTTTTATGATTAAAGTCGATAGAAGTCGTTTCATTGTATGAATGGATGGATTATAATGGATTCAGTGGTCCTCGGTCAATAATAATATTAATCTAGTTTAAGAACTGTTTAATAGTGGGAATAGGCAGGCCTTAGTTTGTTAAAATCCAAAAGAATTACCTCGATGGCGCTGCGCTGGTATATATGCTTACTGCGCATGAGGTCTTGAGTTCGATTCATTCATTAATTTCTAAGTCGGGCATTGTGTCTGAAACTATGTCCAGTGTGTGTGTTGTGTAATACGTGAGCTAATATTAGGCCCTGATATGATTACGGGTGACTTAAAAAACATAGATTGCAAAATGTGGGTATGATTCACCACTGCTTAACTCCTTGGGGGTGTAGGCGTGAGCCTATGTATGTATAAAAAAGGTAAAGCCGTTATTTAACATGCTGTATGCTTGGCCAAGTGCAGGTTGGAAAAGTTCAAAAACATTTTTGTGTCAGTTTCGACTATACCTTTATATGACCTCTGCTATACATTTCCTTTCATCACATATGTATTGCTTTTCCCTAGAGTCAGTAACACGCCAGTGGTACTCCTTCCATTACAAGAGATTATAGATTACGTTAATTTCATACCCTCACATGTAAAGTATGCTTGTTTGCTAGCCCGTTTATATAAGAAAATATACACGTGGAGATTTCATAGATACGAACATAATACCTCAACGAACGTATTCTTAAGCTAAGCGTCCACAGGTCGGTATCGTACGCATCGGACGCATCACATTTAACGGATAGTAGACGTAGTATTCTTTGTATAGAAAGTCACACAAGTGCGTCCACTGATCCGCATTGTACGGATCGCACATCGGCAATGCCGACACCGATGCTCCGAGAGGCAACTTTTACGATGCGTGTCGATGACGTCATACGGAGTGCCGATTAGTGGACGCGCCCCGCGCGCTCGCTCCGATATTATGTTCTGTTTTTATTTGTTATTGCATTTTCTTTCTCTTCTACTAACAAACAAGCAATAACGACAAATTGTTCTTCTTCGCTTTCCTTTATTCTCACAAACACATGTACGATCACTAAGAAAATCCGAATGAAACTGGCATCGGCAATCTGATTGCTGGTACTTGCGTCGGCAATCCGAACCCTGCCGATACAGTGGACGCAGTATGAAAAAATAATGCGTTTGATGCGATGCGTCCGATGCGTACGATACCGACCTGTGGACGCTTAGCTTTAAGGCGCACGATAATTAACTGTAAGTTCATTTCATATATAACTTTGAGAAGTTAGAGGTGCGTGACGTGAGTTTTAACCAGAAACCCTTAACTTACCAGTCCAATTTCCTCACTTAGATAACGCTGCTGGCATTTTCGTGTAATTTAATTGTAATACATTTCTGCCTAGAAGAAAGTGCTATGCAATATTGATCCCCTACTATCTTTTTGGATGGATCTGAGGTGGTATGAGTAACCGAACAACCTTTGTTTGAACAATTCTAAGAATAAGTATTTTTTTTTTTTAATGTGTGGGAATGTATTGACGCATGCCCCTCCGCGGGGGCGGACGGAGGGGTTATGTCGGACTCGCCAGGGTAAAAGAGAAAGATGGAAAAAGGAATAATGTACCTCCCGGAATACCGACTAAACCTACCACGGTGTCCTATCACTTGCACATGTTGTCGCGACCCCGCCGAGGTTACGGCCCACCATATGAAACGGCAGGCCACTACACGACAAGACCTACCCTAAGGTCACCACCAAGAGAAATCCCTACTGTCTCCCCCCCAGAGGGGAAGAGTAAGTCATAACACATGCCCAAGTAAGTCACTAACACCTCTTCCTACAGTTTCAAATATATATGAGAATCATAGCATAGTAGGTACAAATGAACCTTTCTAAGTTGTACCACTTAAAAATGGCAACTGATGCCATTTTAGCGGTTGCTACTATAAATTTCAGATCCAGAAATATAGTGCCGCGGTGTCGTATGTCGTCGCCTCACGAGTTGTAAATTCGACTGTAAAATCCCAAATCTAAAAATGCTGATATGAATTCTGTAAAATATTTGTGAATATACGAAATGTATTTTTATTTCACATATACTTCACGAACATTTTCACAGAATTTTTATATTAAAATCCTACACGGATTGTTGTCCATTACAAAATGTTGACTGCACATGGTGGAACGCAGGTCTGATTGCCAAAACAAGTGTTTGTGTAATTAACCAAATTACAGTTTTTCTAAACCCCACGTTAGTCAAACCTAGGTCATGCTTTTTCTTTTATATTGTATCTCAGTCAAACACAGCAACATTATTTTGTCTGTATTAAAATGTTTTTGGATTTTAGTTATCATTAGTGATGGACTCCCATCTGCAACAGAATTATAATGTTAAAATTTGCTTTTTCAGTTATTGCGGTAATCATTTACCATTTCATAAAAGGCATCAATGGATGCTTTAAGTACCAAAACCCTGGGTTACGGATTAGGCAAAACAAAATCGCTCCAAAGAAATTACTTCAAGTTATTTTACAATTTTTTGGAAGTTTGTTCTTATTGTAAACAAACATACTTAAATATTCATTAAATTACTGCCAAAAAACATTTCAAAATAACAATAAATTCCTAACCCCACAGGACTGAACTTTCACCCCATAAACGCGAATGAAAACTCGCGCCTGCCGGACTAATCCAACTTTAAAAGTAAAACAGCCTTACTGGGAGAAATAAATGGAATGAATGCTTTTTTATTTGATTTACAATGGGTATTCACTAGAAATGTTACTAAGCAATAGGCCTAAAATATATCTAACAGCGATGGTTCAGTGGAAGACAGTTGGACTGTCACGCAGAGATCTTGATTTCAATCCTAATGCAGGCACCTCTGACTTTCCGAAATTATGTGCGTATTAAATAGTAAATTATCGCTCGCTGTAATGGTGAAGGAAAACATAGTGAGAAATCCTGCGTATATAAGAGTTCTTCATAAAGTTCTTAAAGACATGTAAAACCAACTCGACTGGGTTTGTGTGGAAGACCAAGCCTAAGAACGTGGTTAGCAGTGGTACAAATACATGGCTGATATTATTATTAAACAGCAATTAATCCACTAAATATTTGCAAAATAATGTACATATTTGTACATGAAATAGATTCAATATAATATTCTTCTTTAACAGTTTACTTTCAAATGGTATATTATGTAGGACTACAACTTTTTTATAGCAAATGTATTTCAAACCTCATTTCGGTAACTCACAATCCAATAGGTCACGTTCGGCCATTGTCAAAATTACGAACATTACGAAGTTACATTTCGAACGTATTTTAAAATAACTTTTGAATGAGGAACCGTTTGGTTTTTATTTTCTGAGGGTATTTTGTTCGTGTAAATTTTTGCCTATATATTTCAAGGAGATAGAAACCATTTGTGTAGGGTATCGCGTACCGTTTATTTATCCCAAGAGTATGTATTTATTTCAAGTTGAGTTACTTTTTTTACGTTACGTATTTTATTACTATACGGCTTCCAATTCAACAATGATAATTGCTATTTTATTTATTATTTTCCTCATTAGTCAAGCAGTAAATATTTGCGCTTTACAGAAATCGATCGTTAGGTCCTGATTATAATTCCTTCTTTGGGCAAAGTTTAAAGTTTAATACAATAGTATATTACCTAAGTAGTATAAAAGATTTTAATGAAACATAGCATACGGTTAGGTCATGCTCCGGATTAACAAATAGGATACTTTTATCCTAGTATGCAAGTGTGAGATTGAAATGTAATATAATTCTAAAATATATATCCATCTAGTAATCATAAACATATTTTCGAAAAATATGTAAATCTTTTCTTATTATCTTGATACATTTTTACCATCTTCCAGAAATAGAAAATATTTATAATTTAGCAAAATTAAACCTAAAAATATACCTTTTAGGAAACGACGACATTTCAGCTATTTTTATCTCTATAACCGACAATAATATAACAAGATACTATCGGTCAAAAACGAGAGTAGCACGCACTCCATCTGTCTTGTTACATATCAATATCGTAAAAGGTTGCGGAAAATTGCTTAAAACCCTCCACGAACGTCACCCGCCTACGTTCTACCTCAGCGTAGCCTTTCTGTAATACACTATAATATTATATTTAAAAACGAAGGTAAAGAAGGAAAGATAAAATTCTCAAAAGTTAAGAATAAGTCAGACATAAAAAAACAGAATGTATACGACAGCTGTGCATGAGGTCTCTGGTTTGATTGCCATGACAGACATAGTATTATGAAGGTATTGCATCAAGAAACCCGAAGCGGGAAGGTGCTTGCAACTGCTCCCACATTTTTGTCCGAATGTGTGTAATGCACTTCTGCCTCCTTCCTAGGTAACGGCGTGAAACTAAAAAGATACACTATAGCAATTATTTGTGTAATACATACATAGATTCACGCCTGTTTCCCAGAGGGGTAGGCAGAGACTACGGATTTCCATTTGCTACGATCTTGACACACTTCCCTGGCTTCATTAACTTTCATAACATTCCTCATACACGCTTGCCGATTTAAGGTGCTCTTAACCTAGCCTTTATCCAGAACGTCTCCGATCTGATCGAGAAACGTTCGCCTAGGTCTTCCCCTTGCGACTGTTCCATTCACACTAGCCTTATAAACATTCTTAGTCAGTATTTTCTCGTTCATTCTTTCTACATGTATTTGTGTAATAAGATGATAATAAATCCATTCTATTAGCTTTCCTTTTATAAAAAAGCATGATAATCAGCTCTACATATGTATGTGCATTATGAAGGTAGTTTCCAAACATTTAAAACATAATTAACTATTGCCCGTTGCTTATTTTCTTTTGCAGGCCAAAGTTCATCATGCTGCTATTGAGATTTTTTGACAGAATAAACAAATAACACTTTACTTGATCTGTGACTCGATTTTCATTACTATTGTTGCGCTACAAAGGCAGTCTTAATATTCCTAAACCTAACAAAATATTCTTCTTTTTTTTCGTGTGGTTAGTGGCCAACCTGTTGTCAAGAGTTGTTCAAGCCACCCGTAGGCCTCTAACATGGCTTAACGACTGTGTCAATTTGACAACAACCGGGACTGAGTTTTTACGTGCCCTCCGAAGCACGGAGACGCTCAGATGAAATACCACTAAGCGGTCAGCCATCTATGACCGCACCCAACATTGCTTCACCTCGCTAATCATTTACCGATCAGTGAGTGCAACTGGCTATGAGCGCCTCACAGATCAAGTAAAGTGTTATTTGTTTGTGCCAAAAAAATGTCAATCTCGAATTAAATTCACACTTTATTCGAAGTAAACACTAAAAAAGAAACCGCAATAAAAGCAGGCATATTATTCAATCTAATAAAAGCTCGCGAAGATTTCAATCGAGATTTGCAACATTGAGACGAAAATCGGGTCAAGCCCATCAAGTTTATAGCGGAACTAGCTGTAAGTCACATTTTTGCTTCGTGATATATTTATATATTGTAGAAACGGTGCCCAATGTATAATATTTATTGTCTACTATGTATATTATTACAATTATACATTGAAATACTGTCGCATCTAAAATATGTAGGTTGTTGTTATAATTAAAAGTTGGGACTTACGATTGAGAAGGCATGGGTTTGAATTTTATCGACTGCATTATTGTCGTGTACCTGCAGCAAAAACGACAATACTTTCAAGTCAAGTCAAGTCAAAAATGATTTATTTATTTAGGTCACAAAGTAATACTTATGAACGTCAAAGTATATAGGTTAGTGAGTTTATTAAGTTACTGAAGCGACATTTAGGGTAGTTGCTAGGTTCAGGCTTGTATGTAAAGTAAATTCTAACTTATTATAAATGCGAATATAAGTTTGTTTATTTGTTTGTAATTCTTCCGCGCCTTAAATATGCATATTAATATAGCCCTATCATCATGAAATTTCTCATACAATTTTTACATAGGTACAATAAAGGACATAGGGTCTTCTTCTTTTCTTTTCGTATGATTAGCGGCCAACCTGTTATCAAGAATTGTTCAAGCCGCCCGTAGGCCTCTGACGTGGCTTAACGACTGCGTCAATTTGACAACAACCGGGACCGACTTTTTACGTGCCCTCCGAAGCATGGAGACGCTCAGATGAAATACCACTAAGCGGTCACCTATCTATAGACTGACCGCACCCAACGTTGCTTAACCTCGCTAATCGTTTACCGATCAGTGAGTGCAACTGGCTATGAGCGCCTCAGGGCCTTGCATTTAGTAAACAAGTACTGTACCCTAGGAATATAAATTTATTGAAAAACTCTACATTAGCGAAAGGGAAGCCGCAAGCAAAAGCTAGCTTCAAACAATTGAAAACCATCAAAATGAAATAAAATGTATATCTGTTCTTTCAAATTAACATTGTTACATAGCTATTTCCTCGACTAAAAAACAAACAATTGAAAATGAAATGAATCAATTTTATACGGCTTTTATAGCGTTGTTTATTTAACACTTTGTTTTACATATTTTTAAATTGTTACACTATAATATTTATTTATTTTATTTATTTATTTATTTCACCATATGACCAACTATCTTTACAGGTGACTCTCCTAATACAATAGTGGTGTAGTGATTAAAGAAAATATAGAAAACAAAAATAAACTTAGAGAAAAATAAGAAATACAATATTGTATTGTATCATACATACACACAACACTAGCTAGCCCAAACTATACAGAGATTGTACTATGGGTACCAGACAATAGATAAACATACATATTTACTTTTTTTTGTTTGTTTCATATTATACATAGAAACAGACCAAGACAAACATCCATGTCCATGCACACAAATGTTTGATTCGTGCGGGAATCGAACCCGCGACCTCAGGCGTGCCAGTCGGTTACACTAACCACTACGAGTGTACAATAAAAAAGTGTCATTTCAATTAATATAATTCGCGTAATCGTAAAACAATATTATGTAAATGACAACATTTTGACATTAATGAAAACAAAAACTCATCTCGCAAACAGTTAGGTGCAAAGCCAGCACAAATTTTACAAAGCAGTGCAGTGCAATTTCGTAATCCTAATCCTAACTTCCTAACTAATATTATAAAAGCGAAAATGAGTTTGTTTGTTTGTTACCCTTTCACGCCTAAACCACTGAACTGATCATCCTGACATTTTTCATATACTTTGTCAGGTGTACAGAAACGGACATGGGCTACCTTTTATCCCGAAAAAAATTACTGTTCCCGAAGAAAACAATAATAACGTTCTTATGATAATAGATGGCGCCACGTGTTTTTCGAGTTATGATTGAATTATATTATTATATATTATTACAAGCAGAGTACAACCCGAATTGATTGTCAAATTCTAAGTTAACGCGAGCGAAGCCGCGGGCAAAAGCTAGTCGAAAAATAAAAGGAAAGGAAAATCCTTTGTCAATCATTACCTAGTTCATTACACTGCTTTTATACTGTCCGGTATACTGGGTTGATGGCCAAACTTTCTAATTGTCTCCATCAACTTGATCGCTCTGTATACAAGAAGTGTTTGGGTCCGTCAATTTTATGGCTCCGTATAAAATACTGATACTTGCAGCACGTGTTTTTAGGAATATTTCTAACTGTAAAATTTAATAACACTGCCGGCCGTGGTAATCTAAAGTGGAATGTCTCGATCGCACGCAAATGTATGTACCGATATTTATTACCTTAGTAAGGCGCAGCGGCACACTAACACAATAGATTTTTATTTATGTCTGGTATTCTACGACTTGACAGATTAAATCAGTATTTAAGAAAATATTTAGTTACACTAATATTATAAAGCTAAAAGATTTGTATATTTGTTTGTAATTAATTAACTCAAAAACCGCTAGACCGATCTTAAGACTGCGCCGAGCGAAATGTGGCAAAACAGGCGATCACAGTTATGTGAATAAAATCGACACTTTTTGTTTAATACAAATATAAAATATACATTTACCATAACAATGAATGTTTTTACAATTACTCCGTATAAAAAACTTAAAATAATTAATATTTTGGCCTAAAAAATTACGTAGATTTGCACGAAAAATGCAAAAACTCAAGCTCGTGTTACGTGATTTTTAGATTATAACAGTAGAAACCTATCCTATTTTACAGCTTAAACGAAACTTAAATAGTTATATTACAATTTGTCCGCCCTAAATATTTAAGTTATTAGTTGACTATAAAGATACATATTTATCAAAAAAGCACTTCAAATCCTCCATACAATTTTACTATGGCGGCCGCGCGCCGATTGGAATATACGCCGCACGAGCTCTGTCATTATCTGTCTTACACTCGGCGCAGTCTTAATCATGCTTTCACTATTCAAAAGCTGCTTTGTCGAGAAATATCAGGCTATGTAATGCCACGGTACAAGCTACGGCAGCGGTGCAGTAGTTATAAACATAGGTGAAACCGTAAGAAACAGCTGGTCTGACATATTTTAACGTATCTAATAAGGTATCAAAATTACACACCAAATAATAGTCACAGATAAATCATGAAGTCTTTGAGGATTGCCTTTGCCGAGTGTGGTCAAAAATGCCGGCGCGATAAACCAGACTCTTTTTCCTGAGGACTAGTGGACTAAAACTGGCGACATACATTTGTCGAAGACGAGTGGTGAACATCTTTGCCCAACAATGAGAGCAATGGAAAAATCCAAAAATAATTATAAATATATACTTTTACGTTTATAGCGGTAGTGAAAGCGACTGCTGTGCATAAGGTCTCTAGTTCGATTTCCATGTTGGCCAAAATGTAACTGGGTTTATATGTCAAAAAACTGTGAGGATAAGGTCTGGAACTTTGCCTGGTTGACACACAGAGGCTCATTTCGTGGTACCTAAAACACTGAAAGCAATTACTAAAAGTAGGTATACAGATCATTTTAATGTAATCCATATAATTACATTAATTAATGTACAAGTAAAAGATAAAAAATACATTAGGGCAATGTTCATAAAAAGTTTCAAGTTTATTATCTTTCTTCAAAGACTAGCTTATAGCTTTCAAATATGTATATCTTATTATAAATTACATTAATATTTAAAGTTAGTACTGAACAAGATGAAAGAACTATAAAAAACGTACTTATTTAAATACCGATGTTTCAATTTAGGCGAAGGTAATTATAGAGATAAAAGTACTAAGAAAAACAAGCTTTATAAGTAAACTAGATGTTTCCGCGGTTTCGACCGCGTTTATCGTTACTGCGCCGCCCCCGTGGGTTGTAGCGTGATATTATATAGCCTATAGCCTTCCTCGATAAATAAGCTATCCAAAACTAAAATAATTTTACAAATCGAACTAGTAGTTCCTGAGATTAGCGCGTTCAAACAAACAAATAAACAAACAAACAAACTCTTCATCTTTATAATATTAGTATAGATGATAGGTATTAACCTTAATTCTGACTAGCTCTCCTAAACGGTTTTACCCACATTTTAGATTACTGCTCTGCCCTTATGACTCGTAGTGCGATGCTATATAGCTTACTAGATTTACCCGCGGTTTCGCTCGCGTTAATGTAGATTAGGGTAGGTTAGATTAGTAGCTGCAGTATATTTTTCTGGATAAAAGGTACCCTATGTCTTATTCTGTACCCATGACGTGTATACAGAATTTCATTATGATCGGTCGAGTACTTATGGCATGAAAACGTAACAAACAAACAAACTCACTTTCGCATGATTCAGGATTTCAGTTAGGATTAGGATGTTGTCTGGATGAAGGGACTTCCTTTAGGAAAATTATTTCACCTTTAGGTGAAATAATTTTTAAAACGGTCCACTTGTTTTTCATTACAAACAAAAATACAAATCTATCCTCGTTTTAATTTATTTATTTGGACATGGAAAACTTACAGCTATAACACATTACATATTACGGCAGCATAGTCATCTGAGAGCCAATTACAAGTTCTCACTTATATATATATAATAAATTAATTATAGTGAGCAACACAAAACAAACATCAAGTTAATCAAGTTAATATTAGTTTAAATAAAAAGCATCTCACTGCTGAGTATGCAGCCACTCGAGATTAAAAGTATCACGTTGGTTTAAAAAAGTAATTAGAGATATGAGGACTGACTACTAAAGCCGAGGCTGACGTGAGAAAAGTCTGAGGTGAACTTAAGACGACGTTTGGACATCGCATTAGAACTTAGACTTTTTACTTTGTAATGCGTAGAACGTACTAATTAGATTAGAGATTAGTTCGATGTAATTAGGCAAATATACGTTCTATATAAATAGTCTCATAATCTCACGAGTATACCTTCGAAGGTGTAGGAAAACGTGCATAGCATCAAATTTTTTTGAAGTGAAAACTTCTTTAGCGGCGTTGTTCACTTATTGTGATGGGTAAAAAATGTTAAACTCGCGTTAGGACACGTGACCTGATCGAAAATTCGTAAGACGGAGGGAGAATTGTCAAACTTGCGTCAGGACACGTGACCTGATCGAAAATTCGTAAGACGGAGGTAGAATTGTCAAACTCGCGTCAGGACACGTGACCTGATCGAAAATTAGTAAGACGGAGGGAGAATTGTCATGTTTGTGTACGATAGCGCAATAAATGAATATTGTATTTTACCACATAAATGACAATTAAAGCACTTTTATACTGACAATTAAAGCACTTCGTGCAGAATTATTCCCTAACCATTCCAAAATATCAAAAATGTACAACGTTAATATTCAAGTTTTCACTTCTGCCGGCACTCACGGAGTTCAATTTTTGTTTAAATTTTTTATACTACTTAAGTGGCAAACAAGCATACAGCCCACCTGATGGTAAGTGGTCACCGTAGCCTATGGACGCCTGCGACACCAGAGGCATCACTTGCGCGTTGCCGACCCTATAGGAAAGTAAGTGGGAAGGATAAGGAGCGGGAAGGGGGAATGAATGTGATTGGGCCTCCGGTACTCTCAGTTACCGAACGAAACACAATAGTAGGAATACTGTTATTTTACGTAGATATTTTTATGAGAGGGTAGTCCTTCCCCGGTCGAGCCGGCCCATTCATGCCGAAATCAGTAAGGCTCTACTACTCAAAAAATTACGCCAATTATATTTTTAAGACCCACGTAAATCTTTTGTCGAAGAGTCGAACCCGAGAGACCTCGTGCACAGAAGTTGCACATACGAGCACAGTGCCACCGAAGCAACCTGCTACTACACAAAATGTAAAAATTAAGATGTTATCACGTTTAAAGATAGATTAGTGGATGCTTTGAATAAGGTCACTTCAGAAATTCCATGCAACATTTAGACCTCTCCTCATAGAATTATATTTTACTAAGAATTGCATTGCATATTATATCTAAATATTAGGATTACCTAAATGTATTACCTAATTCAAGCACGAGTATATCAGCACTGTATATAAAATGCTCTACTACTTACTAGGCACTGGACTCTTCTCAATATGAGAAGGATGAGGCCATAGTCCACTACGCTGGCCCAGCACTAGTTGGTAGATTTAGGTATGTGATCGTCAAGAACATTATGGAGAACTCTCAGACATACAGTTTTTCTTACGGTGGTTTCCTCCATCGTTGAAGCAAGAAGTAACATAATACCCATGACTTGTATTAATAAAATGAAAATGGCGCAACAATAATATGCATTTGATGTGACGATACTACTAGAATTAACAAGATCTTTATACGGCCTTGCTACTTTGCTGCTTGCTGCCTTGTACCGACTGTTCCTAACGAACGGGCGAGAGCGTTACTAGAGCAAATAGAGGTTCTAGTAATAAAAACTGTTTAAAATAGAATTCAAATTCAGTTTCCATGTCATAAATATCATAAATGATATTCTCCTGAAATAAAATAAATGTGAACATAAATAACTTTTTAGCTCACATCTGATTTTTATTAGACTAGACAGGAACTCTATTTGTAACAGATTTTTTGCGAGAGTAAATTTAACACACAATCACAGTTTAGGAAGAAATTTACGTAAAGGTCACCGAATCCACATAAATAAACAAATGTAACCTTATACTACCAATCGTTGTAGGGTTAAACATCAACGGGTTACAAAGGGGTGACCGCCAAATAAATCATGCATGCGTTTTGTGGCGTCACGACTATCGATACGTAAATAAATCTCCAAGATTAGGGACGTTCCTGTGCATGACCGGTTCGTTGGGATACTACAGGTGACCATGAGTTAGGTTGCATAGGATTTTTTTTATATTATATATTATCTTATACATGTATAACGTGTATGGATACTTTGTATGGTAATTTTTTTTTTAAGCATCTTCGTCAGTTTACGTAATTCCTGTGTCGCGAGTGATTTGACAAACATTCAAACAACAAACACAAAGGACACCCGGACTCGGAACAACCATTTGTGGATCACACAAATTTTTGTCCCGTGTTGGATTCGAACCCACAACACTCGGCGCTTAAACAACTACGCCACCCAAACTATCAAACATAACGGTTCTTCTAAGGTAGATTTAATTACACACACCGAATATACTCAGGTATCACAAAAAAAAATACAAAACAAAATAATTGGGGCAGTCTTTGGGGACTGCCGATAGAAGTGAAAACTTTAATCCTTGATCGTAAACACTTCTTTATAAACCAAAAAAAAAGGTGCGGGTCGGGTGCTAGTTCCTGATATTCTCTTAGCGGTTATTAAGGGGGTCAACATTTCGTTATTATTTGCGTAGGACGCACCATTTCTGAGATATTGATAATATTCTAAAAAAAAATAATAAAGCGTAGAAGCGAGACGATGACGCGAGTTCCATGATTTTTGTTTACCCAAGAAGTGCTCAACGCGCCTAAAGAAGTTTTTACTTCAATAAATTTTAGCTTCTTTCATATGGCTAAAATTAAATTAGGATCCATACCTTAAACGTACCTACATATTTGTAAATAATAATAATAATAATAATATTCTACCACATTCACACAACACCATCTAGCCCAAACTAAGCAGAGCTTGTACTATGGGTACTAGACAATGGATAAACATACATATACTACTTTTTTTTTTTTTGTAAATACATACATATTATAATATTATACATAGAAACACCCAGACCAAGACAAACATCCATGTTTATGCGCACAAATGTTTGACTTGTGCGGGAATCGAACCCGCGACCTCAGGCGTGGCAGTCGGTTACACTAACCACTACGCCATCGAGGCCGACTAAGTAGAAAGCAAAAGTCTTTTTACAATTCACTAAATATAATCATGTTTTGAAAAGACTATCTCACACATCACTCGCTATATGTGCATCCTACGAAACGCGTTACGGATAGGTCGTAGGGTAAACTGGCGATAGCCGTTCGTCCGGCCGTTCCGGCTAATATCGTCCGGCTATAAAACCGCTATTGTGTTTACGCACCAAACTATTACCCACTCATATTTTTACGCGAAATAGAACGTCGTTATAATAAAACCGGCTGGACGCGCGCCGAATTCGTTATTTTTATGATTATTTTTTCTCATATTTGATTCTTTTATCGCGGTGTGAGTGGGTTGGTTTTTTATTGAGTATTAAGGCCAGTTTCCACAGAAGCACGTATTACTGGAGCATATCTTTGTCAACCATTTGAGTTGTATAAATTCTGCTTTAAGCCGCTTACCCAAGCGGTGAATGACATACATACATACATAGATTCACGCCTGTTTCACAGAGGGGTAGGCAGAGACTACGGATTTCCATTTGCTAGGATCCTGACACACTTATCTGGCTTCATTCACTTGCATCACATTCCTCATACACGCCCGTCGTTTCAAGGTACTCTTAATCTGGCTTTTGTCCAGAACGCCTCCGATCTGATCGAGAAACGTTCGCCTAGGTTTTCCTCTTGCGATTGTTCCAGTCACACTAGCCTTATAAACTTTCTTCAACAGTCAGTCTTTCCTCGTCCATTCTTTTTACATGCCCAAACCAGCTTACCCTTTTCTATTCTTGTCACTATATCCACTTTCATGCCGCATCTCTCTCTAATCACACTATTTCTTATTCTATCTTTCAGGGTCACACCACGTATGCTTCTCAGCGCTCTCATTTCTACGGCAATTATTCTGCTCTAAAGCTTCTTTTGCCATACCCAACTTTCACTTCCATACATAAGTGTGGGCACTAATATTACAGTTGACAATTTAGTACAGTTTGCTCGGTGAAAGTTAGTAAGCAGACCTTTTAAACTTTCTATTAACTACATTTATAGACATTTATAGGTAGTAGAGCCTCGCTGATTTCAGCTCGAATGGGCCGGCTCGACCAGGGAAGGACTACCCTCTCACAGAATATCGACGTGAAATAGCAGTATTCCTACTGTTGTGTTTCGTTCGGCGAGTGTGAGTGCCGGAGGCCCAATCTCCTTCCCACTTCCTTTCCTATAGGGTCGGCAACGCGCAAGTGATGCCTCTGGTGTTGCAGGCGTCCATAGGCTACGGTGACCACTTACCATCAGGTGGACCGTATGATTGTTTGCCAACTTAGTCGTATAAAAAATATAAAAAATCAACACACGTCCAACTAACTAAGGCCAATTTCCACTGAAGCACATATTACTATACCATGTCTTTGTCAGTCGATTCAGTCGTGTAAATTCTACTTTAAGGCGCTTACCCGGGTGATTTATGAATTTATAGAACAGTAAAGCATTGGTTGGTAAAGAGTTGTAAAGGGTCAAAAGCCTGCTAATCCTACTGATATTTTAGATGTGAAAACACGAATGACCCGCTGAATAGATTTAGATAAAACTTGGCACAAAAATCCAAACTAATATTATAAATGCAAATGCGAGTTTGTTTGTTTATTTGTTTGTTACTCTTTGACGCCTGAACTACTCGAACGATCATCATGAAATTTCGCATACACGTTATAATACATACCTACATAGATTCACGCCTATTTCCCAGAGGGGTAGGCAGAGACTACGAATTTCCATTTGCTATTTGCAAAGTGAATGAATCCAGAGAAGTGTGTCAGGAGCGCCTAACACACTTCTCTGGATTCATTCACTTTCATCACATGCCGCATACACGCCCGTCGATTCAAGGTGCTGTTAACCTGGCCTTTGTCCAGAACGCCAAACGTCTCTTACACATTGTCAAGGGTACAGAAAAGGACTTCAGGTACTTTTTATCCAGGAAAAAGTACTGTTACTAGTCAATCCTTTTTTTTACCTAGCCTACATTTACGAGCAAAACCGCGAGCAATATCTAGTAAACTATATTTTGGATTACGACATAGGACTTGTTATACCGGTAAGTTATCGTCAGAATAAGGTAAGTGAAGCCGCGGGCATACTTATGCCAAGAACCGACGAGGCAATCAAATTGAAAGTACCTATAGGTATTTTCCTAAAAACACTGCCTAGTATTTATTATTTTTTGTAAGTAAATAAACGTTTGTAGCTAAGCATTTGTAGAGTTAAGCTTTCAAAAACTTATGCTCTTGATCCCACAAAATGTGATACTACTTTTGTGCTCATTTTATTTTACGGAAATCGATACATATGTGATATAGCAACGATAGCTCAGTGGCGAGACCAACAGACTGCAATGCAGAGTGTCTCGGGTTCGAGCCTATGTCGCGCATTTCTGACTTTCGGAAGTTATATGACGTTTCGAAATTATGTGAGTATTGATTGACAATTATCGCCTGCTCAGTGCTTTGAAGAGCACGTTAAGCCGTCGGTCCCGGCTGCCATGAACATCTATGGCAGTCGTTATTGGGAAGTCAGTGCCCTCTAATATCCTGACACTGATCTAGCTTTAGGGTATCGTTAGCCTTCGGGTTGCGGAGGTCAGATGGCAGTCGCTCCGTGTAAAAATTGATATCTAATCAAATCCGGTTAGACTAGAAAGCCGACCTCAAGTGACTTGGGAATAATAAAGGCTAAGGAGAAGATGCATACTTGATATAATAATTATGATAAATTAAAGAAATATTATTGCTTACTATATAATACGTATATTTTAAATAAGTTTCTAATAATATCGAGACATAATTATAAAAATATTCAGGCTAGCCGCGGCGTCCGTACGCGGGATGTTTCCTTATTTACGCCATCGAGTTTAATCATAACATGTTCAGCTTAATTTCTTTAATTTATTCTATCAACATTCATATGATAATTATTATAACTTAGTATGCTTTCTACATGTCTTTTTTGTTAAGGTCCTTTCGCACTAGCGATAAGTCGTTTGTCGCAGGGAACTTGACAACCACTGAAACAACTTTACAAAGAAAACCCAGAATTAGAACAATTATGAAAATCGAACCGACAACACCACGTACTCGCAACGACAAAACTCATTATCAACACTGCGCTATTCGTGTGTTGTTTAATTTAAAAGAGAAATACTGTAGCTATAATATAAAATCATATATATAAATTTTATACTTCCAAGAAGTAAGAAGTTCATGCATAAATAAATATGCTAGCGCTGGTCATTCGTTGACATAAATTCAACTCATGTTTTACGATTCCCGTAGGACAGATGCGGTGGTATATTTCAGTCCAGGCTGTATTAGATACTATGTTCGACTGAAGAAAAAGTAGAAAATAGTTCTGTAATGAAAGTAGCAATATTGAACAAATATGATACAATCTTATGTTTAACTAGATGTGCCCGCAGTTTCACCCGCGTTTATAGTTAGGTTAGTTTATAGTTGGGTCATAGCGTGATGTTATATAGTCAATTATAGTCTTCCTCGATAAATAGGCTATCCAATACTAAAATAATTTTTCAAATCGAACCAGTAGTTCCTGAGATTAGCGCGTTCAAACAAACAAATAAACTATTCAGCTTTATATTAGTATAGATTTAGTACATTATTTTACACGTTACACCAATATGCTTCCAGAAGAAAACTTTTTGCGAGAACAGCATTAAAACCGGTTGCAAAATAAAAGATTAATTGATATTTTAAATTGTAATGTGAGAAAATTTGGCATGAAACAGGAGTATATCGCCGTTTGCCTTGCCCGCCTACATTTAAATAGTGGCTACGACATACAACAGTATCGTCTTTATTTATTTTTTATCGTCATTAGACCACTTAACTAGCCCTTCTTCTATATTGATTAAATTGGTGGTTTTACTAAAATTGCTTAATTTATATTTATTTTACACTAGATTTTGTCCGCGGCTTCGCTCGCGTAAATGTAGGTTGCATTTACCCTAGCCGACACCTATTAGTTCAAATTAGTAATAGTAATTTTTACAACAAACTCACATTCATATTTATAGTATTAGTTAGGATAAGTAAAAGGCTTTCTTATACTCTATTGAACAACTACAAACCAGAAAACAAAGTGGTGTATTTTTAATCAAAGAAATGCCATACCCTCGATCAGTGACCCGTATCGTCACACGAAATTCAGATCATCCCTTTTCTCAGTGATGTGGGGTTCGATGTCACCGTGATTGATTATCGGCACAACATTCCATCGAAGGCTATAACCTTCATGCTATTGGACCTTAAAGTGGACTGATTTGGTATCGAGCCCGAAATTTTAGGCCAATATGTGGCATTCACTGTTCAAAGTAATGTACCAAGATTACCAATTCTGTTTTAGTATTATTTGTGACGAATTTGGATGTGTTTTGTTTAAGACTGCGCCGAGCGAAATGTACCAAAACAGGCGGTCACAGTTAAGTGAATAAAATCAACACTTTTTGTTTAATACAAATATAAAATATACATTTACCATAACAATGAATGTGTTTACAATTACTCCGTGTAAAAAGATTATATTAATTAATATTTTCACCTACAAAATTACGTTAATTTCCACGAAAAATGCAAAAACGTAAGCTCATGTTACGTGATTTTGAGATTATAACAGTAGAAATCTATCCTATTTTACATCTTAAGCGAAACATAAATAGTTATATTACAATTTGTTCGCCCCAAATATTTAAGTTATTGGTTGACAATAAAGATACATATTTATCAAAAAAGCACTTCAAATCGTCCATACAATTTTACTATGGCGGCCGCGCGCCGATTGGAATATACGCCGCACGAGCTCTGTCATTATCTGTCTTACGGTCGGCGCAGTCTTAAACCCCGTTTCTATTACACTGCTGAGCAATAATATCCTTAAAAGTAAAGCGCTGTCATCTTGAGTGACAGTCTGCGTCGCTTAGATAACGTGTGTCAGCTGCGAATGACGTTACTATTGACGCTGCATTGGACGCCAAAATCGAAGCATAGCAATTGTCAATACATTCAACGCACTGTACACGCATAAAATAAACGAGGGCCGAAGGACCGGTAGCCGTTGGCGTAAATGAGACGACTGCAGATCGCGAATTGGTCAACGCAAGATAGGACGCTTCATTGTCGGCCTCGATTGCGTAGTGGTTAGTATCACCGACTGCCATGCCTGAGATCGCGGGTTCGATTCCCGCACA
The DNA here is from genome assembly GCA_963564715.1 of Catocala sponsa. Lineage (NCBI taxonomy): Eukaryota > Metazoa > Arthropoda > Insecta > Lepidoptera > Erebidae > Catocala > Catocala sponsa. Next base: position 27,594,006 of record OY751333.1, on the reverse strand, counting down.
AGTCAAACATTTGTGTGCATAAACACGAATGTTTGTCTTGGTCTGGGTGTTTCTATGTATAATAATATGTATGTATTTACAAAAAATATATATATATATATGTAATATGTATGTTAATCCATTGTAGTATAATATAATATTCTATCACATACACACAACACATCTAGCCCAAACTAAGCAGAGCTTGTACTATGGGTACTAGACAATGGATAAACATACATATATACCTTTTTTTTTGTAAATACATACATAATACATATTGTGTACCCATAGTACAAGCTCTGCTTAGTTTGGACTAGATGGTGTTGGGTGTATGTGGTAGAATATTATTATTATTATCTCAGCCGGTTGGACTAATGACCTGATAAAGGTAGCTCAGTTTATCTGCATTCAGCAGGTAGCGTAAAATCAGAAAGTTTCAAGTCCAGCGGTAAACTGCAATAATTAGTCAGCCTAATTATTGTGCATTATATTATTATTGACGTATTCTCGAAAAATTTAATGTATATAATCATCTCTCTGCAATAAATAAAATGCATGTTCTTTTGGGAAACACAACCAATTTATACATCTCTGTAAAGAAAATAAGACCAGAAGCTGCTGTTCACTAGTAAATTAAATCTACTTGATGACTGGAATAGGCAGAATGGTGGTGCCAATTAAGTAAAAACATGCTATTAAGTGATAAATTTAAACTCAGCTTCTTAATTTGTAATTTTTTTATTTGTGTTTTAACATATACCTGTTAGTATACTGAAGAGTATTTATGTTAAAATGATTTAACTTATGTTAAAAGGTATGATGGGTTTAATATGTCTGGTTTAGACAAAAACCCCGAAATAAATAATAATAAAAAAATAAAAAAAACTCAGCTTGCGTAATGTCTGCGTGTACCTTTACCTACATTATGCTTTTTATTAAGCAATTAAGGTGGCAAACAAGCATACGACCCACCTGATGGTAAGTGGTCACCGTAGCCTATGGACGCCTGCAACACCAGAGACATCACTTACGCATTGCCGACCCTTTATGAAAGGAAGTGGGAAGGAGAAGGAGCGGGAAGGGGGAAAGAGGGTGGGCTATGTCTTTACCTATACCATATCCCCAATATTCGCACAGATGCCACTAAAATGCCATGAATTCCACTAAAGTCTTTTTTTGACATTAGTAACTTAATTGTAACTTAAAGATAAAAAGCTGCATTAGTATAATCTGCACATACAACCAACAATATAGAGGTAAGTCAGCCAACAGTATCTACGTAAAAGAAAACTTGTTTTTGGATGCTATCTATTCAAATAAATAGAGCTTGTCTAAGTAATCTCGGGATAGAAGCATAAAAAGTACAAAGATTTTGTTTAAAATCATGATTCCTTGAAAAAGAAACCCACAATTCGTTGTTCAAAATACAGTCCTTAATAACATCTATTCTTTACAAAACGACATAAGCTCAGTTGGAAAGTTAAATTCAAGAATTAAGCTGAAAATAAAACATTTTATTGGACAAAGTGCCCGCCTTAGGGCAGTCGAGAAATTACGGTACAAGTTATACGAGACGAGACATTACCGCCTGCAAGTCATTACTTTGTCCCTTCTTCATGTATGTATGTAAAAAAGGATAAAGAAAGACTACTTCTACTTTCGCTTATACAGCATGTGAGACGTTCAAAAGGTTATTACTCAGTCACAGAATATATAGAAGATAAAAATGCTTGGGATTAAGACTGCACCGAGCGAAATGTGCCAAAACAGGCAGTCACAGTTAAGTTGATAAAATCAACACTTTTTGTTCAATACAAATATAAAATATACATTTACCATAACAATGAATGTGTTTACAATTACTCCGTGTTAAAAACTTTAAATAATTAATATTTTCGCCTACAAAATTACGCAAATTTGCACGAAAAATGCAAAAACGTAAGCTCGTATTAAGTGATTTTTTAGATTATAACAGTAGAAATCTATCATATTTTATAGCTTAAATGAAACATAAATCGTTATATTTAAGTTTGTCCGTCCTATATATTTAAGTTATTGGTTGACAATAAAGATACATATTTATCAAAAAAGCACTTCAAATCCTCCATACAATTTTACTATAGCGGCCGCGCGCCAATTTGAATATCGAGCTCTGTCATTCAGTCCAACCGCGTCTTACCCTCGGCGCAGTCTTAAGTTGTTTTCACTCACAGGTTATTTCTAATCATATCATTAAGTTAACTAAAAATATGAGTTATTATATTACATAGTTATTATATTACATATTAATATCTATCTAAGATTTATTAAACCTTGTAACACCGCTAATGGACACCCATACGCCGCGCTTCATCTACGCACACATGCAGCGCTGACGACGGTCACCGAGCCCGGCCGAACGCACACATACCTGCCGTTATCGTCCCCACCGCGCCAGGACACTATATAAGGCGTGCGCGCCGGCATAATAAGTGCAAACCGCAGTCCGTTGTGCACGGCATAGCTTCCGCACCTCGTGGAACTATCCGGACCAACTGACACTTAGGGAACAATAGGCGATGGTGTGCGTACATAAATGCTTTGTTCGCGAACATTTGTGGACCATACCATCATCACAATTGTACTTTTATTAAGAAAATAAATCATAAGTGATTTCATTAGTCGTCTTTCCTTCATCACCATCGCTACAGTGGCGACCAACGTGCCGGCCCGGAAAGAGCTCATAGTGACGCGTGCTGGAAGGAAGACTGCAACCCTATGCATTAGGAGCTGTTCTTGTGCAAGGGGAGAACCACGATGAACACCGCTACTTGCTCCTCTACCGCCCTTACTCCTGCTTATATGACATTTGGGCGGCAACTTCGAACTCCGTATGATAATCTACATGATTTTAGGGCAATTATCAGTTCAGAAAACTTTGTCCCGTAGATAACCCCAAAACTTATACAACTGGTTGACCCTTTGAAGAGAGTACAAGAAGTTCAAGAAGAAAAAGAGGAAAAGCGGAAAGAAATCGTTGATCAGCATCGTTCAGTATCTCCTGATTATAAGCCGGGAGATCTGGTTTTAGTTAATCTACACCCATTAAGTAAATCAAGTCAGGGCATTAGCGCTAAACTTGCTCCACGGCGCGATGGGCCCTATATAATACTAAAGAAACATGGCCCAGCATCTTACGAAGTAGCTGCTCCAGCCGCTCCCCAGACAGCTATGGGCATCTACCATGCTTCTGCTTTGAAAGCATATAATAGTGCTAAGGTCACTCTGCCAACACCAGTGGTACCTCTTCCCAAAAGAGGTCGTCCAAAAGGACGCGTGGTGGAATCTAATGAAAACTCTTTCCCAATTCTAGCAATCCCAATTCAGCGTTGTCGAGGGCGTCCAAGGAAGGTCGACTCTTCAGCAGGTCTTCCAAGTCGAAGGGGGAGACTGTAACACCGCTAATGGACACCCATACGCCGCGCTTCATCTACGCACACATGCAGCGCTGACGACGGTCACCGAGCCCGGCCGAACGCACACATACCTGCCGTTATCGTCCCCACCGCGCCAGGACACTATATAAGGCGTGCGCGCCGGCATAATAAGCGCAGACCGCAGTCCGTTGTGCACGGCATAGCTTCCGCACCTCGTGGAACTATCCGGACCAACTGACACTTAGGGAACAATAGGCGATGGTGTGCGTACATAAATGCTTTGTTCGTGAACATTTGTGGACCATACAATCATTACAATTGTACTTTTATTAAGAAAATAAATCATAAGTGATTTCATTCGTCGTCTTTCCTTCATCACCATCGCTACAACCTTTAATTTTTTAATCGTATTTAAATAAACTATAGCACCAATTACACACAGCAGCTCACTTAAGAAAAAGGATATAAAATTTAATGGTATTGTTAATAATTAATGCTAAATTTTTATTTCTTTTTATTTATTTCTATTATTATATATCAGTACATTGACGTTTCCAAGAATTGTTTATACATTTTGATGGCAACAAAGATTTATGACTTTGACTTTGATAAATAGTCATGCCCCAAAATTTTTTATTATTTTAAACATTAACTAGATTCAGTCCGTAGCTTCGCCCGCGTAGATGTAAGTTATGTCAATTTACGTCCCTCAGGAACATTTTTTACGTTTTTTGTGATGAAACTCTATATCCTTTTCTGGACCCCTGACAATGTGTATGCGAAATTTCGTGATGATCGATCAAGTAGCGAAGGCGTTTTCACGCCTTAGCTACTTGATCTAGCTACTTGATTTATGCTTTCGCATACCAAATAAACTCACATTCGTATGGATAATATTAGTTAGTATTAAAACTTCACGGATGAAGCGGATCTAAGAGGCCACTCCTCTACATCGCCGTGCCGAGTTTAATAATAGTTTTAATAGTTTCAATAATTTAATTAGCTTAACAATTAGTAAAGTTTAAGAGTAATAGTAGAGTAATAGTTTCTAAATTATGCAATAAAGTGTCAAATAAACAACGCGATAAAAGCCGTATATAGTAGTTTAATTTCAACTTATATATTATACCACAATTTATTTTAACTAGCGGTCGCCTAGTGCTCGAAATTCGACCAACTGATTTATATTATGTCATGTCATTATACTCGTATATTGATATATGTAACCATAGTTACGCGCTTCGACTGCGTGTGTCAAATGCATGGTTGTGTGCGTGTAGTGTTTTTTCATTAATTGAATGTATTTATTATACATATTTTATATAAATATTAGCATTCGTCACTTCTTCTCTGTATAAACTATAAGTGTGCGAAATTTCATACTCCTCCGTCCGCCCAATTTTGGTAAAAAGGGATCCAAAGTTTTCGCTTCACGTATTAATATATAAGTAATTTCAACTAGTAACTATGTTTCTAACATTAAAATTTTCTGATAAATTTAGTGATTTCCAATAACATCATCGAGGGTCACACGTTATCAGTTAAATTTCAAATCCGATATTAATTAGTTTTCTATGAGATTATCCCTAAATTCAGTGATTAAACTTGCTTGTGTGTGCCTCAATATACGATCATATTTAATTACCATGTTATAGACAGCGAACCATCGTGGTTACTTCGAAAATACCCAGAACTCGGCTGGGTTTCGGGTATTTTCAGTCTTACAGGCACCATTTATTATATAGACAGTCTCAACAAACACAAGAAAACCCAATATTATTTTGCCCTACAGTTAAATTGAACTTTTCTCCTCACAAATGACAGTTGCATTAACCTACGCTGAGTGCACCATCAACCATCCACCCAATTGGTTCTACTGTAGCTAGAACAAGTAAATTGGCGCAGTATTTGGGGACTGCCGATAGAAGTGAAAACTTTAATCCCTAATCATAAACACTTCTAAAACCAAAAATAATTCAAAAATGGAAAGCGTTCGGTGACGATGACGCGAGTTCTATGATTTTTGTTCACCCAAGAAGTGCTCAACGCGCCTAACGAATTTTTCACTTCAATAAACTACAGACATCTTCTGACAAAAGCTTTAATAAGGCTCGTTACCCTGGAATTGAATCCTCCACCTCATAATTAACAGTCGTGCCAGCAGCAGCCTTAGTCAGTTATGATTGTGTGTGTCAACATGAAAACATGAAAGCGGATTTGCGGTCCACATGGTCGAGATTAAGTTCCGCAAGATTGATGTAGGTATATTATGTACGTATCACGAAATAGTGACGCTACCTCAATGGAAATGGCATTAAAGAAAGGTCAGGCTTTTATCTTACGCGTCCTGAACTTTGTTCTACTGTAACATTGATACGATTGCACAGATTGTTTACTAGCCTTACTGCGATATTGCTTTTGTTTAGCAGCAATAGCCTACCTAACTATTGCACTGCCACGCAGAGGTCTCGAATTAGATCCTAAGGTGCGTATCTCTATCTTTTCGAATTTATGATTTTTTGTTTTTATTCGACTAAGGTGGCAAACAAGAATGAAAATGTGTTTTAATAAATATAAATACATATTTAGTGGGTAAAGTATTTATTGAAACACATTTTCACAAGAGCTCATACATACAAAATATAAGAACTACAATCTATCTATAGTATTATAAAACCTTAATAAGGGTGTGCCAGTTCAGTGAAGATTTTTTGAAAACTTATTGCGGTCGACAGTTAGAGGGATACCTACATAGATTCACGCCTGATTCCCAGAGGGGTAGGTAGATACTACGGATTTCCATTTGCTACGATCCTGAAACACTAAATATAGTTTCAATTTAATATTATAATTGCACTCTATTTTGTTTTTAACACAAATGTATATATTATTTATTTATTGATTTATTTATGTATTAGGAAGACCAACAGCTTTGAAATACATAGTATTGAAAATAAATATGCAACAGATAGCCAATGATAGGTCTCCACGACTAACTCTTAAATAACAATGCGTGGACAGCAATTATTTTATCACTTAAACATCTAACATATATAGTATCAAATAAAGTAAAATTAATCAGCATTTAACCTTGTAAAAAAATCAAGTCTGAGCATGCGCTTCACTGCATCCGGTTGAGTATTAAAAACATCAACGTCGAACTTTCTTGCTTGTTCGTTTAAAGTATCACCAAAGTATATTATTATGTATATTCTGCGTCAGTTCCATATGTATGAATATATCCAGTGTATGAAGTTCAAATGGCCACCATTCCAGCACACGCATGTCACATCCTCATATTCACGTTTCCATGGTAAGTGTACACTTGTTAATTTGCTAAGAACTTGGCGGGTACAGCCGTGCCCTTTGATCTTGTCACGTAATTAACGAAGTGGATTAGCGTCCGGCTACCCTCTGAGGTAAAGCATACTTGCATTGAAAAAAGAACTTCGACTGTTGACGTTCTTTAACTTTTCTCCTTTAGGCTGATCTAGGTGAGTAATCGTATGCAGGGTTTGCTGTTCATTGAATTTTAAGTTCAAAGAGATTTAATCTTCGATTAGGCCAAGGAGGCTATGTATTGCATATACATTCCCGCCATAGACCTTCTAGAATATTAAATCTGTTTTGCAGCTTTTTCAATATTTCCTTGTATGTAGTGCTGTTTTCCAATATTTCACATGCTAAGTTTTTTTTTGTTTTTGTTTTTAGATCAAGTGGTACAAGAATCCCACGAGAACGCATTAATGAATTAAAAAGTATTTTATGTATTATGGGTATGATCTAACTGAGTGCTAAGTTTCATACAAACTGGTGTAACGGTAAAGCGTGATTGATAATCATGCATCCAAATACCTTTAGTAGGTTTCTTGTAGGCTTGAGTAAGCGAGATAACTACTTGTTCAAAATTTTCAGACATACGTTATTAGCATCTCGCTTTCACAACTGTCGATCGCTTGCCTCTATGGTCAAGTGAGTTAAATAAGCGTGCATTCGTCGCGATAATAAAATCGTGGATTTTATGCTCAAAATACTTTTTGATCAGTTGATGACAACTTTCTAAGCACAACAGAATCTGAAAATGTACTCTGTTATAATCTTTCAGCACTAAGCACTTGCGATATCAACCGTTGGCTCACAACCCACCAGGTGAGATTAACTCGTCGGTCGTAAAATACTTCCTTTATGTTACACGAACATCACACCTCTATTCTCATTTATATTAAATTCCAACTACTCATTTCAACTTCCTGGAATTCAGTAAAAAGGTTCTAACATCAAAGTCGCAAACTCTAACTCAATACGTCTGTTGAACATTGGTATGTAACCGTTTGCCACTCGACTTCATATCTCAAAACAAACTTGAAGAACTTTGTTGGAGTAAAATTACTGTGATGTACTTAGGTAAAGTTGTATCTCGTGTTAGGCTGAAATATTGAATGAGTAAGCGAGCGTGACTGTTCGGAAGTACTACTGTAAACTTCAGAGGATTTGTTTGTAATTTTACGAGGAACAAGAATAATTAACATACATACGTATTCTGAGTACAGTACTGAGTCTGAAACGGTACCCGGTAGGTGGTCATAGATCTTAGTATTATTTTCTTAAATTAACTGTCATAAAAAAACACATAACAGTGAGTTTAGCACTATAGATAAATCCTGTGTCACGGGGGATTTTACAAATATTCAAACAACGCACACAAATAATACCCTGGCTTAAAACAAATATATGCGACTCATTCAAATTTAAGTTCCGTATGGGAATCGAACACACAACACTCGGCGCAGTGGCAAAGCCGACACGACCACTTAACCCAGCACGCCACCCGTAAAGTCATATATAAGGTACAGTCGCATAGTTTACGACTGATCGTAATATCCCGGGCCAGGCAAAACATTACTGTTAAAATATTCTCAATCATTCAGCACGGAGCTTGGAAATATAGCCAATAGGCTCGCTTCCTATTTTTTTTATTAGTAGCGATAGCTCAGTGGGGTGGCCAACAGACTGCAATGCAGAGAGTCTCGGGTTCGAACCCACGTTGCGCAATGACTTTTCAAAATGATGTGCGTATTGATTGACTATTATCGCCTGCTCCGTGCCTCGGAGATCACGTTAAGCCGTCGGTCCCGGCTGCCATGAACATCCATGGCAGTCGTTATTGGGAAGTCAGTGTCCTCTAATATCCTGACACTGGTCTAGCCTTAGGTTACCGTTAGCCTTTGGCTTGCGGAGGTCAGGTGGCAGCCGCTCCGTGTAAAAACTAATATCCAGTCAAATCCGGTTAGACTAGAAAGCCGACCCCAAGTGACTTGGGAATAATAAAGGCTTGGGAGAAGACTGAGGCTTGCTTCCTATTACGTGGGACCAAAAATTATAGGGTCCGAAATGTGGCTGTAATACACTTATGCCCTTCCCTTGGGAATAATATGCAATATAGGCAGTGTATTGACTCCGTTCAGACCTGGATCTCAACTCGACTAATGTTCAACTTCAGAAATATATTTTCGAAAACATACAAAACATTTTTAAAAGCCATTGTTCGTGCAATCCTTGTTTATTTATAAGAAGCCTCTAGATACCGTCAGTAGTATTTTACTTTGCATATATGATACTTGTATCATATGCAGCTGCAATCCAAGATCTGCAGTGGAATTTCCATTCTACAGCGAAATTCGAATTCAAATAGCGAGTTATTACGCTCGGAGTATCACAGAGAAAGTTGAACCGTGCTGCAAATAGTATCACAAGAAAATACGAGTAGTGAAATCGAAGTATTTTTCTGTTTCGCATGAGGCCAATCAGACTCTCTGCAATATGACAATATTCAAGTAATTTGAGAGTGTTAGATGCGCGGCTGTCCATGATTTGGTAATAGGAATCAGCTATTGTCTTATGTTTACGCGTATGTTATACATTGAAATTAAACAAACTTTATACAGATTTTATCGCGTTGTTTATTTTGTATAAAACACTGTTATTACATAATTTTCAAACTTTAAACTATTATTGTTAAACACTTTTACTAGTTACTGTTTACTTCTATTTAAGCTATTTAAATGATACAACTATTTAGATTTAATTTTAATTTAAGAGACAACTACCATCTTAGTCTCCCCGTGACCATGGCTGCTGAATAACAATCGAAACGTCGGGGAAAGTGTAAAATTAAATCTAAATAGTTCCTTCAGTATAATCTAAATAGAAATTCGACCATAATTGATTTAAATATTAAGTTTGATAGTCATTACGGTTTTATTGTCTATAACTATACACATTTCATTTAGGTTTCGATCTATACAGGGTAATTTACCTATCTTTGTTAAACAAATTATTATATTGATATATGTATATGTAACCATAGTTACGAAGAATAGTATTACATCAGCCAAACAATGCCGAAATACTACGAACGCGATTCGACTGCTTATGTCAAATGCATGGTTGTGTGCGTGTAGTGTATTTTCATTAATTCGATGTACATATTTCTAATGCATATTTTATAAAAATATTAGGATTTTCCCCTCCTTCTCCATATAAACTTTAACTGTGCCAAATTTCATACACCTCCGTCCGCGCAATTTTCGTAAAAAGGGTACAAAGTTTTTGCTTCACGTATTAATATATAGATATTCATACAAATGATAATCTCAAGCCTCTCTCTCCTGTAGGAATAGACAGTGTTATATTACACACACATTCTGCCAGCTATAAATTTTTAGATCCTACGTCAGAGGCTGCGAGTCTATTGCCTACCCTACTCAGTTCCTAATTCCGTCATTAGACTGCGAATTTTAAACAGAAAAATCCAAAAATACTTAGCCCGACCGAGAGATCGAACCTGAGATCTCAAGCATAGCAGTCGCACTATTTCAGCACTACCGAGGTTACAAAGTATTCAAATGATCCAAATATACGACAAAGAAAGTCGAAAAGAAAGCTCCTTCAGGAACAAAGTCATTTAGCTGTAAGAGGAAAACAATTTGTAATGTTCCCGTGTTTACCAAGCCTCTATCGACAAGCTTGTGATATATGTGCTGGGGTTACAGGGACTTTGTACGTACTCATACCACCTTCACAATAGCGACGTGTGCCTATCGATAAAACATTCGATTCTTTCGATAATACATAGTGTTCGAGACACGATTCGATATTATATATTTTTGAAATGAAAACTTCTTTAGGCGCGTTGAGCACTTTTTGGGTGAACAAAAATCATAGAACTCGCGTAATCGTCACGCTTCGTCATCGTCACGCTTCCACGCTTTCCATTTTTGAATTATTTTAGAATATTAACAATATCTCAGAAATGGTACGTCCTATGCAAAAAATAACGAAATTTAAACCCCCCTTAATAACCCCTAGGAGAGTATCAGGAACTAGCATCCGACCCGGTTTTTATTTTGTTTATAAAGAAGTGTTTATGATCAAGGATTAAAGTTTTCACTTCTATCGGCAGTCCGCAAAGACCGCCCCAATTTTTTTTTAAGTGAAAACTTCTTTAGCGTCGTTGTGCACTTTTTTGTGATGGGTAAAAAATGTTAAACTCGCGTCAGGACACGTGACCTGATCGAAAATTCGTAAGACGGAGGGAGAATTGTCATGTTTGTGTACGATAGCGCAATAAATGAATATTGTATTTTACCACATAAATTATAGTACTTTTATATTGATAATTAAAGCAATTCGTGCAAAATTATTCCCTAACCATTCCAAAATATCAAAATTGCACAATGTTAATATTCAAGTTTTCACTTCTGCCGGCACTCCCGGAGTGCAACCCGTTGAGTTTTTTTTTTTAGAAATTTCTCTAGCTGCTTGGGTTTAAAATTACTATTTTCTTGTTAACCCCTCCAGCTAAGCTAGAATGCTTGTGTTAGGAGTGGATTCACGTCAGTAGTGCAATGAGTGAGCTTCGAACCCGCGACCTCTCGATCGCAAGTCCAATACCTTATCCATTGGGCTACCGCCGCTTTTAATAATATTATTTACTGTACGAATTGCTTACAGTAAATACATTGATCATGTCATATAACCTAACGATACAGGGGTCTTACATAAATGTACACAACCAATTAATAAGCAAACACCGCATGCATTATACATATGTCGGAGCGTCAAGAAATGGAATGAAATTTATTACTGTAATTGGAGTTGAATAAAACGTCATCTACTGGTTTGTTTCGGAACGTCAAACATAAGCTTGAGTGAGGTCGTCACAGAGCCAATGTGTCAGTTGGAGTGACAGTTATAACTGTCAGTGTCATATTGACGTTACATAAGCGACGGAGACTCGTGCGCGGACACATTCGGGTGACGAACTCGCTGCGTAACGGATCAAGTCAGAGATAATCACAGTAAACCTTTATTGTTTTATTTCTCCTGTATTTGCCTAGCATTAGTATACGTACGAAGTATAATACCACGTCTATATTTTGTTGCTACATCCTGTCAAAAGCGAGTTGCTATCCTATTCTCCGACACATATGATATTTAAATAACCTAGTGATACATTAAACGTAGCCTAAAATAATACATAATAATTATCAATTATACAATTTAAAGTTTTTGTGAAACAAGAAGTGATGTAATTGAAAATTCCTATTAAGTCGACATATATATATATATTTTTTTTTTAATTTAGTTTGTGGAGTCTCCTTTTAAGCATTTAATGCCTGTGTTAGGAGGCTCCACTCTTCCATACCGTAAAATTACATAGCAAATAAAGTAAGTAGATACAAAACTGTTAAAAATTATTTTTTTTACAATTTTATTACTATTGATATAAATATAAATTAATGCATGCAATCTTTGTGTGTTAGTGCAGTATGTGTGTGTGTGAGGGGGTGTGTGTAAGTGTGAATGTGTGAGTGTATGTGAGGGTGTGTGTATGTGAGTGTGAGTTTACGAGAATATATAAGTGTTTGTTTGCCTAAAGGGGACTGTAGATCGAAGTTTGTGATGTGTGCTAATATGTTTTATTTTAAGTGTTGTAGCAGTGCTTCCGTTTCACCAAAGGTAAGTGTCATAACCCAGCTAATTAGCGCTTTTTTAGCTTCGTAATATGTTTGTGTATGTATGTAAATTTCCTTATTTATTTTATTATATAATTTAGCAGCTCGTTTTTTTAATTGATTACTGGCAAATACCGTGTTTGTCTGAGGAGTCGGTATGATTATGTCCTTTCTCCTTTTGGAGGTTCTATCAGAATGGTATGCTGTGGTCTTATGTGTCCTTAGAATAATGTGCACTATATAAAGTTTTCTAACTGAGAGTAAATTACTTATTTGGTATAATCTTTCAGTAGGGTACGTTATCTTTTTAAAATACATTAATTTAATAAGTGCACGTTGTGCTCGTTCAACGCCAATAAAATGGGTTTTAGCAGCACTTCCCCAAATGGGGATACAGTATACAATGACGGATTGAACTAGAGCGATATATATTTCATTAAGTATATTGCGAGGGCTATTTTTGGTAGTGTTTGTGTTTGTAGGAACAATATGCCTCAGCGTCCTAAAAATCCAACTTAACTTTCTCACTCTATTACCAACTTGTTCAAGATGGGAATACCAGGTTAATCTCTGGTCAATTACTACTCCTAGATTTTTATTCATTGGCTAGTTTTATGATACGAGGTATAGGAGCGTGCGACAGTCCTCTAATATAGTGATACTTACGATTTTTGTTAGTTAACACCTGATGGTAAACTTAAGCCGTAACGACAACGCAAATGCAATTATATAATAATTGTGAAAGGTCAGACTCGACAAAATATATCGAAATAAATCATATTCAAGCCATCGTAATTCGAATATTCCGTAATTAATAGAATAGTAATCGTTACAAAGAATATTTTAACATACAAATGCACGCTCGTAGTTTTCAAATCGTTTCATGTATTTTTTCGTTACCATCGCACAACACTACTCAGTAATATACTGAAAATAACTGTGCCATTACAAATGCTTTATTTTCACGGTCAAGATTTCGTCGAGGGATGATTTGTTACTATAGGGTGTCAAAACATTTAGTCTTTAATAATTTTATTTGTTTCAGTCACAAAGTACTGTAGCGAGTCTTGGTGTACGTTGTCTAATAGAATGTTTGTAAAGTCCTACAGTAAATAGTACAGTCCTACATGACACAAGAAGTGAAACTTAATGCAGAAGACGTCTCTTAAAAAAATAAGGCAGAAAAAGATTAGCCTAGTGTTAAACTTCTCCTAAACTCCTGGACCGATTTTGATGAAATTTTTTGTGTGTGTTCAAGTGGATTTGAGAATGGTTTAGATTTGTTTTTTTTCCTGTGTACAGGACAATGTCTTTCAGGACAGTTAGTAATATATAAGAATACAAATTAAACTATGCTATGTTATTGTGTAATTGAAAAATAAATAAATTATTATTAAAATTTATTATTAGCTGCCTGCTGGTGATTCGGTAAATTAATGACTCAATCACTTCTAAGTTTACAATCATGTTTCGGCCAATTGTTAGGCCCGACTCCTATTCAGATTAGTAGACCAAAATGTTGTTCAATTTAACGTTAATACATTTTTAATATCACCAGGTATCATCGAATAATTAGCAACTGGGAAATCGTCTACCCGTAAAACATTTACTCCTAAAACTATATCCCCATAAAGCATTCTCCCTCAAAAAGTCAGAAGTCAACAATTCCAATTCGATATCAACACTCGATTGGTTCAATACTCAGGGTCAACAACGGCGCATTGAATAACAAACACCTCGTTTAATGTGGACGTAATGTATGAGGAAAACGTTCCATAGCAATCGGTACGGGTCCTCGAACTCAATGGGATGGACCAATCCTGAACATTGGTCATGGGACATTACACACCCGCGATTTTGTTATATTACCGGTGGACGGTGGAAGTAGGACAAATGAAATATCGGCTGACGGTGACCCGTTATGTTATCATAGTGCTTTTAGACAAAGACAAAGTTGGTAAAGTCTAGTACACACAGTTTTCATCAGATATGTCTTTTGGATTTACTAAGAGCACATTTATTCTAATTTGACGAAGTTGTGATTTTTCTTGTTTTTGTAGATATAGCTGTAAATCTTAGACTTAAACTATTGAGTAATGATTTTCCAAATCCATTGCATCTTACTCGACAAACCAGAAAAATATAAATATAATAGTGTCTTTTTTTTATTGCTATTGGTGGCAGATGAGCAAGTGACCCACCTGATGGAAAATGGTAACCGCTACTCATGGATTTCAGCAATGTCAAGACACAGCAAACCCTCTGCCTACCGTAAAAGAAGAACTCTCTTTAAACCTCGTTTGAAGAAGGACATATCATAACGCTCGGGAAACACCGAAGCTGGCAGTTCATTCCAGAGCTTGCAAGTACGTGAGAGAAATGTATTAATATCCTAATATGCGAATGTGGGTTTTTGTTTATTACGCTTGCCCGCCTTAACTACTCGACTAATCATCATGAAATTGCATCTCGTTATCTGTACTGAAAAGGATACAGGGTACCTTTAATAAATAAAAAAGGCCTATTCCTGAGGGAAAGAAAATTGATATAACCTACGTTTACTGAAGGTAAGCCGCGAACATATCTATCTATACTAATATTATAAAGCTGTAGAGTTTGTTTGTTTTTGTTTGAACGCGCTAATCTCAGGAACTACTGGTCCGATTTGAAAAATTATTTTAGTGTGTGTTGGATAGCCTATTTATCGAGGAAGGCTATATATATATATATATATATATATATATATATATATATATATATATATATATATATATATATATATATATATCTATATATATATATACATATATATATATATATATATATATAACATCACGCTACGACCCACGAAGGGGGCGCAGTAACGATAAACGCGGGTGAAACATCTAGTAATTATATAAAAGGCAATCATATCACTAAGCTAAAGTAGAATGGACACAAAATATAATTTATGAAGGTATTCAAAAACAATACTGTGTAATTGCATGCGCAAGACTATCAGGCACAGAATACGATGTCGCATATCATCTCATGACTACCTTTTATCTGATATTTTTTATCAATTTAGCTGAGGTTATTTGGGTCCAAGCCTGATGCTGAAGGGTTCGCTACGGACTACCATAAAATCTATAGATATTTGCCCAATTTACTCTATTACATCTCTACATGAGTTCGTAAATCTATGTCTCATAGTTTTCTATAGAAAATATAGATAAATATACTTACGAAAAATATTAGTTTTACAAAACAATACAATAACATTTTTCGAATTTAGTATCCTATTATTATAAATGCTAAAGTGAGTTTGTTTGTTACGCTTCTACACCTTAACTACTTGACAGATCATAAAAAAATTTCGCATACACGTTGTCAGAGGTACATATTAGGACACGGGGTACCTTTTATTCAGAAAAACGGACTGTTACTAAACTACATTTACGCGGGCGAAGCCGCGGGCAAAATCGAGTTGAATATAAACGTGAGCGCAAAAGCGTGTTAATAAATAGATCTTTATACTGATTAAAGCTTTCAATTGTTCATTGTTGTTCCTAAATATTCAACAAACAAACAAACAACACTTCTCTTTATTAATATCACAATAAACATTAACCTTTGCTCTCGCAACGCTTCTAACATTTAACCCCTCAATGTTAACAATGCTAGTTCGTTTTATGATATTAGCTCGATACAATGATGGCGATTTCAATGCGCTATTGTTGTACATTATATTAATTTAATTACATTAAGTATAAGGTCTACATTATATTATAATACAATCCTAACGAAAATTATAAAAGCGAAAAGGAGTTTGTTTGTCACCTTTTCACGCCTAAACCATTGAACCGATCATAGTGAAAGTTTGCATATACGTTTTCAGGTGTACAGAAACGGACATAGGCTACCTTTCATCCCGAAAAAAATTACTGTTCCCGAGAAAAACAACAATAACGTTCTTATGATAATAGATGGCGCCACGTGTCTTTCGAATCATGATTAAATTATATTATTACAAGCAGAGTACAACCCGAATTGATTGTCAAATTCTAAATTAACGCGAGCGAAGCCGCGGGCAAAAGATAGTAATTAATATATTCCAAAGGTTTAGCTTCAATATTTAACCTATTATATGCTATAAATGCAACAATATCCAAATATACGCTTGAAATAACAAACAATATGATGTTATTATAATTATGTTCATAGACTTACGCCTGTACATTAAATAACTAAGGGTATTGCACCCACATTTCGCTAACCACGTGTTAAGGTCGCAGCTGACTTATACAACACCGCTCTCGCACAGCTAAGCCAAATGGAGAGGCCACTACCCGCTGTCCATGCACCGACAGCTAGCAGGCAACCAGCTGTCCCCGCGCTTACAGCTAGCAGTTGACTAGCTGTCCCCGCGCATGTATTGTATGTGTCAAGCGAGCAGTCTGCGTCCGTACATCGCGCTAGCCGCCCGCTTGAAGCGCACGGAAAGCGTGGCTTCAACTATCGAGTGGTGCGATGGCGGTAAACTCGCTTACAGCGAGCTGTTTACTAATTTGTGATATCAATATAAATTAGGTCTACAGAGGACGCCCTAAAGCTCAAATTTCTATTAACATTATTTTGCCGTATGGGAGCAATGTTGTATAAGTCGGCTGCGACCTTTAAGGTACCAAATAATTATGGGTGAACGTTACGCCATCTTTCAAGAATTTACCAACTGAAACGTCCAACAACACTTCGATGGTTCCGGAAACAAACCCAGGATCATGCAATTTTTAGCAGGTACCAGAAAACATTGCAAACTGCGTCCAGTTATTGAGAATTTTCACAACATAACACTTTTCCTGGTCTCATAATCTGATACAAACCTCAAATCGACACCACTGGACCAATGCAACAGTACTATAGCATAAAGATGATAGCTACAAGATCAAACGACAACCTAAGAAGGTACACCTGGATTGTGTATGAGATTTTATGATAAAAAAAGCGATTAAATATAATGACCACCAAAAATAGTACTTGCGCAGCAAAATATGCTTACTAAAATATATCATAACGAGCACCTATACGCCTTAAATCACTGCATGCCGTCTTGGCAGGGTTAGGTTATGTTAGGTTCCTTCTTAAACCCACCCAAAAATAGGAGCTCCGCGAAACGAGGCTCCGTCGACTTATTTTGATGTCTTTAAATATATTTTGCTGTGCAATTTGGTGATCATTTACTATTTTTGACTGTTATATTTTACTATATCTGGTGATAAGTTAACCATAAGCCAATAAAGAAACCTGCCATAAGAATCATTACAGTTGTATTAAAGAAAAATACATGCAGCGCCGATTCTAAATAAATTCGTGTAAGCAAAAATGATACTGTTACTGCCCAAAGAAGCAAGCCTGTTGCACGTAACAGTACAATTACGGGCAGTACTACATTTATTTATCACAAATATCGCGAAAGAGAAGAGATATAGAGAGGAGTTCTTGACGTTGCTTAAGTATATTGTTGTCCTTGTCCCGCTCGATGAGCTTAGTCCTACGATGATTGGCTCGATGCTTGCGTCTTAGAAGTAGGTGCTATCGTATATGAAGTGTGCAGGCAGTGTTAAAAAATTAGGAGATTAATAATGATCAACAAAGTATATATACAGTTATTTCATCTCATTCAAATGTATGATTAGTCGGCCTCGATGACGTAGTGGTTAGTGTAACCGACTGCCGCGCCCGAGGTCGCAGGTTCGATTCCCGCACAAGTCAAACATTTGTGTGCATGAACATGGATGTTTCTCTTGGTCTGGGTGTTTCTGTGTATAATATGTATATATTTACAAAACAAAAAAGTATAAATGTATGTTTTTTCCATTGTCTAGTACCCATAGTAGCTCTGCTTAGTTTGGGCTAGATGGTGTAGTATGTATTTGGTAGAATATTATTATTATTATATTATTATTATCATAGAAATCACGTACGAGCCCTAAAGAATAAACAGTACTACCGCGAAACTAGCTAGAACAAGTTAACTTTGAATTCTGCTGTTGGTTGCTAAAATATAAATAAACGTAGCCGCGCTCGGCATCTCGGGACACATAAATTGTACCAAATTATAATTTACGCTGCAAACTTAGTGTGGGACTCCGAGTTCATGACCAAGAAGCTTAAGAATGATGTAGATTAATCTGGTTATCTGCAAGGAGTCAAGGTCGAGGATTATTCTTACCGCATAAGGCAGTAATCATTATTTTAAAACTAAAATTTTATGACAGATTTTCGGCTTCTCTAATTCAAAACTTTTTACTGGCAGTTGTACTGATATTTCTTGTAGTTATATTTTTAACCCCCGACGCAAAAACGACGGGGTGTTATAAGTTTCACGTATCTGTCTGTGTGTCTGTCTGTGGCATCGTAGCTCCCGAACGGATGAACCGATTTTGATTTAGTTTTTATTGTTTGAAATGTGAATTAGTCTGAAGTGTTCTTAGCTATGTATGATGAAAATCGGTCCAAGATGGCCGCCGCCACAAAATAGCGGATTACATATTTTTTCACAACCCCCTTAATATGGATATCAAATGAAAGGGCTTGACTAGTAGAATACTATACATATTGCGTATTGCTTTATGAACCAATTAAAACGACGATGTGGTGATTGAATATTGACTGGTTTATTGTTACTTAATTAAGGCTTATATACTAAGTTATTATACATACATACGTAGTACGGACCTATATAGGAAAGGGAAATTATGATGTTTACTTTATTTGCATAATTAACAATATTAACTATTATGTATTACGGCACGTAGTATTTTGCTTTGCTAATAACAAGTTATATATATCACGTTTGCATGTACTATACTATACTATGATATACTATGGCTTTCGCCATAGATATTCCCCCCTTGAAGAAAAAAACTAAATTACACATAGTAATAATTAGATTAGAAAAAAATAATAATACAGATTAATTTTATGCCTACGTTTCTAAACAACGTTTGCGTCTCTAATTATTTTCGTAAGCCTCTTCTCGATCTTATTGCTTACGAATTTGAATACTATGACTATGGTTGCGATTGTACATATGACAACCCCTGCTATCGTCATGAATATTATCCAGCTCCGGATCCCTTGTACTTCCTCGACCACTTGGGAGTGCAGGATTAATAAATCTTCTGGTTTTACTGCATTGTTCTGCACCATGTTGATTTGTTCCTTCTCGTGGCTCAAGTTTGATTCCATGCTATGTGTTGTTTCGACGCTGTGCTAAGTGAATGCATAAAGTAGTGTTATTCTAGCTTATATAATATAATTGGAATCTAACCGTTTGCTTATCTTGCTATCGTTTAACATGAATGCAGGTTTAACTCTATCGATAGCTACACTTTTTTGTCGTCCGTTTATCAAGATCGTGAAGATCTTATCATTTCGACTGATGACAAGATAAGGACCATCGTACGGCGGTGTAAGACTTGGCCGTAATCGGTCACAACGTAAGAAAACGTGCTTACATTCCGATAACTGTGGGTGCACGAATATCTTGTCGTTTTTACTTTGTCTTTGTGGAACAGAAATCATGTGTTCTAAGTTGTCCTTAATTTCTCTGATAAAATCTGCGTATGTTGAGTTATTATGTGTCTCGAAAAATGCTCCAGGCAATCTCATTGTTGACCCGTATACTAATTCAGCTGCCGAGTATCCTGTGTCTTGCCGTAAACTCGTACGTATGCCAAGTAAAACGGTAGCTAACTCTTTTGTCCAATTGATTGTGTTACCTCTTGCTATCAATGCCGTTTTCAATGTTCTGTGCAGTCGTTCTACTTTAGAGTTTGACTGTGGATGATATGGGGAGGTTCGAATTTTATGTATTCCCATTAAGTTTGCTAAATTTTTGAATATTACAGATTCAAATTGGCGTCCCTGGTCTGTGGTAATGTATTCAGGGCATCCGAATCGGGCTATCCAGCCTTCATATACCGTTCTGGCTACGGTTTCTGCAGTTATATCAGCTATGGGAAATGCCTCTGGCCATGAAGTACAACGATCTATCATTGTAATTATGTATCGTTTGTTTTTAGAAGTGGGTAGAGGCCCAACTAAATCAATATGAAGATGGGAAAATCTTCCTGTTGGCATGAAATATCCGAATTGTGATTTTGTATGACGATGTATTTTTGCTCGTTGACATTGTAAACATGTCTCAGTCATCTTATTTACGTCTTTATTCATATTTTCCCATATATAGTTAGTTGAAATCAGTTTTCTCGTAGTATTCTTACCAGGATGGCTAATGTTATGAAAACTTTCGAAGATAGTTTTCCTGAATTTGAGGGGCATAAAAGGGCGTTGTTTTCCTGTTGATATATCACAATAAATCTTAATATTTTTATCTGGAAAATGTATTCATTCTATTTTTAACGATTTATTGGCTTTTAATCGTTTTAACTCGCTGTCATTCTTTTGATATTCTTCTACCTCGTACCAATCGATTGCAGAGGGTAAGGATATCGTTTCGATAACTCGAGATAAAGCATCGGCTACCAAATTCTTGTGGCCGCTGATGTGCTGGATATCCCTACTGAATTGTGATATATAATTCAGATATCTGATTCGTCTAGGGGCATCATCCAATGACGGCTTCTTATCGAAAGCATGCATTAGTGGTTTGTGATCCGTGTAGACCGTAAATTCTCGTCCTTCGATGAGTCTTCTGAAATGTTTTATAGCCATATAAATTCCTAGTAGCTCTCTATCGTAAGTAGAGTATTTTGTTTGGGCTTCACTTAGTGATTTGGAGAAAAAAGCTATCGGCTCCCATTTTTTGTTTCTTCGCTGCTGTAGTACAGCGCCTACGCATTTGAGACTAGCATCCGTCATTAAAGCTATTTGCGCGTTGCTGTCCGGACATGCTAATGTAGTTAATTGTCGAAGGTCCTGCTTGCAACATTCAAACGCGTGGTTTGCTTCGGTATTCCACTGTATAACTGTCTTATCATTTTTCTTACAATTAATTAAATATTTATTTAATGGTGCTTGATGTTTTGCTGCATGTGGAATACTGCTTCGGTAGAAGTTAATCATACCCAAAAAACGTCGTAATTCATTTATCGTTTGTGGTTTAGGGTAATTGTTTATGGCTTGAATTTTTTCCATAGTAGGAGTCAACCCTTGGCTCGTTATATGATAACCGAGGAAATCAATTTCCGACTTGGCAAATTCGCATTTGTTTGTATTTATTGTTATGCCGTGATCATGCAAGCGCTTAAACACCTCTTCTCAGTGTTCATAATGTTCCTTACTATTATTTTTCTTATCAGCGATAAATATGTCGTCTACATACACGAATACGTAGTCCAAGTCTCTGAATATGGAGTCCATAAATTTTTGGAAGGACTGTGCTGCGTTTCGTAACCCGAATGGCATTCTGATGCATTCAAAAACTCCAAAAGGGGTTATAATCGCTGTTTTCTCTGGTTCAGCTACGGGCAGAACGTGAAAAGCTTTCTTTATGTCTATTTTGCTGAAAATTCCTTTTCCGCTTGCCACGTACGTAAAATCGAGTAGCCTTGGAAGTGGGTACCTGTCTGGTACTGTTATTTTATTTAGTGCGCGGTAATCTCCACAAGCTCTCCATTCGCCATTCTTCTTCTTGACTAAATGAAGTGGCGATGCCCATTGACTGCTTGACGGTCGGCAAATTCCCATATCCATCATGTCTTGGAATTCCTGTTTTGCAATTCTGTATTTATCAGGAGGTAATGGACGCGCTCGAGTAAATACTGGGAAACCTTTTGTTATTATTTGATGCTGTACTTGGTGCTTGGTAGGTAGGTTCATCGATCTAGGCTTTGTAATGTCTTCATATTTCTCTAACAATCGCTTTATTGGTTCCTGTAGAGAAGCGTTTAACGATCGGACTGATGCAATGTTTGCTCTCACTATTTTGGCAGGCGTTTTCAAACCTGTCTTTTTATCGATCAGTTTTTTTCCGTGTATATCTACTAATAATTGATAATGATCCAGAAAATCAGCTCCCAGAATTGGCATCTTGACGTCGGCAATGGTAAATGTCCATTTAAAGCTTCGGCGAAGTCCTAGGTTAAGCATTAAAGTGCATTCCCCGTATGTATTTATAGGGCTGCCGTTAGCGGCGAATAATTTGTATTCGCATGCTTTGCTCTCGTTATTTGTGCGATTGATAACCGAAATGTTAGCACCCGTGTCGACTAAAAATCTATAACCACTGTTTGAGTCAGTTATAGTTAGACGGTTTGCTGGGTGAATAGCACAGAGACCCGTCGTTTTCTGTGCTACTTCTAGTTTTCCGACGGCCTGATATTTTTGTTCATATTCCACGAACATGGCTTCTTGCATTTATACGAATCTTGCTTGAAACGATTATGATAATAACAAATTCCATTATGCGAGCTTCTGTGGCGCGACCTTGACCGTGAGTGTGACGTATGGCGTGAATGGAATTTGCTGCGTTGCATAGGTTGATGCTCGCGTGCGCTACGTAATGCATTTATTTCTATTCGCATAGCTGCAAGTTGTGACGATATGTTTGTTATTAAATTAATGTCAACCGATGTCTCTTGAGTGGTATTCTTGTTGTAGGTCAAGTTTTCATATATTTTATCGGCTAACTCGCTCAAGTTGTCTAATGATAAATTGTTTGTAACCGATATAATCGCTGTTAGCGAAGCGGGAAGTTGTCTTAGCCACAGAAGACGAATAGTGTCGTCGTTTATATTTCCACATCCCACTTCCTTCATTTTTCTCAAGAGCTGGGAAGGCTTTTGGTCTCCGAGGTCCATTTCTGATAGTAGTCTGTGAAAACGTCGGTGTTCGCTCTCTTCGTAGCAGTTTATTAGACGTTCCTTGATGGTGGAGTACTTATTATCGCTGGGAGGATTAGTCAAAATGTCTGTAACCTGATGGATTACCTCTTTTGGTAATTTAGATATTACCATATTGTATTTGTAGTCTTCGCCCTGTTTTTGTGGTGCCAAGATGGCTTCAAACTGAGCGAACCATAATCGTGGTGAGTCTGTCCAAAATTGCGGTAGTTTTTCCGTGACCGTGATTGCAGCAACAGTTTCGCAGCCTGAGTCGCCTTTTGAAGGAGTTATTGGTGGAGCCATTTTTCTTCTGACGTTATGAGGATGTGATAATATCGTAATACTATTGTTCTCTAGATTCACCGCTGAAAACCAAATTGGGTTCCGGTCGTCCCGGTATTATATCAGCACTAGAGACCAATAGATCACGTCGGGGTCACCAATTATTACGTGTTGCTTTATGAACCAATTAAAACGACGATGTGGTGATTGAATATTGACTGGTTTATTGTTACTTAATTAAGGCTTATATACTAAGTTATTATACATACGTAGTACGGACCTATATAAGGGAAATTATGATGTTTACTTTATTTGCATAATTAACAATATTAACTATTATGTATTACGGCACGTAGTATTTTGCTTTGCTAATAACAAGTTATATATATCACGTTTGCATGTACTATACTATACTATGATATACTATGGCTTTCGCCATAATACACTATGATAAATTTCAAATCCAAGATGGCTGGCACCGCAAAATGGCGTATTACTATTTTTATTATTTTATGTCGGGGGGTTTTCAGTTATGTATTATATTTCGGTACCTATAATCATGAAAGACAAAGTTCAAACGTGTATATAATACATCATTGGCTATGTTGGTGTGTTCACCAACATATTGATTAATATATGCTACGAGTATAACTTTGTTGGTTGGCATGGCGAAATACATAACTGATTTGATAGAGAGTTTTAATTGTACTGAAGAAATTATTGTTACAAAAGCGTGTCTTTTAAAATGCAAGGTATATCTAATATCGTGGGTCAACTTACGCTACGACATAGGGACGCGCGTGGTATGAAGGTATTGTACAACTTGCTTGTACAGCCTATCTTGTAGGTATCGTCTCATAGGCTCAGCCTTTTAGTTTAACCTAGGAACTGACTTAAATGTTTTGGTCCGTACGCCCGAAGTACAGGAGAGCCAGACATAACCCTCTCGCCTCCCCTTGTGGTGAGAGGGTATGCATCGGGCGCATTTAACCACGAAAAAAAAGAAAAAAAGGAACTGACTTAAATATAAGTTCACTAAACTGATTATATTATCTCTGATTACAAACTTTGACGTTATACGAGCTACTTTGTTGCTTAGATAAACAAATGATTTTTTATTTTGACTTAACATTTTATTTCTGATTAGTTTTGAGTACATTCCCTTTCTTCTCAACTAACCCTGTTTCTGATGTAGAGTCCCCACTTCACCAACCTTTGGGCTATATAAGGTGAGGGCACTGTACTGTTCAGTGCCAGAAAACACCTTCAAAGTCCAGCTATAGACAGCTCATGTTCTTAAATATTAAAGATTCGGTCCTTGTTCTAGCGAGTTATGAAAGTAGTTGTAATGCTTTAATTGTGTAAAAGTAGCAATTGCATTCAAATTTATTGACAGTACTATTGGACTGCACAGATGGCGTTGCGGTTTAAATGGTCACCACTGAAACTGCGCCAAGTACCGTGGATTCGATCTCCACACGAATAAAACATTGTACGAGTTACAAATAGTTGTCTGGAGTCTGGGTGTTCTTTGAGTCCATTGTTGGAATGTTTGCATCGTCCCCTGGGACACAGGAGTCATACCTAGTCCGGAAGATGTCTTCATAACTGCGAGCCCAGCGATCTTCAACTCTATTAATTGGATACCTCATTGTACACATCGACTCGATTATTATTCGAATGCAATTATGCGCAATTATTCAAGATAACAATATTCTTTAATATACTTATATGCTGAAGAATATTACGCCTTGCGTAAAGTCATATACATAATTTAATAATATATAACTGCAATTATTTGTAGGTAATTATATTATCACTAATCTAATCAGACTAATGAGTTAACATTGTCTGTAGTCACGTATGCTTTTGTATCATGTAATTGACAAATTTTATTGAACTAATTAATTATCTCTCCTGAGAGATATACATATACTTATTATGTTTACCCTGTAATAGTACAATATAACTATACAGTGTGCTACAGTGAACCGTGGTCATATTTGAAGATCTTAAAGTCTTCTTCTGCTTTAGTCTTTTCCCTTTATGTAGGCAAACATATCTTCTTCTTCCTAGCCTTTATTATTCCCAAGTCACTTGGAGTCGGCTTTCTAGTCTAACCGGATTTGACTGGATATCAGTTTTTACATAGAGTGACTGCCATCTGACCTCCGCAACCCGAAGGCTAACGATACCCTAAGGCTACACCAGTGTCAGGATATTAGAGGGCACTGACTTGCCCAATAGCGACTGCCATAGATGTTCATGGCAGCCGGGACCGACGGCTTAATGTGCTCTCCGAGGCACGGAACAGGCGATAATTGTCAATCAATACGCACATCATTTCAAAAAGTCATAACTTCCGGAAGTAAGAGGTGTGCGACGTGGGTTCGGACCCGAGATCCTCTGCATTACAGTATGTTGGTCTCCCCACTGAGCTATCGCTGTTTTTTTGATAACATGAGCTATAATGTCTCTTCTTTTCATTTTTTATATTTTCAAATCAAAAATTTGTTTTTTCCCATAATTATTTACAATAATGAACACAGTTTTTCATGTTTGATATGATATGATATAATGATATCGTGATCGTATTTTTTAAGATTACTTTTTTAATCTCTCGTGTGTTTTTTGCACACCTGGTGTGTATAAACGCCAAGGACTTTCCTTTCCCTTTTTTTTTGCCAAACACTCAAACATAATTTGCTTATTTTATAATGATTCCTAATTATTAAGCTGGTTTTGTTGCATTTGCTAAATTTAGCAACAACATTTTGTAGGGATAACTTCTTGACAAATTTGGACATACGGTCATCATTTTTGACTTGACTCCAAAGATGTCGACACAGTCAATTATTTTATTAGGTATTTAATTTTTCTATGTAATCATTTTTTTTAAACATTTCCAATCGCCGGTTATACGATTGCCACGCGATCCACTATATATTAAAGGCGCTAATGAATACTACTCCTTACTGTTATACTCTGCATATATTCTATAACTTTATACAAGCAACTGGAGACCTACCATAACACACTTGATAAACCACATCGATATACTGAGATATGTACACTGTGAGGCAATCAAAAATAAACAAGATCAGCCAAGAGCAAGTTGGATTAGCACACTTGGCTAGTTTTAATTATTAGTTCATTAAATTATTGCTATCAATATTTATTGTCCTTTAGAGTTTGGATAATATTCACACTAGACTTATGACTTGCCATTTTATACTGTAATCAAATAGACCAACATATCCATCCTGTGCATATAACTCGTGTCAACAACTTAAATCGTGCGCGACAAACTCTCTTTCTTACTCAACCCTGTCAAAACCCTTCTACTCAGATTGGCAGCTTAATATTTAAACCATTCCAGCAGCTACTGATAACTCATAACGTTAAACCGAGTCACAAAAGTGCAGCTCAGAATACTGCTATTACATTAGTTCCACAAAGTTCTTACTTCATACAACATGTATTACCTACCACCCCAAGCGTTGCCTTCTTGCTCTCAACTCGCATAAAATAGCTCAAGTAAGTAAACAGAGATATTAAAATGACGTCTTTTTTATGTCTCCCTTGGTCACCGTACGTAAAAATTAGTACTCTTTCAACTGTTCGCTACATCTCAACCTTATGCCCGTAAAGCAAGCGCGTTACTGCTCATATTTCAGTAACCTCTTACAGTTATACTGAAGGGACTGACGTAAAATTCCTTCTCGGATACTTTTCTAGTTGACGTGAGGTTGAGTGGCCTTGGAACACCTTCGGTCATAACTATCTTTAAGTTACATACTAAATAATTCTTGAGAAACTATTCCACTGTTTAAGTTTTAAGTGTTAAAATGCCAACGTTTTGGAAATTGCGTCTGAAATAAGGTACGTGAACGTTTAAAGTTTACTGCAAAACTTTTGAAGGATTTGCAGCTGACAGCGTAGAGGCAACCTGTGCCTTGCATTGCTCTATATTTTGGCTTGAAAATTATGTATAATGCAGACGGCTAGTGCGTCTCCTGAGAACTAACTGGCCAGACAAAATATATATCAAAACTACAAGAGATCCGCGAAGCTTTTAGTCTGAAAGTCATTTCAATGCATAATGTTAGAATTATCTATTGTAAATGTAGCTGTCATATAAATGAATAATATTATAGACTACTAGCTGTTACCTGCGACTTCGTCCGCATAGATTTTAACTAAAAAGTGTTTGTCTCCGCGGAACCCAAATTATTTTTCTAAAATCTTTATGACATCAGCTATCTGCCAGTGAAAGTCCCGTCAAAATCGTCAAAAACAGATAGACAGACATACAAAATTTTAAAAACAGATAGTTTTGTATGGGTACCTGGTACTTTCATATGCATTAGATAAAAAGCTGTTATTTTGACATTACAAACAGACACTTAAATTGTATTTATTTGTATGTATGTATAGAAGATATGTATGTATAGATATAAAGACATATAGTATTAGTGTATATATGTATATAGTTATTTCGAATGTGAATATTCTTTAGACCATTGATTCAATGTTCATAATGTGCCCGAAGCAAATGTAATCTCTGCTGGGTTAAAGGTATATTTAACAAATTTCCAATAAAGTTGACTTTTTAAAAGTAACTGCTGTTCTAGGATCTTTTCAAATTTTCAAACTATGCTTACAAAGTACACTCAGACCGGAAACAACTATTTTTGGATGAATAAATTTTTTGTCCCGTGATCAAACCCACAACACTCGAACCACTGGAAGTGGCGAGGCGATTACTTAAACTACTATGTCATCTATGCAGTCAATATGGTATCTAGATGATATGGTATTCTAGAGTAAAGGAAGTATTTACTCTGAGTTTTCTAGTTGCTGCTGACACCAATAAAATTCCTTAACATATTTCAACAAGGCATTGTAAATTTGCAGTCATGATGAAATCTTAAATTCATATATATTCCTAACAACACACTATATAAACGCGAGTTTAATAAGTTTATTTTAGCAACTCATATACTAGCCGGAAGTATCTTAATGCCGCACCGCACACTGTATAATTTCCGGCTAAGAATAAACTACATTGTACACAGCACTTAGATATTTCTCCAGAGAACGGACAGCAGGATGCGGTTAGGAAAATGAATAGTTATAGCTTATACTTGTATCTTTCTCGTAAGTTGCATACATACGTAGTCTCACGCTTATTTTACTAAATGCGTAAGCAGAGTTATAAACAACCACATTTTGTCAACTATGTTTTTAGAGTCCATGTATATAACAGACTTTTTTGACGTGACAACGTCTAATAAATCGATGAACGCCGGCTGCACGCACGGAAAAGGATGACTCACTGTCCCGTTACGCTCATTGTCCCGTTACGCTCATTGTAACGGAGCGAGAGCGCTACACGAGCGGGCGAAAGGCACGATCGGCTTGTATGACGTTGTCACGTGAAACTATCGTCCGTAAACCGACTTTACAGACAACCAATATTTTTTTATACAACCAAGGTGGCAAACAAGCATACGGCCCACCTGATGATAAGTGGTCACCGTAGCCTATGGGCGCCTGCAATACCAGAGGCATCACTTGCGCGTTGCCGACCCTTTAGGAAAGGAAGTGGGAAGGAAGGAGTGAGAAAAGGGAAAGGGGGTGATTGGGCCTCCGGCACTCTCACTCACAGGACGAAGCACAACAGTAAGATTACTGGTATTTCACGTCGATATTCTGTGAGAGGGTAGTCCTTCCCCGGTCGAACCGGCCCATTCATGCTGAAATCAGCGAGGCTCTACTACCTACAAAAGTGCGTACCTAGTGCGTGAGTTGTCTTTTGTAATAATATCTGAGAATCATTCATTGTCGCACATATGTGTTAGTTGGCGAGTCAATCACTTGCTCTACATGCATATTATTCGACGTGTAATCGACTTGAGCCGCGTATTATTACACCGCGACCATTTACGGGTTATGCACTGCACTATTGCACAATATCTGATTAGTTAGCATTTTATAGTTAAAATGGAGACATTTAGTTTGAGTCGACCCACTAGGGCGATTATGTTGTCTCTTTCTAGCATATGACAATTTGTTGGTGTTGAAAAGTATAAAGATAATGACTATGATCTTGCTAAAATATGATCCATCTATAGTTCTACAATATCTTTGTGTAATATACTACGTACATTTCAGTAAAACCTGTTTGCTATATACCAGCTACGGTTATAATCAAATATACATTGTTATCCAAGACAATGCCAATTAATTTGTGGCTGGTATATTCTTTCTTTATTTCAAAACTAGCTGTTACCGTCCGCGTAGATTTTAACTAAAAGTGTTTGTCTCCGCGGAACCCTATTTTTTTCTAAAATCAATGTAGCCAAGTTACTCCTTATAACATCAGCTATCTGCCAGTGAAAGTCTCGTCAAAATCGGTTTAGCCGTTTCGGAGATTAGCCGGAACAAACAGACAGACAGACAGACGGATAGACAGACAAAAATTTACAAAATAGATGTTTCCGTATAAGTACCTTATATACTTTCATATGCATTAGATAGAAAGCTGTTATTTTGACATTACCAACAGACACTTCAATTTTAATTATTTGTATAGATATAAATTTAACAACAGATAGACAGATAAATAGTTTAAAACCAACAGTAACGAGATTAAATTTATTTCATTGCTGTACAAACGATTGATATGGTAAACTTTGAACGTTATCATTTTATTTCAATGAAATACCTGTTTGTGATTCAAATTCGCATTGAGTTATAGCAATGAAATCATTCATATCTGCTGTTGATAATATAATAATTATTATGACTGCTGTAATAAAATGTCAGTATTGTCGCCACCATGGCTGACGGACTCGTAAAATCGTTTTATTGTAAGTTTTTGTTATCAATTCGCTGTAAACAAATGCGGTTAAATTTATAACTAGTTTATTATCATATTAATATAAAATTTAACGGCAACAGTGTGCTTTTATGAGGTTGCATATGATTTTGCTCATTATAATATTATGTATGTAAGTTAAATATATGCATAAAGGTTTATCTGTACCAAATTAATATACCATACGAAGCTGACCTATGCAGAAAAGGTAATCTATAATATTGGACATAATATGTATGTATATCAGTTTCCCCTAAAATATTTCAATGGTAATCGATAGTAATAATAATAATTAATAATAAAATTTATTGTGTCAAATAATTCGTTTTACAGAAAATTATGTTCGGAATTTTCTTTTAAGCAAATAATGCTTGTAGTAGAAAACTCCGTTCCTCCATATTTTACATAGCGTGATAATTAACACAATAATTTGAAATGATGAAATTAACTCTAGGATACATTATATTAAATACAAACTTATATTTTAAAATGTGTGTGGTTTATGTGTGTATGTATATGTGCGTGTGTGTGTTTATATATAGATCATTCCGCGTGTTGTAATAATGCTTCTGTGTCCTCATATGTAAGTGGTTTTATCCACTTAATTAATGTTTCTTTGCAGTCATAATATTTTTTTGCGTGTATGTATATCTTTTTATTTATTCTATTATATAATTGAGCTGATCGTTTATTATATTGTATACATCCAAATTTGGTCTTTGTTGGAGGTATATTCGCTATATTATACTTTCTTCTTTTGAGTTAATACTCACATTAAAAGGCAAGGCACATTAAAAGATAGTGAACTTAAACCTACGAATACTACCTAGTTTGAAGATCTAGTAGGAGAGAGGCAGCATTCTCCTGTCATCGCTACATGAGCAATTTCAGCGGTAATCTGACCAGTGAATTAATAGTTTAACTTGCTGAACCCGTATTAACTGATTATTTAACTTATATATTACTAGCTTTTGCCCGTGGCTTCGCTCGCGTTAATTTAGAATTTGACAATCAATTCGGGTCGTACTCCGCTTGTAATAATAATTCAACCATGATTCGAAAGACACGTGGCGCCATCTATTATCATAAGAACGTTATTGTTGTTTTCCTCGGGAACATTAATTTTTTCGGGATGAAAGGTAGCCTATGTCCGTTTCTGTACACCTAACAAAGTATATGCAAAATTTCAGGATGATTGGTTCAGTGGTTTAGGCGTGAAAAGGTAACAAACAACCAAA
The DNA here is from genome assembly GCA_963564715.1 of Catocala sponsa. Taxonomy (NCBI): domain Eukaryota; kingdom Metazoa; phylum Arthropoda; class Insecta; order Lepidoptera; family Erebidae; genus Catocala; species Catocala sponsa. The sequence continues at coordinate 27,562,359 of OY751333.1, read as the reverse complement.
CTCATTTTCGCTTTTATAATATTAGTTAGGATTAGCTTTTGCCCGCGGCTTCGCTCGAGTTAATTTAGAATTTGACAATCAACTCAGTTTGTACTCTGCTTGTATAATAATATTAATTGTAATTTAGAATTTATAAACCTATTTCCATATTTCTAAAGTCCAGAAGTGAGAAAATTTCCATACAAACTGTACTCCGCCATTTTACCTTTTTAGGGGGAGTTTTGTCCATTTTACCTACACAGGTCATTTTCAATTATAATCAATAACTTGTATACCTATTTTTATACTTTAAGTCTACAAATGAGCAAATTCCATATAAACTTCACCACCCTATTTCACCCTTTTAGGGGTGGAATTTCAAAAAATCCTTTCTTAGTACACCCCTACAAATTAAAACACACATGCTCTCCAAATTCCAAGTTCCTACGACTAGCAGTTTAGGCTGTGCGTTGTCTCTAAATCAGTCAGTCAGGACATCTTCCTTTATATATATAGATTAGGATTAGAATTAGGATTTAGACTAATCGTGAAACTCTAGCATCAAGCTAACAATGACAGTGGGTAAAGTTCTAAAGGCAGAAATCCCTTAAAGTATAATAAGAAGCCACAAGATCTACTCTTGATATTAATTACTTGACTCATTTTTAGTCTGTAGAAGCAAGAACATTTAATGTGTCGTGGGGTGTACTCATACATTTATATTATTTTTATGTTTTATGGAGAGTCGATTGTGCTAATATTGTAAATGCAGAAGAGAGCTGTAATTTGATGTAATACACTCTCTCTTTAATGTTCAAAATCTTTAAAGCATATTGATCTCTGTTTTGCAATAAAATTCGTAATGGCAGCCGCTTCACTAAGCAAATAATATTTTATTTTACTGAATACTTTAGTAGCTGCTGAAAAATTTTAATATACCTAAAAATATAAAACTACAGGCAAATGTCATTAAAATCGCCGCCTATATTATTTTATAACACAACACCCTCTTTTAGTTCACCTGCGAATTGCCCTAAGAACATCGTAAAAACTTTTTCAGAGCGCAATAAAAGCCGTTATTCGGCTCATTCCACACGAAAATATTAAAGAAGTGTTTTTATTTAGACGATTTGCGTTCAAGCGAGCCTTAAACGCAACTCAACCAAACTAAGGCAATCGTAAAAAAACTTTGACACTCACAGTACGGTGGTCAGTATTTGGGACATCTACCCTAACTGATTCTTCCCTTTGTTATGTTTACATTGTCGCGTTCATTCGTCGTAAACTGTCACCCAGCGTTTAACAACTAGCGATGGATGTGGAAGTTTACGATGGCGTCGCCATATTGTGGGGTGGCAGTCCCACTTAGACGCAGCAAAAGACGGGTGTTAAATTATTCATAGACACATGTATCTCGCTTAACGCATCATTTTTCCTTCACGTCGTTACTGAAGGTAAGGCGTGTTTTACGCCGGGCACGTAATCTTAAGCTCGGGTGTGCGATAATGTATGACTGTCAGCTACGCACATGCTCCCTACACCGGTGTTGGCTGATGTTTTATTTAAATACCTTTACTTAGAGAAAATTATGTAACGAACGAGTTGGGAATTGCCAAGATATTATTATTTTCAATTAACAACAAGTTTGGTGTGGAGCGTCCTTCGTTTAATGGCGTGTGCAAATTTCGTACATGCAACGTCTTTATAGGGTATTTGAGAAAATGAGCTTAAGGATTTTCAGTATAAGAAAATTTATATTTAATTCAAATAAAAATGAAAATGCTGGGCGATGTTTTAAGCAATAAGTGCAATGACAATAATGATGGTATTTGAAATAAAATAAAAACGGCAAATTGGAATATTCCTGTAACTTTCACCACCATCTGGAAGAAAAGTTGCCAGCATTCAGAAGTATTGTTAATGATAAGCATTGTTTTAACTCTTTTTTTGTATGTTACCTATATTTTAATCATTGCAAATAACATAAAAATGTAATTAAGAAATTCTACGATTGTCAATGTATGCATTATCGTTGATCATAGTTTAAATAGATATCAAATATTCGAATTAATCGATAGAAATAGATATCGATAGATAGGGAAAATAAATCGCATTCAAGTCGATATTTAACTGTATTTGTTATTACATAAATATTCATGACCATTACTTAAACAACAAAGTAATAAAAAATACGATCAATTTTTGTAATGAACGGCTTAATGCATTTCAATAGCGAAAAGAAATCTTATTTCTTAGAGCTACTCCCACGCTAGAAATAATTGTTTTGTCACGGGGAATATTACAAATATGCAAACACACAAAGAACGTCCAGACTCAGAAAAAGTACATGTGGATCACACAAATGTGTATCGCATGTGGTATTTGCGCTCACAACACTCATCCCACTAGCAGTAGGAAGGCGACTACTTAAACCAATACGCCGCGCCATGCAATGCAAAGCATTTGCAGATTAATAAAAACTAATGTTTAATCGACGAAAGCACATAGCTAATCCAAAGTTAGTATGAACTAAATTATACTGCGCTTCATTGTTTCAGTTACGAGCTCAAGTTTAAGTTGCCGAACTTGAATTCGACCTTTTTGAACTATTATGATGAGGTTTGCTAGCTTACAACTTAATACTAGAAGTTGTATTTAAGTTAACATGTGCGAAGATGAGATAAGTTAAACGCGTTCTTCAATAGGGGTCCGGCAGAGTAGCCGCAGAAGGGAATAACTTCAAATATTGTTTTTGTGGTCAAATGAGGCCGGCAGAGAGTTTTAAATTGGAAAATTCCTGCTCAGAACTTAGCACGTATGTTAATTATTTATCTTTTGAATATTTTTATCTTTGTTGACTGACTGATTCTTTAATACAAAGATAAGTTGACATGCATAATGTTGATATTTATGTTTCATCTTAAATAGCTCCATTTTAATCTCTTGGGCAACGTTCGTCGATTTTCATTCAGTCTGTTTTGCAGCTAATTGATAGGAAATATTTAAGAAGACATAAAATACATCGTAGAACCTACTATAATACCTTCTCTCATAGATTGAACTCACATATATTAAATTTAAGGTCTCGGCCATCAATCACACTACGTCGGTCATTATAACGATGTACTGATCGATCTAACCTCCATCAGTACCCGTCTTTACTAAGAGTAATAACTTGTTCATTCATACCTTGACGTCCATTACACAGTGTGAAATGAGTGACAAATTTTAAAATATTCAAACGATAATTAGTCTACCATTGGTCCTGTATATTATAATTGACTGACTTTTACCCGCAGTTTCGTTCAGGAACAGTACTTTTTTCTGGATGAAAGGTGTTTTTTTGTATTCAAAATGTCAGTTTATATCATTGTTTACGACTGTAGACATTAGACATAATTATGTATGAATGTTTTTATAACACAAGTACTAGGAGGCTAGTAGAAGATAAGACGTTTATAGTAAACAGACGGCGTCTCGATCCACACTAGTATAGGATCGATTAAAGTTAAATAAGTAAGTACTTGCAGATGTATCAGCAACCCATCAGTTAGTAAGCAGTAACCGTTACGAATGTTTTCTCCTCGCTGCCTGTATTACTGTATAGTAATACCGTACTGCTATTTTGGCGACCTTGATGGTTAGTGTAACCGACTGCCACGCCTGGGGTCGCGGGTTCGATTACCACACAAGTCAAACATTTGTGTGCATGGATATTTGTCTTGGTCTGGGTGTTTCTATGTATAATATGTATGTATTTACAAAAAATAAGTATATATGTTTGTTTATCCATTGTCTTGAAGCCATAGAACAAGCTCTGCTTAGTTTGGGCTAGATGATGTTGTGCGTATGTGATAGAATATTATATATTATTTTATAATGATATTCTGGTAGTCCTACGCAGATCCAGTCAGCCCATACATGTTGAAATTGGTACGACTCTACTACTAATATTCACGGAGATAAACCGCAAAGATAAACGCAATTTTATCGTACCCTAAGATTAATTTTAATTAATTTATCACTATTTAAACCTTCTTAAAGAACTCGTACCCTAAGTCTTCAATTACGATGAAAGATACTTAATCTCGCACTTAATAAGAACACGGCTTCCTCCAACGTTTTCTATTAATTTCCAGTTTAATAGAAGCAGGAGTCGTTTTCTGTTTAGGATCTTATAACGTGCCGTGGGTCTTGTAATAAAGGGACCTTAATGTAGGGCTTTATTGTCCAGTTGTTAAGGGTCCAACGACTCAAGAAATTATTGTTATTTTCTCTACATAGAACTCGTGCTAGAACAGTTTGTTCATTGCAATAATCGAATGCTATGGTCAATATGCGAGAATCTAAACTAATATTATAAACTAGCTGTTACCTGCGACTTCGTCCGCGTAGATTTTAACTAAAAAGTGTTTATCTCCGCGGAACCTACCTATTTTTATTCTAAAATCAAAGTAGCCTACGTTACTTCTTATAACATCAGCTATCTGCCAGTGAAAGACCCGTCAAAATCGGTTCAGCCGTTTCGGAGATTAGACGGAACAAACAGACAGACAGACAGACAAAAATTTAAAAAATAGATCTTTTCGTATAGGTACCTTATATACTTTCATATGCATTAGATAAAAAGCTGTTATTTTGACATTACAAACAGACACTTCAATTTCATTTATTTGTATAGATGTGAAAGTGAGTTTGTTTGTTTGTTACGCTTATACGCCTTAACTACTGAGTTAAGGGGTAATGTGTGTTAAGTTCGTCGTGATACAGGAACTTTTAAAAACAAATGATATTCTATAAAATCAGTCATAAAGAACATCCATCGGGATGTTACTGTATAAAGTGTATAATTAGTCATTATTCACTTTCATAATTTTTTCATTACTATTTCCATGCAGACTTAACAAAGGAAATACTATTGGACAAATATATTCCCATCTATACTAATATTATAAAGCTGAAGGGTTTGTTTGTTTGTTTGAACGCGCTAATCTCAGGAACTACTGGTTCGAATTGAAAAATTATTTTAGTGTTGGGTAGCTCATTTATCGAGGAAGGCTATAGGCTATATAACATCACACTAAGACCCACGGGGGCGGCGCAGTAGTCATAAACGCAGATGAAACTGCGGGCACATCTAGTACTAGATGTGACCTATAGCCTTTCTCGATAAATGAGCTATCCAACACTAAAATAATTTTTCAATTCGGACCAGTAGTTCCTGACATTAGCGCGTTCAAACAAACAAACTCTTCAGCTTTATAATATTAGTATACATACAATACATATATTGATATACAATATGTAATATGAATTATAATTCGAATTGTACTGTAACAACACAATATCATCATTATTCAAACACAGTAGTATTTAAAGCATATTTGATATAATAACAATTCATAGCTATAGAATAAATATATTGTTATCCTAACTAATATTATAATTTCGAATGTGCGTTTCCTTGTTTGTTTATTTGTTACGCTTTCACGCCTTAACTACTCGACCGATCATCATTCAATTTCGCATACACATTGTCAGGGTATAGGTCAGTGGAAAGACTAACAGACTGCAATGCAGAGGGTCTCGGGTTCAAACCCACGTCGCGCACTTTTGACTTTCGGAAGTTATATGACTTTTCGAAATGATGTGCGTAACTTAGTTCAATGTTGACCGTCCATCACAGTACCGGTTAGATAATACATAAAGAAACGGCGAGCAACATAATGAAAACTGACGTAATTTACTCATAACTGCGGGTAACGACTGAACGAGGTTAGGAGCGGCGGATAACACAGTTTAGTTCGGATATTTGCGAACAAGGCTGCATCGAAATTTGGACAATGCCCCAGTTAATTACATACCGAAGCTAACAACATCATTGTCATTAGCTACTCTTTTGCCTAGCCTTTATTATTTCCAAGTCACTTGGGGTCGGCTTTCTAGTCTAACCGGATTTGACTGGATATCAGTTTTTACACGGAGCAACTGCCATCTGACCTCCGCAACCCGAAGGCTAACGATACCCTAAAGCTAGACCAGTGTCAGGATATTAGAGGACACTGACTTCCCAATAACGACTGCCATAGATGTTTATGGCAGCCGGGATCGATGGCTTAACGTGCTCTCCGAGGCATGGAGCAGGCGATAATAGTCAATTTTGCCAAACTTCTTGGCAGTATATGATTAGGTATAAATGAGACAAAGTTGTAGTATAGTCTAGTTATAATTACCCAAAGGTGCATCTTATATACTAACGACTACGTGTTGATCACGGATAGTAGAAACATTTAATAGATATTGAACGTGCGATAAAGATCATAAGATTGCGATGTAGATTGTAGATACAGCACAAAGATATTGTACTGTAACAGTACACCCCCTTTAAAAAAAAAAAAAAAAAATATTATTATGGTAATAGTGTTTACAATATAAATTTGACCTAGACCTTACTAGTTATTTGCTGATGTATATAAATAATAATGCTATTGTACGCGGTGGAATTTGATGACGCCTGTTGTTACTAGTTATTTGCTGATGTATATAAATAATAATGCTATTGTACGCGGTGGAATTTGATGACGCCTGTTGTGGTGTGATTTGCTGACGTATGTAATTTTGACTTAGCTGTTGCACGAGTGTTTATTATTTTTTTCCGTTAAACTCTTCATTCTTCTGTCCAGTGTTTTCATTATGCCGTAAAGTAGGATCACGCCGATTGTTAAAATAATCTGTCCCATTGCAACATTTCTTGTCCACCGTAAGTCCTCCTGGATCAGGTTACGGAGTTTGTCCGCTTCGTTTTGATTGAGGCAACTGTCCGTATTGTATGTTATCTGGTCCTTAGAACTTTGATTTCCCATTTTAGATGTCTTGTTGTTACGAGTAGTTGTGAATTAATGGTATATGTTAAGATCTATGTTAATATATATACGAATAGCTTGCTTATATCAGCGATTTTTTATAGACGTACTACTGGCTTTACTTTACGTCCTGATCGTGTAGTGTACGTGTGTGAATGTCTGTAGAAATCCTTTGAATCTGGCACGTAGTTTGATTCGTCATTGATCATGAATGCTGGTTTCAATCTATCAATTGATATCACTGTCTCTTTATCCCTAATTCTAATGCAAAATGTTTTATCTGTTTTACTAATTACTGGGTAGGGTCCTTCATACGGCGGTGTCAGGGCTTTCTTAAATTTATCACACCGAACAAATACGTGTGAGCATTCTTTGAGTTCGGGATGCACAAATATAGCTTGGTTGTGGTTTTTTCTTTTCGGAATTGATGTCATTTGTGTGATGTCCTTTTGAATTTGTTTTACAAACTCTTCGTACGTTGATAACTGTGCTGCTGATGACTCAAAAAATCCTCCAGGGAGTCGTATTGGCGTTCCATATGTCATCTCTGCTGAACTATAACCTGTGTCTTCTCGCAAGCTACTCCGCAACCCGAGTAAAACTGTTGGAATTTCTTTTAACCAATTTTCGTTGGATTCTCTTGTCATTAACGCCACCTTTAAAGTTCTATGAAATCTCTCTATCATTCCATTGGATTGCGGATGATAAGGTGTTGTCCTAATTTTATGTATTCCCAAAAATTGTGAGAGTGACTCAAATATTCTTGATTCAAACTGTCGGCCTTGATCCGTAGTAATGCGCAATGGACATCCAAAACGAGTAATCCATCCTTCGAAAAGTGTCTTGGCTACTGTTTCTGCAGTTATATCTTCTACCGGAAATATTTCGGGCCATGACGTACAACGATCTATGATTGTGATTAAATATCTCTTCCCTTGTGAAATCGGAAGTGGTCCGACGATGTCAATATGTAAATGTTCAAAACGTTGCGCTGTCATAAATGTACCAGGAGGTGATATCGTATGTCGTTGTATTTTTGATTTTTGGCAGGCTATACATGATCTACACCAATTATTGATATATTTGTTCATATACGGCCATAAATACCTTTGGGTTATCATTTTTCTCGTAGTTCTTTTTCCTGGATGGCTCATACCATGAATGGTATCGAAAATTTGTTTGCGAAATTGCTTTGGTAAGTAGGGGCGGCTTTTTCCAGTAGACGTGTCGCAGGTGATGTTTATTGTGGAACCCGGAAGCGTAATGTTTTTGAATTTTAATCTTTTATTGTCACGTAATTTACTTAGTTCATTATCTGTTGATTGACATTTTTCCAATTCAGCGTAATCGATAGGTGATGGCACGTATATTTCCTCTATTCGAGATAAGGCATCGGCGGTAATATTGTCACGTCCGCTTATGTGTTGAATGTTGGTACTGTATTGTGAAATGAAATCTAACTGCCGGACCCGTCGCGGTGTATCGTTTGATGATGGTTTTTGGGAGAATGCGTATGTCAAAGGTCGGTGATCCGTAAATATTGTAAATTCTCTTCCCTCGATTAATCTGTGAAAATGTTTGACGGCCATGTATATTCCTAACAGCTCTCTGTCAAACGTAGAATATTTTTGTTGAGTTTCGCTCAATTTTTGTGAAAAAAAACCTAATGGTTCCCAATTGCGTCCGGATTTTTGTTGTAAAACTCCACCAACGCAAGTAGCACTAGCGTCGGTCATGAGCGCTAGTGATGCGTTGCGGGAAGGATGCGCTGTTAACACTGCGTTTTTCATGCTTTCCTTGCATTTTTCGTAAGCTTTGTCTGCTTCCGTTGTCCAAGGAACAGGTGAATTATCGTTCTTTTTTGAACCATGTAGATATTCGTTTAAAATTCTTTGATTTTCCGCTGCGCGTGGAATATTACTTCTGTAGAAATTGACCATGCCCAAAAATCGTCTTAATTCTTGAATTGTTTTCGGTTTGGGAAATTCCATGATTGCTTTGTAATTTTCTTCGGTAGGTTGTATTCCTTGGCTCGTTATATGATAACCTAAGAAATCTATTTCCCTTCTGAGAAATTCGCATTTTTCGAGATTAATGGTTATTCCATTCTCGTGTAAACGTTTGAAAACCGTTTCTAAATGCTGATAATGCAAATCTTCGTTGTCCGATGCGATGAGACAGTCGTCTACAAATATAAATACGAAGTTTAAATCTCTAAATAAGGAATCCATGAATCGTTGAAATGTTTGTGCCGCATTGCGTAATCCGAAAGGCATTCTTAAGTACTCAAAAAGTCCGAAAGGTGTGATGATGGCTGTTTTTTCTATATCTTTAACAGGAATACAGTGGTATGCTTTGCGTATATCTATCTTGCTTAGTATCTTCTTATTTTCTAATATGTATGTAAAGTCAGTTAATCTTGGTAGTGGGTATTTGTCCGGTACTGTCGTGCTATTGAGCATTCGATAGTCTCCGCACGGTCTCCATTCGCCATTTTTCTTTTTTACCATATGTAATGGGCTTGCCCATGGGCTATCTGACGGTCGGCAAATTCCGAGCTCTATCATATTTTGAAATTCCTTTTTGGCTATGTCGTATTTTTCTGGAGGTAATGGTCTTGCCCGAGCTGCGACGGGTGGTCCTGTAGTGATAATGTGGTGTTCAATCTTATGTTTGGGCGCATTGCGTAGAGAGGACTCTTTCGTGATGTCTTCGTATTTGTTTAAAAGTTGCGTAATACGTGAATTCGTTCCCACTGCGATAGTACGAATTGTTTGTTGTGTCGCTTTTTCTGAAGTTACATGCGTTGTCAGCTCTGTAACTTTGTCGATAAGTTTGCGACCTGCTATGTCGACTAATAGTTTATAGTGCTCTAGAAAATCTGCTCCAATTATTGGTTGTGTAACATCGGCGATTATAAAATTCCATTTATAACATCGTTGTAGTCCTAAATTCAAGGTAAGCGTCTTCTCGCCGTAAGTCCTAATTTTAGTCCCATTTGCAGCGTATAGTGTGTATTGTTCATTTTGTAAAATTGAATATCTCTGTTGCTTGCTAATGACTGAAATATTTGCGCCCGTGTCAATCAAAAACTTCATACCACTTTTTCGGTCGGTAATGGTGAGGCGATTGGATGGGTGGATTGCACAGAGTTTCGCCGTTGTCTGTGCTCTTATTCGTTTCCCTGGTTCCGTACGTAAGTCATTGGTTTCCAACCGCATGGTTTAATGCAGTTCCTTGCATATTTTCCGAATCTTTCGTGGTAGTAACAAAATCGATTTGCTCCTCTATAGTTTGTTCTCGGCCTCATAATCGGGAATTGTTGACGTTTCTTGAAATGATTGTGCGTGCTGGGTCGATAGCTATATTGACCTTGCTGAATTGCGTCAATATCTATCTGTAATTTTGCTAGCTGGGCTAAAATGCATGCTGTATTGTTGTCGTTTGAAGTGTCGTTGCTAACAGCTGATATTTCGGTTACTTTTGAATTCATTATTATTTTGTCTGCAATTTGGCTCAGTTTGTCAATTTCCATGTCTTCCGTAACTGCTAGAACCGTAGTAACTGATGTTGGTAAAAGCCTGAACCATAGTAGTTTAATTGTTTCGTCACTGATTTTTCCTCTCCCGAGGACTCGCATTTGACGTAATAACTGCGAAGGTTTTTGTTCACCGAGTTCTGTCTCTGATATTAATTTTTGAAACTGTCGCTGTTCTGTTTCTTCGTAACAATCAATTAAACGTTCCTTGATGTTTTTATATTTATCTGTAGTCGGTGGTGAAGTGATTAGGTCACTAACTTGTAGTATTTCTTCCTTGGATAATTTTGCTATTACTGTACAGTATTTGTATTCGTCTCCTTGCTTCTGTGGTGCTAATATGGCTTCTAGTTGCGTGAACCATAATCTTGGTTGGTCTTTCCAAAATTCCGGAATGCGAGATAAAACCGAGGTGCCAGCAGCTACTTCAAGTGTTCCTTGCTGATTTATGTTCGCCTTGCATGGTGATTGTGCCATGTTTCTTGCTGCGTATTCGTTCGTCGGGGTCACCAATTTGCCAAACTTCTTGGCAGTATATGATTAGGTATAAATGAGACAAAGTTGTAGTATAGTCTAGTTATAATTACCCAAAGGTGCATCTTATATACTAACGACTACGTGTTGATCACGGATAGTAGAAACATTTAATAGATATTGAACGTGCGATAAAGATCATAAGATTGCGATGTAGATTGTAGATACAGCACAAAGATATTGTACTGTAACATCAATCAATACGCACATAATTTCGAAAAGTCATATAACTTCTGAAAGTCAGAGGTGCGTGATGTGGTTTCGAACCCGAAAGCCTCTGCATTGCAGTCTGTTGGTCTCCCCACTGAGCTATCGCTAACAATATACATATATGTATTATATGTTTCTCGTATTTGTTCATGCTGTCTTCTCTCCCCATACTGTCCCGTATAGTAGTCCTAGTTGAGTAGGTACGGTTGATACAACTGACATTAATCAACGCGACCGCAGGCAGATTGAGCTAATTTTAAATGCATACACCAACCTCTTGGCATGCTGAACTGGTTACATTCAAACCGACAACGAACTCGATAATGGCTGTAACGCTGTATACATATTATGAGTGCTAAAATACAGATTTAATGGCGATTTGAAAGGACTGACGTGACTTTCTTGTGAGTATCTTGTATCTGGTTTGACAGAGCCTAACTTGCAAGCGCGTGAAACACCGGACCTTGTGGTCCGCAAAGGAGTAGTTTGCTCTCTTGTACAATTACACTATCACAATCTTCAAAGATAAACCTGTATCAAGAAGAAAATACCAGCATATGTCTATGATATGGTTTATCTGTGTAGACCATATCACAGACACATGCTGGTATTTTGAACCTAGCAATTAACATAAATGCACATTCAGAAACTTCTGCGAACTATAACGTTACATTGTAACCTAAATGAATAAAATATTATTGATTGGCTTTAAATTTCAAACAAGAAAATTTCGATCGCGGCGACTAGTCTTATCTTACCAAGGGATAGTCATCTGCGTAGGAGGAACTATAGTGCATAACGGTGTGCATAAAACCTGTGCACTCTCTTCTACCTTACTCTTATAGTTCGATGAAACAGCAACCCACCATGATCGAAGATATGTCAGGCGGTGGATCAACGGCTTTCTGTACTTTCCGAGGCATAGGGATAAAACATCGCCAGGTTCCAAACTGGAGGTTGCTATTAGAAAATTTCTTGACAAAAAACCTAATCTACATAATTTATGGGACATTTACCGCTCAGACTGATACAAATATTACACTCAAGAAGTGAAAAATTAAAAGAATACCTATCTATGTAATAAGTTGGGTGTGTAAGAGTCATATTTAGTGCCTACAAGAAGTAGCTATCAGTTATTCAAGTGGACTTAACTAAAGCCTTACTACGTAACTACCTAGCTTATGTGTGCGCTGGACCCTTTAGGGCGCTTTCATACCGGCCTCGCCTTAATTTATTATTCGCAGTGTTTTTAAGCAACAACAGCTTATGTTTTCTTATGTGTGTGGACTAAGTCCTTGGATTATTGAATTACACATAAGAATACCCATAAGTGTTAGCGATATACACAATTCAAATGTATGTATTTCAACATGTGCGCTGTGTCTTTGATCATACAAAGTATGTAGGTTGTGCGGTGTGAACAACTGTATTCGAATATTATTTCCTTGTACATCACTAGTGAGCGCATCATACGTTGGTAGAGGTATATGTCTAGAATTCAAGTTAAGAAACACTTAATAGTGACATCATAGAATAAGAGTAAGTAATTCGGGTCGCAATATGGACCAAATCATATTTTTTTTTAAATAAAAGCTTCTTTAGGCGCGTTGAGCACTTCTTAGGTGAACAAAAATCATGGAATCACGTCATCGTCACGCTTCCATGCTTTATTTTTTTTTTTAGAATATTAACAATATCTCAGAAATGGTGCCTCCTACGCGAAAATTAACGAAATTTTGAATTTTTTTTTGGTTTATGTAGAAGTTGACCACCTTAATAATCGCTAAGAGAGTATCAGGAACTAAGACCCTACACGCACCTTTTTTTTTTGGTTTATAAAGAAGTGATTATGATCAAGGATTAAAGTTTTGACTTCTATCGGCAGTCCCCAAAGACTGCCCCAATTTTCTTTTTAAATAATTTGTGTATATATTTATGTATACCTATATAGATTGGTATTGTACTCTTGCTAAAGCAAGACGCTTAACTCCATGGACGCACATCAGTTTAGAATAGATACTTGACCTTTTTTTTCCAAAATTACAGGGCACATTCACCTAGACCTTCGTCTTTCGACAGTCCTATGACTGAAATGTCAGTGTAATATTCTACTGTCTTATTTCAATCACAGCCTTTAAAAGTCCTAATGTAAATATAATATAGAAGCTCTTATTTTTCACCGTTGCATAATTACGACCACACGACACTATGCACCCAATTCCACCCACACTTAACATCCGACATTCACCCATTGTTCGCTTCAAGTTCCAATTGAAGGCACAAGATTAACGCTCGCAATCTTGTTCCCTTTATATTACGCGTCGGTGTGACGGGTGGCCTGACGTACGGCCGAGTTACTTCGGAGATAGATTACTTCATTCATTACGTCACGAGTGACGTCAGCTACTAATAACCTAGTTCACTACATTATATTTTAGATGAATTGACTAATTATGAATCCTAGACAGATCTACTTGATTCTGAATACATAATCATAGCACAGCATACGTATCCTTATTGGATATGGATTAAATATAATGACCACCAAAAATAGTAATTGCGCAGCAAAATATGCTTACTAAAATATATCATAACAAGCACCTATACGCCTCAAATCATTGCATTCCGTCTCGGAAGGGTTAAGTTATGTTAAGTTCCTTCTTAAACCCACCCAAAAATAGTCGTCTTATTTTGATCTCTTTAAATATATTTTGCTGTGCAATTTGGTGATCATTTACTATTTTTGACTGTTATATTTTACTATATCTGGTGATAAGTTAACCATAAGCCAAAAAAGAAACCTGCTATAAGAATCATTACAGTTGTGTTAAAGAAAATACATGCAGCGCCGATTCTAAATAAATTCGTGTAAGCAAAAATGATACTGTTACTGCCCAAAGAAGCAAGCCTGTTGCACGTAACAGTACAATTACGGGCAGTACTACATTTATTTATCACAAATATCGCGAAAGAGAAGAGATATAGAGAGGAGTTCTTGACGTTGCTTAAGTATATTGTTGTCCTTGTCCCGCTCGATGAGCTTAGTCCTACGATGATTGGCTCGATGCTTGCGTCTTAGAAGTAGGTGCTATCGTATATGAAGTGTGCAGGCAGTGTTAAAAATAAGCCATAAGGATACCGTGAGTGCAGCGTGTAACTGTAAACTGATAAATCGAAATATGCAGAAAGTCAGGGCGGATAAAGATTCCTTTATGAAGAATCAGTCAGCTTGTGACCGAAGCCTGTATAACCTAGTCGAAACGTCAAGCACCTAAAAGTTTACAATATGTTTGATCGCGTTAATTCCCGTTACGAAATACATACTTATACAGAACAATTAACTAAAGTGGCCACGGCATGTAATATTTTAGTGTAGCTTAGCATTGCGCTTAGATGCATTCGAGAGATATTCGAATATGTAGAGGGAATTAATAGATTCAAATGCTATTGTATCCTAACCACCATACACTACTTAATCGCATGCTGATTGTATACAACGCAAGTAGCTAGCAGGAACTACATGCGCAAGCTATTAGCACAAGCTACATGCGCGAATCAATAGTATAGGCTACTTGTGCAACCGATTTGCGTCGATCGTTTTCACGATGCACACGATGCGCACTTTAAACTGATACACAACGCAAGTAGCTGGTGCGAACTACACGCGTAAGCTACTCGCGGAAATTACTTCCACGAGTCAGTCATACAGGCTATTTATGCGGCTGATTCGCGACAATCGCTTACACGTTACATTTATATGTAAAGGGTAAGCGATAGTCGCGAATCAGCATCAATATTGGATCAACGATGCGCACTCCAAGACAGATGTGTGTACATAAATATAATTAACTAGCTTTTGCCCGCGGCTACGCTCGCGTTAATTTCGAATTTGACAATGAATTCGGATTGTACTCTGCTTGCAATAATATAATTCAATCATGATTCGAAAGATACGTGGCGCCATCTATTATCATAAGAACGTTATTGTTGTTTTCCTCAGGAACAGTAATTTTTTCGGGATGAAAGGTAGCCCATGTCCGTTTCTGTACACCTGACAATGTATATGCAAAATTTTAGAATGATCGGTTCTATGGTTTAGGCGTGAAAAGGTAACAAACAAACAAACAAACCCATTTTCGCTTTTATAATATTAGTTAGGGATTAGGACTAGGATTAGGATTAGGATTTATTGTTTAGCGTGGCGCATGCTGACGCTCGTTATATTTTACCGCTATGAGTAGCACACTTGCGGCGAATGAGCTGCTGGCGTTCCTGCAACAGAAGCTGAATGTCATCTAGATATGTTCCATGAACTTCAGCGAGGAGGACATAGCTGCTGCCAGGCTGCTTGTGTACAGGTCACTCAACAAAAGTCACCAGATTGTGTCTCGCAGGCGGGACGGGACAAAGAAAAGTCTGCAAGATATTATAGTGTAAGCGATAAGTAATTACCGCGTCAGTGTTGCAATTCACATTCCCCCGTGATGATTACAGGGCCAGGTAGAGTAGTGGAGCCTCGCTGATTTCAGCATGAATGAGCCGGCTCGACCGGAGAAAAACTACACTTTCACAGAATATCGACGTGAAATAGCAGTATTCCTACTGTTGTGTTTCGTTTAGTGAGTGAGAGTGCTGGAGGCCCAATCATCCCCTTTCCCCCTACCCACTCCTTCGCCTTCCCACTTCCTTTCCTAAAGGGTCGGCAACGCGCAAGTGATGCCTCTGGTGTTGCAGGCGTCCATAGGCTACGGTGACCACTTACCATCAGGTGGGTCGTATGCTTGTTTGCCACCTTAGATGTAAAAAATAGAAAAAAAAAGGTAATGCCAAAAAACCCGCTGCACAAAATCTGTATAAGTCTAGCCGTGTGAAGTATGTTTAAGGCTGACATATATGTATGTTGCATGTGTGGCGTTTGACGTGTAAATTAGTCCCCGTGGCACAGACCGTGGTCACCCGGACTTAACTAAATTCGTACGCGATGTAAACACGCTCTCCCTAATTACGGTAATGATGTGTTCCGAGTCGGGAAGCGTGAAACAGTTTTCATTTTAGCTTGATTTAGTAAATTGAAGCTTCCTTCCTTAGTTTAATGTAAATATTTATTTATAACTAAGCTTTTGAAAGCCAGCTTGGTTGAGTTTTCTTCGTTTTGGAAAAGCGTTACCAATAAAATAACACCAAGCTCACCTTGACTCCCTACAAAGACGGGCAGTTCGAATCGTCGATGATTCCAATCTTACGGATAGATTGGAGTTGTTGGAGCAACGGAAAGACTTTGGGTCTGCGTGTTCTACCGACTCTTTCACGGGGAGTGCTCTGAAGAACTGTTTGATTTGGTACCAGCGGCCCCTTTCTATCACTGTATCACTCGACGACGAAGCAGGGTTCATCCATATCACCTGGAAGCGTTCAAATCCAAGACGGTACGCTTTCAGTGATCATTTTTCCCACGTACGTGCAAGCTCTGGAATTTACTGCCTGCTTCAGTGTTTCCCGAGCGCTATGATATGTCCTTCTTCAAACGAGGTTAAAAGAGAGTTTTTCTTTCATGGTAGGCAGCGATTTTGCTGTGTCCTGACATTGCTGAAGTCCATGAGCAGCGGCTACCACTTTCCATCAGGTGGGCCACTTGCTCGTCTGCCACCAACGGCAATAAAAAAAATTTAAAAAGCCGCTTGTTGGTATCGCTTCCATTTTTTTTCCTGCGACCCCACTCGATTGGTAAACAGTTAGGGTTGTCTATGATCCCTCGCAAATATAGGGATAGCACTCGCTTGTTGCCAATCCTAGGGAAAAAGACTATAATGGAATTAAAGGTAAAGAATGGAATAGTTAACTCGCCGATTTGGGCGCATTCTTACTTACTGGGTGAAGTGAATTAACAGCATTACTACTCTTACACCGGTTTCCTATTAGAGCATGGTACTAAAGAAACAACTATATTTGAAGGAGGCGGCATCGATCAAATATACCATAGATGCATGATCGTCGCTCGAAAAACGGCCCCAACAAAACTGTGCATAAATCAGTCGTATGCGCTATATTATGCACCTGTCCCACTCACTCTTGCGTGCGCTGCCCGTAAGCGAGAGCGAATCGACACCACTACTACGGTGGAGACCGTACCATATACTTAGTACGCTTGCGTATCGCGAGTAACACACTTAGGACGCTTTACATTGACGCGTTTTAACTAAACTATTACAAAATGTTTCTCAGTGGGCGTTCAATAGTTATTCCGCTTTATTTCCTGGATTGCATAATAAATGCAGACACTTATAAGTAAGTAGTACTGGTCAGTGCCACATATTGACGCGGTTTTTGTATAAGAATGTGCATCTATGGTATATTTGATCGAAGGGCGGCGGTCACAATTAATCCCTGGTACTGGTATGCACTATAAATTTTCAGTTGCAACAGGAACTCAGGAACTGTGATTGATAGCTAGCGAGATATGGGTATCTTCTCTTCTCCCTAGCCTTTATTATTCCAAAGTCACTCGGGGTCGGCTTTCTAGTCTAACCGGATTTGACTGGATATCAGTTTTTACACGGAGCGTCTGCCATCTGACCTCCGCAATCCGAAGGCTAACGATACCCTAAGGCTTGACCAGTGTCCGGGTATTAGAGGACACTGACGTCCCAATAACGACTGCCATAGATGTTCATGGCAGCCGGGACCGACGGCTTAACGAGCTCTCCGAGGCACGAAGCAGGCGTTAATTGTCAATCAATACGCACATAATTTCGAAAAATCATATAACTTCCGAAAGTCAGAGGTGCGCGATGTGGGTTCGAACCCGAAACCCTCTGCATTGCAGTCTGTTGGTCTCCCCACTGAGCTATCGCTGCTTATATAATTATCGTAGACAAACAAGTAGTAAAATTAAGTATGTACAGAGTATTAGTTCGGTTTCCATTTTGCGGTAATCAGATGGGGCTCAATACAAATATTTACTTGGGACAATTGTTGACCTCTACAACACAATTATGGTCAGAGCGCTGGCCCTGATCACTTGTCGAGATTTTAGGCATTATCTTTTTAAACTAGATTGCTCACACAGGATCCCTCGGCTGTTTTTCCAAGTAATTGTGTATATTTGGTTTTGTTAATCATACATTTAGTTTCACCCCTATATACCGATATTAGCTCAGTGGGGTGACCAACAGACTGCAATGCAGAGGGTCTCGGGTTCGAGCCCACGTCGCGCACCTCTGACTTTCGGAAGTTATATGACTTTTCGAAAATATGTGCGTATTGATTGACAATTATCGCCTGCTTCGTGCCTCGGAGAGCACGTTAAGCCGTCAGTCCCGGCTGCCCTGAACATCTATGGCAGTCGTTATTGGGAAGTCAGTGCCCTCTAATATCCTGACACTGGTCAAGCCTTAGGGTATCGTTAGCCTTCGGGTTGCGGAGATCAGATGGCAGTCGCTCCGTGTAAAAACTGATATCCAGTCAAATCCGGTTAGACTAGAAAGCCGACCCCAAGTGTCTTGGGAATAATAAAGGCTAGGGAGAAGTTTGTCTACGATAATTATAATATAATTAGATCAGAAGTTCTTTTAAGAAACAGCAAGTTTACACGTATCACTCCTCATTATTTTTCTCATCTAGCTTTTATGTCTCTTTTATCTCCCTTCCATTTATATCCTTTCATTTCGACTTTTAGGCTTGAAATTGCAAGCAGTGGATACGGGATTTAGTATATTATATGGGGTCAAATTTATCACTAAGCTGTACGGCACTTGCGTGGAGGTACAGCCGGCCAAAACCAACCCTCCTACGGTTGAGGTTCACTTGAACGTCATGAAACTACAAGGTCGATTTAGTTATCAATAGTATCATATTAACATGCACACGACTAGACTAATATGTAATGTGAAGGTTTACGACCATCGTATATTGAAATGACTAAAGACGATTGTGCACGACGCACAAAGTCGGTCTTAATGCTGCGTCACTCCTGAGTAATATGAATTGAATAACGCACTAGCAATGCGTAATGCATTCGAGGGGTTAATCATACATGTTACTGGCGTAGATAGCTCGTAGATCATTTACGCGATGCATAAAACCCTCGCAAATGTTTCAACTTGTGCATGTCGTATACAAGGCCAATTAGCGGTAAAGTTCTGAGCAATTGTACCTCTAGTAATCATCTACTGTTCTATATTATTCCTAGAACTTAAGCCGCAGCCAAGATCTAACCTGTATATGTGTCACATTAAGTCAACATTCATGATAAATAGTTGTTAACGGTACCACGCTCTATCATCCCGGACGCCAAAATTAGTCGGGAATTATCGGAATACTTCGTGTGAAATCGAACGATTCGGAGTCGGACTGTGGGTAAAGTCATGTCCACGCTATAGCGTGTACACTATAGTGTAAGATATAATATTTAGGGTCAGCCAAAAATGTGTTCTACTACCCTACGTTTGAGGTCCATTTGAACGTTTTGAAACAATAAAGTCGATTTCTCCATGCAATAATACTATGGCAGTAACCATTGCTCTCTCTATCATGTATTATATTTACGTCATGTGTCAAGTTAGAAAAGTCAACGTTAGTGATAATTAGATCTCACGGAAACTTTTGTCAAAACTGGTAGGCTACTTTCTTAGCCGACTGCACAGCCAATTTTTTCTGTACACATAGCGTATAATAGAACAATTTGGTTTTATTTACGATATGTTTACCGTTTAGTAAGAGTAAAGTAGACAACATAATATTAACATTTTAAACCTCCGTAGTTAAAAAAGAAGTATCACTAAACATCAAATAAATAGACATCTAATCCAGCCTAGTTTAGAATCTGGAAAATGCCCTTAACTTTCCCAAAATTCATGAGTTACTAACACTTAATAGATGCCATCACTTTTACAGCCAAATATTCAATGCCCACACCTTATATTCGACTTTGACATAATTGGGCCCGAGTAAATAGACCGAAATTTATAGCGTGGCTGGAACCTAATAAGCCAAAGGAAAGGTTACGAGAAAATTGATTAGAACTCTGAATATACGGTCGCTATTTCTATGAGAGCAAATTGGGAGCTATTTATATTATAGCTCCATGAATATTGTATTTGTACGTGTTAGTTATTTATTAGTCTAGTCCAGTATTTATTATTTGTTGGTCTTTAGCTGAAGTTAAAGTCCATTGTTTGCTTGCATGAGGAAACGATGCGGAACCTCGTGTATTTATTCATCGATGTTGCAAAGTCACCACGTCATGGGAGCCCTGTAGTTGGGTCAACCCAGTGGTGTGGTGATTGAATCGCCGCCGCGCCGAATATTGTGGGTTCGATCCACAAATAATTGTGCTGCGTCTATTTTTTGTTTGTTTGGAAGAATTTAACTTAAAAACAATTCAAACGATTTTATACATTATTTCATCATTTGAAAGCTATATTATCACCATGTAACATAGGCTATATATATATATATATATTTTTAATTACTCTTACTAGCCTAACCTAACGTACATTTACGTGAGAAAAGCAGCTGGCAAAATATAGTCTGTTATAAATGTAGACCTTCATCTGTAATTGCAGTACCTTGAAGTAATTTAAATCAAATAAAATCAGAACGGTTTACTTTCACGAGCCGTAGTAGGCTGTTGAACTTGACAACAACGGGATTAATTTACGGCCGCGCTCTGGAGTATAATTAAAATAACATGACCAAGAAACTCACGGGCCGCTCTTGGTAGGAATAGATACATATATAAATATATACAGGGCTAATTGAAAAATACTTAAAACCTTTTATCCGTGAGTTATGTATACCTTACCAAAGAATGCAAGACCTGGTACATAAATGAATAGTATAATACTGAAATTATAATTCAGTGGTGATTTTAAAAAGTGGCCCTGATTTTCTTTCAGGTATCTTCTCATAGATATTTAACCTTTTGCTTAGATCTAGCAAGTAACATAGAAGTAAATTCACTAACCCATTTGACTTTCATAAGTGTCACTTTATGACCTAAATTATCAAATAATTTTTGTCTTTTGACGAACTTTGAACGATAGTTCTTCTACTTTTATAATTCATAAATTTTTTTTTTTCATACATATTAAAATTTCTTGCACTAATCGCATGACTAAGACTTACGACTACGCGTATTCGCAGAAGAAAACAACGACGTATCTCAACAACACACCGCGGGGAGAAGCTTTATGTTGGCTACAGTCTTTAGTGCAATTCCCGGGTCAGGCAAAGCGTTATTTGATTTTTTTGTCAAGAAATACCTTAGCAGTACTGCCAACATAAAGAAAAAAGACGTATCTAGCATGTTTTTGGCAATAAAGATTTTAAATATTTGGTATCATTAAAAAAGACACAACTGCTAGTATATTTAAAAAAATGGCAGATGCGTCTTTTGGCAGATGCGTCTTTTGGCAGATGCGTCTTTTGGCAGATGCGTCTTTTGGCAGATGCGTCTTTTGGCAGATGCGTCTTTTGGCAGATGCGTCTTTTGGCAGATGCGTCTTTTGGCAGATGCGTCTTTTGGCAGATGCGTCTTTTGGCAGATGCGTCTTTTGGCAGATGCGTCTTTTGGCAGATGCGTCTTTTGGCAGATGCGTCTTTTGGCAGATGCGTCTTTTTCCATTATGACGGCAGAGTAGTAGGGACTCTGGAGCAGTGCCTAGAAGTTGCAATAAACTAGCTCCTCTCTTAAACGTAATCTATTTCTGCATCCTACCCATCGAGAATATAGACGTGGGGCTACTGCTTCTTGGATACTGCTGCTACCACAGGACATTACTGACTGGACTGTAATACAATTTAATATTAGCACGGTCGTCAACGGCAACCTCTTAACAAATGTACCATTGTTCGGTTTTATTTAGAATCAGTTTAAGGGAAATTTGTAAAACTATTTGTTGAATAAACTATTATTATTATTTATTTATGTATAATATTTATGTATGTATTAACAAAAAAATATATAATATGTATGTTTATCCATTGTCTAGTATAAGCTATGCATAGTTTGGGCTAACTGGTGCTGTGTATGTGATAGAATATTATTATCATTTACGTTTAATGTAATCTGAGAATAATCTAACATCTCATCATCTTCGTCTGATCCGGGAGTCAAATCTAAAAACCTTAGCAACCTTATACCACTGAACTAACAAAACACTCAAGTTATATGATATAATTTATACTTAACATGTCTTTAGTACTGCGACACACACTTGCATAATCTATTCATAATCATTCAAATAACTAATGACATAATCCTACCACTAAATGATGGGATTAAATATAATGACCACCAAAAATAGTAATTGCGCAGCAAAATATGCTTACTAAAATATATCATAACGAGCACCTATAGGCCTCAAATCACTGCATTCCGTCTCGGAAGAGTTAGGTTATGTTAGGTTCCTTCTTAAACCCACCCAAAAAATAGGAGCCCCGCGACGCGGGGCTCCGTTGACTTATTTTAACCTGTTTAAATATATTTTGCTGTGCAATTTGGTAATAATTTACTATTTTTGACTGTTATATTTTACTATATCTGGTGATAAGTTAAACATAAGCCCTAAATAATTACAAAACACCATCATCATTAAACGTATCAACGATCTAAAATCCTATAGTCATTAATAGTATCAACAGTGCAAGTTAAACCTAAAATGAAGTGTAAATATAGTAACGCATTAACTACTGCACTGTATCGCTACCAGAATTTGTCAATAACAGTGTTATTCGGCCAACATTAATGTTGGTACTACACTGTAAGCGATAAAATATCAACAGCTTTTTTCCTTTATGCCTTTTTTATGAATAATGATGATAATGTCCTCCAGACCGAATTTCGGTCACGGCGGCCAATTTTAACGGAGACTAGCCATCTGCGCAGGAGATATTATAGTGCACAAGCGTGTGCGCAAACACAAGAGCACTCTCTGTTCCCTTACTCTCATGATCCGATGGGACGGTAATCCCACACGACCGGCGGGCGATCAGGTGCAGGACCAGTTACGTGCTTTCCGAGGCACGAGGGTATTTAACACCGCCAACTTCCTAACTCCGGGCTGCTATTGAGAATTATTAACAGAAAACTCGATAACTTTTTGTTGGCCCGACCCGGGATTCGAACCCGAGACCTTATGCATAGCAGTCGCATTCACTACCGCTGCGCCACGGAGGCGAATGAAACTAAGCCTAAGGCGGTAAAAAAGCTGCCCGTATGCTTGTTGTACAGTGTAACTTATAATTGGGTGCAAAGATATCACTCACGTGTTACCTGTCTTGAGGAAAAGGATTTAAAATTGGTATGAAAGGCAATAATTATTGCCTGGGAATGCCTTCATAGGAATGGATTAGAAGAGGGTGGTTTGTGATTCTTCGAACTCTTTTCTCCTGCTTTTGTACAACCTCCAACGTAAACAGGAGTGAAAGGATCTTCCACTCAAAATAAATATGGTATCCTGTATCGTTTACTTTGAACCAGATCAAACATATTAAGGAGTTTGACAGGTTAAGATATGCATACGCTTCTACTGGCCTTTCTTCAAAATTTCTTCCATCTGGTCAAAGAACGTTCTCCGAGGTCTTTCTTTCAGCTGTTTTTTCCAATTTAAGGATGTCTCTTAACCTGTCAAACTCCTTAATGTGTTTGATCTGGTTCTAAGAAACGAAACGGGATATTATATTTATTTTGAGTGGAAGATCCCTTAATCGACAAACGTACGTGAAGAAAATAATGAAAACGAATAAAAAAAAAGAGATAAGGTAGGTGGGAAGTGGAAATCCAAATCAAGTATGGTCAATGGTCAATGTTAACATTAATTGGCAATCCGTAGTCTTCGCCAGGTCTTCCAAGAAATAGGCGACACAGTCGATATACATATACGGATCAGTGGTGGCGTTAATCGATTCTATGTAGAGCTAATAAACGATTCTCTGAAACCAAATTACTAAGGGCTACAGTAAAACGAAGTACAACGTATGCTGCGGTTACTAAAAGTATATGTACTTTGGCTTTATTACTTAGGAAACTTCTATTTACTAATGAGAATATGAGATGACATAAGGTAGTACTAATTTTTTATACCACAAGGCAAGTAAGTAAGGTAGGTAAGCAACTCCCTTGAGAGTCCTGCAAAACCTTTGAACAAATATTTGTGGGAGATAAAAATCTTGAGCTTTTGTATATTCCCATTTTTTCCTTTATTTGTTATATTTACAATAGTAGTTTTAATATATATGTTAAAGAGCAGCGATAGCTCAGTGGGGAGACCAACAGACTGCAATGCAGAGGGTCTCGGGTTCGAACCCACGTCGCGCACCTCTGACTTTCGGAAGTTATATGACTTTTCGAAATTATGTGCGTATTGATTGACAATTATCGCCTGCTCCGTGTCTCGGAAAGCACGTTAAGCCGTTGGTCCCGGCTGCCATGAACATATGGTAGTCGTTATTGGGAGAGTGTCGACACAAAAGATCCCACTGGGTCGAAGTGTCTCGCCGGTCTGCACTGACTGGCCCCCACATAAGATAAGATAACATATATGTATCTGAATCTGTTTATGAGCTGAAAATCTTCGACAAAGGTGAATACAAACCGCTATTTACCGTGAGTTGAAACTTAGTTCTTTACCCTAGTTCACCAAGAGTTGGCAAGCTTTACTCACTTTAAATAATATAATGGATTTCATCAATAAAACAAGTTACAGTAAACTTTGAATACAATTTTTTTTTCTCTTTATATATGTAGGGGCTTTTAGTCACAAATAAGAGCATGTCAGCCTCATTGTAACCTAAACATAATTAATTATATATCTTATTCTAAGATTCTATAAAGTAAAATTGCTCCTTCGAACAATGGTTTGGACAATAAAGTTTGAAAAGTACCCACATCAAATAAGTTTATATAAATTTTTTTCATTAGCTCTTGTCTCACAGCCCCAGAATACCATTTTAAATACATTATAACTGTATTTATGAATATTATATTACGTACTTGTGGGCCAAAACTGAACTATATCTGCTTATTATTTTTTAAACGGAGTAATTTTACCTCAATGCTAAGTTCATTGCTGCGTCATAACTAACCTTGTTAGAAATTTACACCACTGGCGTTCAGACAACACGCAATCGCAACTGTAGTCGCGCTTACATTACAATTCTAGTAGACGAGCCATGTGTACGGGAGGATACAATATAGAGAGGACTGTAGCGTTTGAATCACGTGATTGCGTCCACATGCCGCCTTCGCTTCGAGCTCGTGGCAACATACCCTGCTAACACTCTTGCAAAATGCCAGTGCAATATTTTACATCTATTAGATGGTAATTGTTCAGTTTTCTTTAAACACAAACTACAGGAAAGTAGTATTTTAGTTTTTATGGCCATCCTGTCACTATGACTGCTCAAATTTAAAAGTAGTGACATGTATTTTTTAAATAAGGTCTTGTTTTAGCATATATTTTTTATAGTTTGGAAACGCTAGCAAATTGCAATATTTAATATATACCAATAACTTGCATCAATGAACCTTTATATTTTTATAAACTAGAATCAGAATTTCGTTTTGAGACTGCTCATTACGCCCAACTGAGCCCTTTCTCCCAGACTTAATTAATCAACCTAATGCATTAGAGTTCTCGAAGTCAGCATGTCTCAATTTGCTTCAAAACATCCGGACTTCCATTTTCTATGTCCGGTTTAAAGCAGCTATCTTTGTCCTGGTCATAAGTCTGCCTGACCGAAGTACAGCTAAGTTTACTTTTACCAATATGTAGCCTCCATTCTACGTCTCCTTTGCTTCAACGATCTTCGGCCCGTAAGCAGATATGACACTGGCCCTTCTTGACTCCGTGCTGACATTGTTTTATCAAAAAATCCTAACGGATTTTGGAGATTATGTTAACAATATCATGACCCTAACAATCAGCAGCTGTATTTACTTCCTTAATCAGTCACACTAAGTTAACCAGACCCATGAAGCGGATAGCCTAAGCCTAAAGCCAATAAAAAGACAAGTGTAACACACATCATGGAGCTAATAAAATATTGTCCGAACAAGTAATATGTGGGAATATGTATATCAACCGCCGCTATTATTATTTTGCACTTGGAACTATCCATCTGGAATGACGTAAAATTACATTGCCTTATAAACATATTTTGTCAACATGGTAACGTGTTTCTTCTTCAAGTTATAAGTACGAGTCGTTTCCTAGAAGTTGCTACCGCCGCTCTAAATGCCTCTTTATCGCATTGATATAAGTACATGTAGGAAAGGACATGTCGGCTAACGTCTTACCGTATCATTAAAGATAATTAGTGAAGCCAGTAAATGAATTCAATACCAAGAAAATTATACAACAATCACTGAGCGGCCAGTTTCAGGAAAAGATTACGGAATTTTGGTATGTCACCCCATGCGCAGCTTTGACATCCCTATTTACCGCCAAAACAAAAAATATGGTTGACTGGCATATATGTTGAGTGGTAGATTTTTTTACCGTAATATTGCTCAGTTTGTATTTTACCTTTAGCGCTGTTGGAAGGCAGTTGTTGACTTCAATTATCCCATAGAGAGGCTAAGCGTTAGCTACTGCCCTTAAATAAGCTGGTCTTGTTTCTCACACAGGTAAACTCAAATTGCCAATCTGAATAAGATTAAAATTCTAATTTGTCTGAATTATTTTAGCGAAAGTGAGTTAATCTTTTATGAGAATATTAATTTAACATTGTACGAGCGGAAATTAATTATCATTAATGTCATACTAATCTTCTTTGCGAGCATTCTTGCTAGCAGTAAGAAAATTGAACATTTGTTGTTATGAACCTATATGTCTTCAAGTATCTCAAACATGAATTATTAAGGAAATCTTTGTACATTTGATTTAAGGACTTGAAAACAATGGACATAAAACGTAGAACTTTAGACAATTGTGATTTCCTAATATTACCGATATTACGGAAAGACTGTAATGGACGCTCTATGACTCTTGTTTTTCTCAAGTAATGATAATGTAAAGAACTAATCTGAGTTTGAAAATAAAACTAGCAATATGAATATCTATGACAATTTCGTAGATAATGGAATTTGCGGTCTCTGCCTACCCCACAGAAAATAGCGTGAGTCTATGTTTACATGTGTGTCGTGACGTGGCATAACAATGCTTTCATATAAGGCCAACGTTAGATTACGATCATAATAACAGATAGTGTATAATATACTGGCTACAAAATGTCTACGGCGTAGCGGCTGCTACGATATAGTTGATGGCTACGCAGACGTAGCTTATTACGCACTTGCAATGGTTCTATTTTAATTAAGCCTCTCGTATTCACTTGCAAACTTTAGCAGTACAATCTCACTGGATATATTTTGCATCATTGCGTAGTCGGCATTACTTTTGTTAGATTTATAGTACTAGCATCAGCCTAAATCCAAACTAGATTTTATTAAACATTATCGATACAAATGACAGATCATGTGCCGCGAGGAGTTGACAAATAAATCAAACAATAGACAACGAATTCATACAGATTTAAAAAACCCATTTTATATCACCCAAATTTTTATCTGCGTGGGGATCAAACATAAAATTCAGATCAATTACAGTATTAAAACGTTAACTTACACCACAAGTTTTCCTTTTGTTGCAGCAATTGCGCCGAGGTTGGTACGCCTTTTATATAATGATATTACTCATTTCTTCTCGAAATTACTTGTTATATAGTATTAGCATCAATTGTTATTGAATTCAGTTCATAATAAGACAAAATATATTCAACTCATTGAAGCAACAAAGCTCTATTACAATTCTGAACATATTATTATCTTTTACTACACAACAATCCTAACTAAAACCAAGCGCAGATTGATTGGTCTGAACCAGAATTTAATCTGGTCCACATCCAACGATGCCGGCGTGTTGCAATCATACATTCATTATTGAGTGAACGACGAACACTCATATACTCGGTCATTGCTACAAATCAGCCTTTAATATTAT
Source organism: Catocala sponsa (assembly GCA_963564715.1). Taxonomy (NCBI): domain Eukaryota; kingdom Metazoa; phylum Arthropoda; class Insecta; order Lepidoptera; family Erebidae; genus Catocala; species Catocala sponsa. Next base: position 27,534,232 of record OY751333.1, on the reverse strand, counting down.
AACGCGGGGTAGAAATAGAGTACAGTACAGGCGCAGCCTCCCGAGGGCGTCGTTTGATTAGTACTTGCTGTTGTACTATAGGCATTTGTTTGTTGTTATCTAACGATTGTAGTTATTATATATATTCGCCAGTTACCTCATTGGTTTTGTAATATAAATAGGTGCAATGTGACGTTCTGGAGAACAATACTCACGCAGTGGACATTCTTGTCTAGTAGACATAATCATGTGAATAAAATAGATGTTGCATGTCTCTTAAAATCGTGTAGTCCTAACTAATATTATAAAAACGAAAATGAGTTTGTTTGTTTGTTACCTTTTCACACCTAAATCACTGAACCGATCATCCTGAAATTTCGCAAATACGTTTTCAGGTGTACAGAAATGGACAAAGGCTCTAATCTTTCATCCCGAAAAAAATTACTGTTCCCGAGGAAAACAATAATAACGTTCTTATGATAATAGATGGCGCTACGTGTCTTTCGAATCATGATTAAATTAATTATTACAAGCAGAGTACGACCCGAATTGATTGTCAAATTCTAAATTAACGCGAGCGAAGCCGCTGGCAAAAGCTAGTCTTAAATAAAACCACAATTTGAATTCGGAGTTAATTGTAAAACACAACTTTATGTATTAATATTTAAATTTTACTCTGGATTCTTTATAGGCTTTAAGAAGATTATTAGTAACTAATTTAGGTATAGTCTTATCAAAATAGCTTAGTTGTTTCGTAACAGTTTATTTAGTTCAAAACTTTTATACTAACCTTGTGTGTATTTTTAGAGACCCATGACTGCGGAGATTAAGGTCAATCTCTAGAGCATACATTTTGTAGCAGAAAGTGGCACAAACAACAGAGTTTCAGGCCGCTCAGTGGATTTCAGGATTACACGCTAACACACACACAATGTTGGTTCTAGTTGTAGTAATCGGATAGAAGGCAACAAATCAAAGCGAAAACGCGCTGCTTAAGCTCATTTGTTCAGAGAATTCTTGAGCCGCACATATTTTGTGACACAGACTATTTTTGTATAAGATTTTTGCTAGAACTTATTCTTTGTTGAACTTACTATTGTAAAATCGATGTTGCCAAGCGATGACAGCATGGATAGTACAATAATGGAGGTGGCCATATTATCTGCACGCTGCGGCAAATATCGTGGGTTCGATCACCACATCACATAAATAATTTTATTGAGTCTAGGTTTTATTTTTATACTACTAACGTGGCAAACGAGCATACGGCCCACCTGATGGCAAGTGGTCACCGCAGCCCATGGACGCCTGCAATATCATAGGCATCACTTGCGCGTTGCTGACCCTTTAGGAAAATAAGGAAATGGGAAGGAGAAGGAGCGGGAAGGGGGAAAGATGGTGACTGGGCCTCCGGCACTCTCACTCACCAAACGAAACACAACAGTAGGAACACTGCTATTTCACGTCGATATTCTGTGAGAGTACCCTTACTACGTACTTCCCCGGTCGAGCCGGCACATTCATGCTGAAATCAGCGAGGCTCTACTACTCATAAGGTGTTCTTTGTATCTGTTTATTGAGAGTACACTCAACTAATTATACAATGCACAATAACTACTATATTTAAAAAAAGTAAAATACGGTAATCATAGAATAAGGATACTAGCATTCTCTACGCAGTAACATAATAATTATTGACGTTCAATCTAATATGACTAGGTGTACATACATACATAGATTCACGCCGGTTTCCCAGAGGGGTAGGCAGAGACTACGGATTTCCATTTGCTACGATCCTGACACACTTCTCTGACTTCATTCATTTTCATCACATTCCTCATACACGTTCAAGGTGCTCATACATCATACATACATAGTACATACATCTAATAATATTCTGACTCTATAAATACAAAAACATCCTGCAACCTATACGACATTTTTTGTCCAAAGAATGTCTTTTACAAATACAATGACAAACAAAAATAGGATAACAGAGATAATAAATACGTAACAATACAAACACGCCAAATGATAATAAACGTTACGCCTCAAACAAAAGAAAATTCTTTCAGTAATCTGTATCACCGCAAAACATTTTATCGTGTACAAGGCACTTGAACTAAGGCTATTGAGCTTGCCGCCCTAAATACTGTCTCCTTTGCACGCCACACAAAAACAAATAGACCAAAATAATCAAATGTATTTGACTCGGAGAAAAAGAAACAATTAACATAATGAGAGAGACAAAAAAACGAAGTAGCATCGCCTTCTAGAACTCTGCTCATCAGAATTTCATTGCAAACGTTTACAATTTCCATTTCATCCCCCCGTGTGCCCTGTTTCACCTCCCCGCACGTCCAAATAGGATTTGTAAGCGTAGTAAACTCATTAGGGCCAAGCTTTGTCTACAATCCGAGCAGGAAATAATATTGGACTGCGCTTAGGAATTTAACTAGTCTACCCCGCTTTAATATCGGTAGATTTTTGTAAGGCAAATACCCCATTAGCATGCTTATGAAGTCCCGGAAAAGGCAGACAGGGCAACTCCGGCACTTTTTAATTTGCTTTTTCCCGTCAAAATTTGAGGTTGGTCTTTCTGTGGCTTTGAACATGCACAACGATTTGTGGTATTTATGTGAAGGGGCCTTTGTAAATATATTTTATAGGGAGGCTAGAGGACGTTTTAGAATAATTTAATCTATAGGTTGCTGTATAGAGATCCATTCTAAGCTTTAAGTATATTAGTACGGTATTTTTGAAGTGAAAACTTCTTTAGCAGCGTTGTGCACATTTTTTGTGATGGGTAAAAAATGTTAAACTCGCGTCAGGACACGTGACCTGATCTAAAATTCGTAAGACGGAGGGAGAATTGGCAAACTCGCGTCAGGACACGTGACCTAATCGAAAATTCCTAAAATGGAGGGAGAATTGTCAAACTCGCGTCAGGACACGTGACCTAATCGAAAATTCGTAAGACGGAGGGAGAATTGTCATGTTTGTGTACGATAGCGCAATAAATGAATATTGTATTTTACCACATAAATGATAGTACTTTTATACTGATAAATTAAAGCAATTTGTACAAAATTATTCCCTAACCATTCCAATATATCAAAAATGCACAACGTTAATATTCAAGTTTTCACTTCTGCCGGCGCTCCCGGAGTGCAACCCGTTGATTTTTTTAACCACTGTGTGCAAGACTTCCTCCTCGGCGCAGCGGTAGTGAATGGAACTGAACTGAACTGAACGAAAGAGACTGGATCCCGCAACACAGGGTATCCTAGTGCGGGATTCAGGGTCACATCTAATTTTGTGTACTTTTATCTTTTTTATTAACCAAATAAACTTATTAAATAAAAAACTTATTAAAAAATAAACTGCTTCGCATTAGGTCTAGAGTCATGCCAACAAAAAGTTATTGAGTTTTCCTACTAAGAAATATCAACAGCAGGCCGGAGTTAAGAAATTGCCTTGCTTTGGCAAACATGTAAAGCCGTTGGTCCTGCGCTTGATCTCTCGCCGGTCGTGTCGGATTGACGTCTAATAAGATCATGATAGTTAGGGAAGATAGAGTGCAATTGTGCTTGTGCAAATACTTACTATTAAATGACCGAATATCGAGCGCTACAAACAAAATGCTACAAGTAATCTAGGGAAAAAAACTACGGGTTGCACTCCGGGAGTGCCGGCAGAAGTGAAAACTTGAATATTAACGTTGTGCATTTTTGATATTTTGGAATTGTTAGGGAATAATTTTGCACGAATTGCTTTAATTATCAGTATAAAAGTACTACTTATCATTTATGTAGTAAAAAAATACAATATTCATTTATTGCGCTATCGTACACAAACATGACAATTCTCCCTCCGTCTTACGAATTTTCGATCAGGTCACGTGTCCTGACGCGAGTTTAACAATTCTCCCTCCGTTTTAGGAATGTTCGATCAGGTCACGTGTCCTGACGCGAGTTTAACATTTTTTACCCATCACAAAAAAGTGCACAACGCCGCTAAAGAAGTTTTCACTTCAAAAAGTTATTGAAATAACATTTAAAAATACTCCCACACTCATAACATCTGTTTTTAGATAACACAAAGTATACTGCCTGTAGAGACCGCAATCTCAACAGTTTACCAAAGCTCCAAGGTTCCGAATTAATCAAACACTAAAAAATTTAAAACTCTCTCGACAAAAACCCATCGGTGCGCAACGAATTATGATTTTAACAATTTAAAATTCCGTCCGCGAAGAAATTATCTAAAATATTAGTTTCATTTAAATTTGAAATACCTTTATGCTCTAGTTCCAATCATTTGAAATTTAAATTTTAGAACTTAAGCTGCTTAGGTTTTACACTAAGTTAGTTTTAAAGAGGGGATCAATTATTGTGAAGATTATAAAATTACTACATTTAAGGTGCAACGCAAACGACAGACTATCCGTGACACACTTTTTAGTCTGTAAAAATAGAACCTATGCAATTATAAGCAGTAACGCATACGACGTGCAAAAAGTCCGGCGCACTAAAAATCCGTGTAATTCTGGCAGACCGCGCCGCACCACACAAAAAGTGCGCGAAAAAATAGAACGTTTACATAATATATATAGTAGTTTAATTTCAATAGAACGTTTATTTCAACGCGCGCTAACGCAGACGGCGCACGCTTTAATCTGCAATCTCTGCATTTCCATAGCATGTACGTCTCTACAGTTCTGCCGACAGAATGATCGAAGATGTGCGTCGTATGCGTTGAATGTGTGAAAAATCCGCGACGGACATTTTGCGCGCCATGCAGACTTTTTGTGCGCTGCAAACTCGAGCGCACAAAAAGTGTGTCGTCTGCGCTGCACTTTAATCGAAACTGCGAAATCTCGGTCTGTCGGATCTCACTATATTCGTATTATTAAGACTTGACATGCATACATAGTCTTATATATACATATGTCTTCCGAAGAGTCAGCAGAGATGTATAACAACAACATTTCTTTTTAATATTATTTTATTATTGTTTTAATATTATATTTATTAATATTCTATCACATACACACAACACCATCTAGCACAAACTAAGCAGAGCTTGTACTATGGGTACTATACAATGGATAAACATACATACATATACTTTTTTTTTGTAAATACATACATATTATACATAGAAACACCCAGACCAAGACAAACATCAAACTTTGTGTACATGAGCATGGGCTCATGCACACAAAGTTTGACTAATGCGGGAATCGAACCCGCGACCTCAGGCGTGGCAGTCGGTTACACTGACCACTACGCCATCGAGGCCGACATTGCATACTTTCTACTCACAACTATTTAAAAACGTATAAAGTACCGAGGCTTTAACCATATACTTTAACGATGTATCCATTTCGTTTAGTACCAAACTCAGCATAGCTCATATCGTAGTTCATACTTTTTTTTTTATTTTTTTTTTTATTTTGCTCGTCAAAATGACCACACTCCACCTGATGGTAAGCAGTCGTGTGGTCTAAGAGCAGTGGCCTCCACACCGCCCCCACAGTAGCCGAGGCGATGTTGAGGTCTCTACTTTGACGGCCTAAGATGCTTTTTCACACCCCGCTTAAAGGACCCAGGATTGAAGGAAGAAGGAAACACGTACCTTGGCAGAGAATTCCATGCCTTGGTCGTTCGGCAGAGGTATGAGGACCCAAACTTTTTGGTACGCGCTCTAATCGACTCTACCGTGTAAGGATGGCATCTGAGCCCAGCACGCGTTGTTCTGGATAGGAAAGGGGAGGGCGGGATAAGGTAGAATAACTCTTCAGAGCACTCCCCGTGGTATATTCTGTAGAAACATGCCAATGAGGCAATGTCCCTACGGAGTTGCAGAGGTTCCAGTGAACTCGTGACCTCTGGATCTCCGATGATACGGACAGCCCGCCGCTGTAACCGGTCGAGAGCGTCCAGCAAGTACTGCGCGGAGCCATCCCAGAGATGAGAACAGTACTCCACGCAAGGGCGCACTTGTGCCTTATACAATAGGCACAGTTGCCCAGGCGTGAAGAACCGCCTCACCCTGTTCAGAACTCCGAGTTTTCGCGAAGCTTGCTTAATGACGCTCTCGATATAGGTTTTCTGATTAAGGGAACGGCAAAGATCCATACCTAAGATGGAGAGCTACCTTTTTTATGATGATCCATTTGTATCGAAAAGTGGTTTAAAATTAGGATTTGAAACGTAAATTCTATTTTCTTTGCTTGTGTCGCGGCGACTTTATAAACATTCAAACAACGGATACCAAGAACTTCCAGATTCGAAACAACTATTTGTTGATCACACGAAGTTTTGTCCCGTGTGGGATTCGAACCCACAACACTCGGTGTAGTGGCACAGGCGAGGCGACCACTTAAACTACTAAGCCTTCCGTGCAATCATTTGCACCTATTAAAACATAATTCTTTTAAACTATTGCAGTACATATTTGCTCTGCATATATGTCATCAATTGCTTTACCCTCAACCTTAAATATCGTTAAAAAGCTTCCGTTAATCATCCTCTTGCCCTGGTCCCAATTTATTTGGGGTCGGCGCAGTATGTCATTCGCTTCCAAACTTCTCTGTCACCCGTCATCTGTTCATTTACCCCTTTCCCTTTCATATCCATCCTCACACAGTCCATCCATCTTTTCCTTGGCCTTCATCTCCCTTTTCGTCCCTCTACCCTCATATTCATCACTTGCTTACCTACATACGTATCATCTCTTCGCATAACATGTCCATACCAAGCCAAACGATTTCCTTTCACCTTCTCGTCTATAGGCACCACTTTCAGATTACTTCTTACGTGTTCATTCCTAACTCTGTCCATTCTCATCACTCCACACATCCATCGTAATGAAGCTTCCGTTAATAACCTTTTTTATTTTAAATAGCCTAATTAAATTCAGAAAATATGTAATGTTTCATTAAATTATACATTTAACTATAATTAACTTCAGCCGTGGAAAATTAATTACATTTTCAATATCCGCATATTCGCTGAAAAGTCCTTGCAGCGCTGAAACGTATAAAACGTTAAATAGGGCACGAGATGTCTCATTAGTCTATTTTCATTTAAATTTATATTCATTTACTTTCCTTTAAACATTAACCCAAGCAGTGAGATTTTTATGAGTAATTATGTTATGATATGGATTGCAAAACATTTTTTTTTAATTACATGACATCTAGGCTACTTATATAGGTTCACGCCTATTTATTCCTGAATGGGCAGGCAGAAGTGTAATATATTAACACCTTTTCACGTTTACACCCGAAAACATCGTATAGAAAAACACCTACCCTCACCGGGTCAGCGTGATGAAATATGGCCTAACTCTTCTCATACCGAGAAATACTTGTGCCCAGAATTAAAATAAGTTGTTAAGAAAACTGACATCATATTACATATTAGTATATTCACATGTGACGCATGATGCAGGTTCGTGGTTGCAAGGAGCAGAATTCGTTTGACCCAAGTTTAAGTATCTATTGTAAAGCCTAAAGCCTCAGGTAGAGACGAATTATTTTTCTTCAGGAATTATATTTAAAAACAAAAATTTTTACTATTCTTTATAGTTTCTGGTGACCTAAATAAATAAAACATTCGAATAAAGACGTACATAAAAACAATGGTAATTATTCCACATGCAATAAACTCATGCATTTCTACCAAACTATTTACGCTACCAATTACTGCCATGCAAACAATTAGCCAATTACCATACAACAGCACAAAGTATGGCGCTGACTTAATTAGCAACAGTGTATGGCTAGTGTATATCGGTGGCTATCACTCGTAGAATTAATTGGACCATAGCTGTAAGAGCAAACATTGCATTAACACATTTTGGAATGGAGGTTTCGATGGCCGTACTAATTGCTAACTCTATCTGATGTATATATAGTAGTCGAATCTTCTTCTCCTAAGCCTTTAGCTTAGCTCAGTGGGGAGACCAACAGATTGCAATGCAGAGGGTCTCAGGTTCAAACCTACGTCGCGCACCTCTGACTTTCGGAAGTTATGTCTTTTCGAAATTATGTGCGTATTGATTGACAATTATCGCCTGCTCCGTGCCTCAGAGAGCACGTTAAGCCGTCGGTCCCGGCTGCCATAAACATCTATGGCAGTCGTTATTGGGAAGTCAGTGCCCTCTAATATCCTGACACTGGTCTAGCCTTAGGGTATCGTTAGCCTTCGGGTTGCGCAGGTCAGATGGCAGTCGCTCCGGGTAAAAACTGATATCCAGTCAAATCCGGTTAGACTAGAAAGCCGACCCCGAGTGACTTGGGAATAATAAAAGCTAGGGAGAAGAAGATGCAGTAAGGCTTATACTTGTATATTTGATTTTCTGTATAAAGATAATTGAGAAGAGCTGCGGTGGTCCTTACAAACATTGAAACAAAGGATACCTAGAATATCTAGATTTACTCAACATTATAATAATGGTTACGAACGAGTCTAATACTTGATATAATACATATATAAAGAGAGTTCTTCTTTCACAGTAGGCAGCGGCTTTGCTGTGTCCTGACATTGCTGAAGTTCATGAGCAACGGTTACCACTTTCCATCAGGTAGGCCACTTACTCCTCTGCCAACAAAGGCAATAAAAAAAACAAAGTCTCTTGTCTATATACGGTAATCTATGCTCGAGCGAGCGTTATAGATGTATGACACCCACGTTTCGCCAGCCATATCTTAGGTGTCACGTAGTAGGCAAATAATTTTAGGTAAAGGGGTGAGCCTATTATTATTATCTGCTAAGCACATTTTATAATGAGACTTTACACTACTGCGTGTTACATATCGATGGCACTGCTACTGATATTTACTAATACAAAACCCAATAATAATTTGTTCGGCCCGATTATTGAACCAAGACCTCAGAATCCCAATACAATCTTATGTCGCAATACCAAACTAAAATATTAAAATACTTGTAATAAAAGTTTTAATCTGTTAATTGTTTGAATACTAGGTATAATAGAATACCTATAGTGACTGCCCACGGGTGTGCCGCTGCGACCTAATAAGATAATTTTAATTTTTTTACTCAACTATTGATGTGATAATGATATTACAAATGTGAAAGTTTGAGAAGATATTCGAGTGCCTTTAATTTAATCTTGCGGAAGTACTTGAAATAATTTTGATGTAATTTGAAACACAGATATACTATGATTGGGATATTCGGGACTAATACATAGCACAGGCATTCCTTCGTAATTTAAATGGTCACCAGCTATTTTGTTTTTTCTTTATTAAGGTAAGCTTCGTGCTAGTGTGACATGAAATTTAACGGTATCTCCATCAAACTCTTTTCACTATTATAAGGCATGCAGGTACACCTTGTACAGTAAGTTACACTCGGATGCAATTTTCTTGCTCAGTGGACAAATATCGAGGTACCTATGAATGATTCAAGAGCTTTCGGCTCATCCGAATACGCTTCGTACCATGAAGGCATTTGAAATCGATGTATACGACTATCATGCTTATTCCCCGTCCTTGAGTTAAACAATGCGAGCCAATTCTGGTTGAATTTTAAAATCTAACATGAACGAGATGAGTGTAATAATCCAGGATTCAACCTCTTCGTCTTAAATGTAAAAGTAATGAAAAGAAATAAACCCTATATCTCGGGGGTCTTTTAACCCACAGAGACCATATTCAAACTCGACCAAGGTATGACCCCAAGGTGCATACACACCAAGTTACAAGTCAATCGGTGCAGTGGTTCCGGAGTTATGCGGGTCACTAACAGACAGACACACCGACCCACATAGTGTTTTCATTAACTTCTGAAGAAAACTCAGAGGTTAATAAGATCTTCTTCTTCCTCCTGGCTATTATCCCAATTTATTTGGGGTCAGCCCTCCTAGTACTTCTGCGCCACACCGCACGGTTGTGGGCTGTCTCTGTCGTTGTGTTGCTCGCTATCATGTCCCTCGCCAATGTTCGTAGCCAAGTTATTGGTGGTCGTCCACGGCCTCTTTTCCCGTCATGTATGTTCATGACTCTTTTTGTCATGTGGTCATCATCCCGCCTCATCACATGTCCGTACCAGCGCAAGCGGTTTTCGCAGAGCTTTTCTTGTACCTTTGCGACTTTAAAAGTACCATAGATATATTCATTTTTTATTCTGTCGATTCTTGAAACTCCACCAGACCAGCGTAGCATCTTCATCTCTGTGGTCTGAATCCTTTGTTCATCCGTCTTCCTCATAGGCCAGCACTCAGATCCATATAGTAGAGCTGGTCTAACTGCCCTTTTGTATACATTGCCTTTGACCTTAATTGGCATACGGGAGTCGCATAGAATACCAGTCAACGATCTCCATTTCAGCCAGGCTGCCTGAATTCTATTTTGTATGTCTTTTTCTACACAGGCTTTTGGTGCTACAATGGATCCGAGATACTTGAACTCCTCAACTCTGTTAAGAGGTCTATTTTCGATGGATGGACATGGTATGACACCCACATTAGCTCCGGAAAAGTCGCAAAACATATATTCGGTCTTCTGTCTACTGACTCTCAACCCTCTCCTCTCCAAAGTCTGCTGCCACGCCGTTAGGTCTGATTGCACTTCTGCCAGCGACTCGGCTATAAGAACAACATCATCCGCATATAGCAGTGACCATGGTACTGGTTTTTGTATATTTGAAGTAATATAATCCATTACCAGGTTGAATAGTAGAGGGCTCAGGGTCGAGCCTTGATGCATACCTACTTTGACCTCAAATGCTTCACTTGTTCCTGCTGGGCTGACCACTCTTGTAGATACATTGTGGTATAGATCTTTAAGGAGCTCAGAGGTTAATAAGATAATGTAATCAATATGCATGGACTGGGCTAGACATGGACTGCACGGATTGCCATCCATCATGTCAGGCGATCACCTAAGCCACTATGCCTAGTGGCTTAGGTGATCGCTTCACCACTATCACTGCGCCGAGTGTTGTGGGTTCGATCCCCACGCGGGACAAAACTTTGTGTGATCCACAAATGGTTGTTCCGAGTCTGGATGTTGTTCGTGTCCGTTGTTTGAAAATTTGTAAGGTCCCCCGCCAAGAATCATGCCTAGAGAGGCAGATGTCTTTAAAAAAAATACATATATATAGGGTATCCGCTAATTAATAGATAACCTTGAAATGTCTTATAGTAGAAATGATGGTCGTTCAGAAAAAAATATGAAAAAGCTACTACCTGAGATATGATTTTTTTTTAAATTACCATATTTAGCTTTCTTGTACACTACGACCATAAATTAATGAATTCCATCGGTTTTTTGTTGTTTTCTTATTAAAACACTAATTATGCTAATAGATAGACAGTCAAAAGTATGACCAGATATTGCACTTTTCTTTGGTTTTTCATTTTGTTTCTGTACTGCCATCAGTTCTACTATAAGACATTTCAAGGTTATCCAATAATTACCGGACACCCTGTATATTTCGTTAAGTGCGTTGTTCATTCAGTCATAAAAAGTGTTGTGCGTTTAAAGCAGTCACATATCTATAACTCTAGGGCTGGTCAGCCTTGTATAATACTAACATTTCGCCAGCCATGGCATTAGGTACCGCCTATAGGAGTTCGATCATAATGTCGTCTACCGAGCACAGTTCGAGGACACCGGGTACAGGACAGGGTCCCCTGTCCTGTACCCGGTGTCTTCGACTAACTCCTTTAAAGTAACTAAGTGGCAATACCTGTCCAGGTATTGCCACTTAATTACTTTAAAGGGTAATAAAACAATCCTACCCAGAAAACGAACCCGAGATATTATACACTTATTTATTTTAGACACGCCAACAGTATATATACTCAATATTACACACAATACAGTTCCTTAAAACTAGTTCTTATACAAACACTAACATAGGCATGTACATTATGCACCAAGATGTTGACTAAACATTTATGTCAGAAGCTAAAGTTGTACACATCTTATACACTAAACAAAACGAAATTATAATATAAAGAAAATGTAAAAATATACAAAATATTAATAAAAATAGTATTAATAAGATTTAAGTGTTATTATGCGAAGGATTTCAGTATTTTTTCTTGAAATTCATAAGGAAATCGTGAAAAATATTCAACTGGTCTATATTATCATTCAGCGTATTATATTCACTGCATGCACGAACCATTGGTGAATTAAGACCATGATTGGTTCGTATAGATGGTCGGCAGAAGGATTAATTATTATCATAGCAGCATTCGCTATCACTGCGCTACTGAGGCAGTCGTTAAAGAAAACTTACCCTTAAAAAAGTTATAATATTAACATTGACTGGTATTAATGTCTTATTTATATACAAACCAGCTCCTGGAGAAGTAAAACATGAAATTATACATTTAGAGGCAAATTTCAATTATGTCGTGACCTTAAACGTGAACATTAGCATATTATTCTCATTGTAAAAAGGCTAAACTTCTCACTAAATAGCTGAAATTAACATATTTAAATTGTTTTCGTGCTTGTAAAAGATTTTTACGAATCGTATATCTTGAAAATGGAGTAATCGGATTTCGACAAGGCGAAGATTTGTAAAATATATTTAGAATACCTGAAGCGTATTTGGAAATAAATTGCTGGACAAATGTGTAAATAATTGGATCCATAGCAGAGTGGGAGAACGTTAAGCTGCCATGATTTCAATCTCACGGCGCACATCTCAAACATTTCAAAGTTATTTACGTTTTATTTAAATTGCGTATTGGTGTAGTGATTTAAGTGGTCTGCTCGCCACTACCATTGCGACGAGTGTTGTGTTCGAGCCCACACGGGATAAAAAGTTGTATAATATTCTAATATAATAATATTCTATCACATACACACAACACCATCTAGCCGAAACTATGCAGAGCTTGTACTACGGGTACTACACAATGGATAAACATACATATATACTTTTTTTTTGTAAATACATACATATTTATTATACATAGAAACACCCAGACCAAAACAAACATGTTCATGCACACAAATGTTTGACTAGTGCGGGAATCGAACCCGCGACCCCAGGTGTGGCAGTCGGTTACACTAATCACTACGTCATCGAGGCCGTAAAATTGTATGATCCACTTTGTGTCCGTTGTTTGAATGTGTTTAAAGTCCCCCGCGACACAGGAAGTTGTCCTAGTATAAAATAAGAAATATATATTGTTACTCGTTTTAACTGTATGAGAAATTCATAAGAAAATCTCCACGTCTGAGAGCTCTCCATAATGTTTACAAAGATGTGTGAAGCCTGCTAACCTGTATTAGTGCAGTGGGGTTGACTATAAAGACTAAACCCTCTCATACTAAAATCGATTCAATATCTTGTTATATTAAATCGATTTGCAACGATTCTCATTATGAGAAGGGTTAAGAAATAGTCTTCTGTCTTAAAACGTTATAGATAGAATGTGATGAAAGTGAATGAAGCCAGAGAAGTGTCAGGATCGTAGCAAATGGTCGTCCGTGGTCTCTGCCTACCCCTCTGGGAAACAGGTGTGAATCTATGTATGTATGTATAATTTTCACACATGCATTTACACCTGATAATTCAAAGGTATGATATGCCCGCAACTGAATGGAACTGGAGAGCTTTGAGTGGCATTTTAATGCTTCTTCTGTATCTATCACTGCTATATGCTACACAGTATAATATACTAAAAACTAGAAAAGCTTAATAACGATCACAATCGCAATTTAAACCTCGGTCACAAACAGCAGCGTTACTGAACTTATTCACAAGGAAAAGCGCAATATGAATAATTTAATGAACCTAAATAAACCTTAAACTTTAAGCAGCTGTTATATTACTCACTTATTCCTAGATTATTATATAATCTCGCCAGATAATCCCTCGGCTATTATCGCCGCACTTTCAGATTTTAATCAAACCCAACATTTAATTACGAAACCCGTAAACCTAAAAATACAGCGGCCAGAGAAAAACGAACAAAAAACTATCTCGGGTTAGGCTTACCGTACAAAAATGTTGGCAGTACCAGTATTTATTAGTACATTTGAAATATATATGTATTTCGGTATTTACATATCCAGTTAATTTCGTTCTGGACAAAGGCCAGGTTAAGAGCACCTTGAACCGACGGGCGTGTATGAGGAATTTGATGAAAGTGAATGAAGCCAGAGAAGTTTGTCAGGATCGTAGCAAATGGAAATCCGTAGTCTCTGCCTACCCCTCTGGCAAACAGGCGTGAATCTACGTATACGTATGTATGTATTAATTTCGTTCGCATCACGAAAATTAAAAAACAGTCTCGTTAGTTTAGTTTTTTAGGTTCCGGAGACTCACGTGTTGGTTACCTATAGATAACCATAGTAACAAGTTTTCTTTATTACAAAAAAAATGTGTGTGTGTACCAGAGTACACAGGTAAGAAGTGAAACTTCTTTACGACATTAATTAGTTAATTAGTTAACAAAAATTATTTAACTAACTTTAATATTAATATTTATTTCATAACTTAATAAAAATAATTCAAAGCAGATATTTAATGACTTAATCAATTACACAAGTTATGAATAAATAATTGGAATTATCTTTTCAAAGTAATACAATTATATGATGATGATGACAGTTAATCTTGTAGAAGTGCAACGATTTTATAAAATTAAAAATGAATAAATAAATCATTAAAAACGAATAATTAAAAAAGATGTACGTATACATATTTTTGTTTTCTAATCGTGTTTTGTTTTATTTTTAAATTATTATTTAATTTATATTTTTTATTGTTTTTAGAATTAATAATGTTCACTAGATTTACAGTCATATTTATTAATACTTGCTAATTTTAACAGATTTATATACATTCACTGATACTTACAATCAAAAAGTGAGGTTAACCTCAAATAAATATTAAAATCATGCTCATACGTGTTGAATTTATAAAACGAAATATATAATCACTCTCACTTTTCTTGTAAATTCACTTAAATTTGAATAAGTCTTTTTATTTTATCACTTTCAAATTAATATATTGTTATTCTTATTTCAAACCAAACTTCAAAACTAATATATTGTTGTTATTATTATAAATATATTACATTACATTCTTTACGTCACTATACTAAACTTTGATAAAAAAGCAACATGGCGCGTAACCGAAAATGGTGACGATTTTTTTTTACACTGCTACAAAATTTCTCCCATACGTCGATAAAGAAGTTTCACTTCAATAAATAGTACGTTATTTATATGTAATAAAGAAAAAAGAAAACAAACTAGCAAGCGTAAGAGTTTTGGTCGAATTTTGACCACTAGGTGACCGCTAGTTTATATAATTATCTCTAGTTTCTCGTTACTGGGTGTATATAAGTGTACGAATAATATAGTGACATCATGCAAGTAAAATGAAAGCTAAGCTAGAATTATATAAAACAGAATGTTGGCACCTCTTTTGCGGATACCGCAGTCACACTATTTTATCGTATTGGTATCGGCGTCGTATTGCGTAAACCACGAAAACGTCCGAAACAAAACATACAGAACTTTAAAAGTTCTAACAACTCTTTTAACTGTCCATACAATTTTATAAAGAAAAACACGACGCCGGCACCGAAAAGTTCCCATGAGAAAATAACTAGTTAACGTCACATAGTTTCGTTATGTCCATCTGTCTGTATGTCACAAACATTTTATTTAAAACTATGTTATAAATACAAAATGTTGGCATATTTATTTGTTGTAGCCAGGAGCGGAACACGAATTATATTTGTCTTTTTTATTGTTATTTATTTACAGGCACTCTATATAATTTTAAGCAGCGGTAGTGAATACGACTGATATGTTTATAATATGTAACGGGTATTAACGCGATCATGCATAATGTTTAGGTACCTTTTTTAGGCTTGACGTTCCGACCAGGTTACACCGGCCGTGGTCACAAGCTGACTGGTGCTGCGATGTCATGTCTCCGTTTGTGAGGCAGAAGAAGCTTGATTCACCCTCACTTTTGGCATATTTTTGTTTGTCCATGTACCGTCACAAACTACGAACTACTAGTTTGTAGACGTTCAGTTGTCATCTGACATACAATGCCATCATGACATATGAAATAAAAGAATAATATTACCACGCTCATTTATATAAGAAACTAGCTTTTGCCCGCGGCTTCGCTCGCGTTAATTTAGAATTTGACAGTCAATTCGGGTTGTGACTCTACTTGTAATAATATCATTCTATCATGTATCGAAAGACACGTGGCGCCATCTATTGTCATAAGAACGTTATTGTTGTTTTCCTCGGGAACAGTATTTTTTTCGGGATGAAAGGTAGCCTATGTCCGTTTCTGTACACCTGACAACGTATATGAAAAATTTCAGGATGATCGGTTCAGTGGTTTAGGCGTGAAAAGGTAACAAACAAACAAACAAATAAACTCATATTCGTTTTTATAATATTAATTAGGATTAGGATGTACAAGAACAGATCTCTAATGTATGAGTTTATTTCTTAGTCTGGACACTTTTTCGTGGTGTCTGAGTATGCATGAAATGAATTTCGAAAAAAAAAACGAAGCAAAAAACACACAAATGAAAATTCAGAAAGGCATCAGTTTGCATTACACCCTTTTAAATACTCAATCCCAATTAGTTTTTGGGCCAGTATGTCCACAACACATTCTCGTTAAACTTGTATAGCAGTATAAATATTACACACAGTAATTCCAGCTTCATTATCAGCGAATATGGCCGCTAGCGCTAGTTTATAATTTGAGAGTCACGGCAATTTAATTTTGCAGATAACGCTAGATATAGGTCATCATAATGCACTTTGCCGCCAATACGATTACGTTGAAGCCACCCATCCATTCACACTAATTGGGTTAATTGATTTTACAAGTCCATTAAGTTTGGTGAGAGCCTACAGGGGTAAAAGTTGACTACAAACTATGTATAGATTTAACTTGATATACTATCACGCTTGTTTAGCCTAAAGGGTTTTTTTGAAGTGAAAACTTCTTTAGCGGCGTTGCGCCCTTTTTTTTGATGGGTAAAATAAGTTAATCTGGCGTCAGGACACGTGACCTGATCTAAAATTCGTAAGACGGAGGGAGAATTGTCATGTTTGTGTACGATAGCGCAATAAATGAATATTGTATTTTACCACATAAATGATAGTACTTTTATACTGATAATTAAAGCAATTCGTGCAAAATTATTCCCTAACCATTCCAAAATATCAAAAATGCACAACGTTAATATTCAAGTTTTCACTTCTGCCGGCACTCCCGGAGTGCAACCCGTTTTTTGTTTTTTAATATAATATTCTATCACATACACACAACACCATCTAACCCAAACTAAGCAGAGTTTGTACTATGGATACTAGACAATGGATAAACATACATATATACTTTTTTTTTTTGTAAATGCGTACATATTATACATAGAAACACCCAGACCAAGACAAACATCCATGTTCATGCACACAAATGTTTGACTTATGCGGGAATCGAACCCGCGATCTCATGCGTGGCAGTCGGTTACACTAACCACTACGCCAACGAGGCCATTATGAGCAGAATAGATAGTTTCTCATTTATATTTCAGAAGAGACCAGTGTTGTTGTTTTTGAAAATATAAAATAAATAATATATAATGTCCTCCAGACCGAATCGGTCACGGCGGCCGGTCTTAACAGAGACTGGCCATCTGCGCAGGAGATATTATAGTGCACAAGTGTGTGCGCAAACACAAGTGCACTCTCTGTTCCCTAACTCTCATGATCCGATGGAACAGTAATCCGACACGACCGGTGAGAGATCAGGCGCAGGACCAACGGCTTTACGTGCTTTCCGAGGCACTCCGGACTGATATTAAGCTTTCTTAACAGAAAATCCCAATAACTTTTTTGTTGGTCCGACCCGGGATTCGAACCCGAGACCTCATGCACAGCAGTCGCATTCACTACCGCTGTGCCACGGAGACCAAGTATCGGCTTTGTTTTTATGTTCCACGAAATAGGGAGCGCGCCTGTGCCCGTCTCCTCGGTGTATCACTTTCGATGTATCAGTTATTGTTTGTTTCATAAAAACTTTTTTGCTCCATACATTGAACAACTATCTATCTATATCTGTTTTTGTTGCAACACGGTAATCTCTGGACCTAGGTACCACTTGGACGTGAAAATATTTTTGCATCTGAAAGCCCAGTTCTTAAGGAAGGTTATATGATCATCACGCTACGAGCCACCAGAGCAGAGCATATATTACATGGGTAAAGGGAGACAGACAGTAAGTTTTTTAGATAATAGCCAATAGTGCCCTATCTACAACTTAGACTCCGGCCTACATAGCTCTAGATCATGTTATGTTACAAAGGACATTGTCTACTTTTGGCTATCTGTGGACACGATGTTATGAAAAAAAGAAATTCATGAATATTTTATTGGACGTAGTGTAGGACGCCCTCTGACCAGGTGGGATGACGATCTGCGAAAGACTGCAGGCAGATGCTGGATGCGGCAAGCTGAAGACAGGGCGCTATGGCGCTCTTTGGGGGAGGGTTATGTCCAGCAGTGGACTATTATAGCCTGATGATGATGATGATGATGATTTTATTTTTAGTTTTCATTTATGTTATTTTAAAAATCTTTGTGTAATCTCAAAAAAACATAGTTAAAAAAACATACAAACTAAACATAGTGGGCCGTAGAATAGTGGGTTGCTGCGCTTAATGACCATAATATTATTATGGTTTTTAGGCTAGGCAGTCTTGCCTAATCTTGATATCTATCAAGAGCACATTAGTCTACCTGCCCAGTTTCTTGATCATATACTACTTACATAGGAGTCTGATTAATAAAATATTCATAAAAATATGTTGTTTTATTTGATTAATTACCCTTTTCAGTAACATATTATTATAGAAACCTATCTAAATATAAAGTCTGATACAAAACTAGGTTTATATTCTCCTTTTTACTGATGTGAAGTATTTAATTGATATAATATTATTAGCTAAATGACCTGTCCACGTTTGGCCAGTGTCTATAGAAAATGGACGATCTCCTTTCGTATACACTTTGTACGTCTAAACATTGAGCAGACTAGTATGAGTTATGGCTTAAATGAAACTCGTCTCAACGTCACAAGTGTCACGGACTGCTGTAAATTTTCACACACACTCCAATATGGCGGCAGTCAAATGTATCAGATTTCTGTGATGGATGTGTTGCGATGAAATCTGTGAATTTGTACACACAAAATGGACAGGGTTATAAAGAATATAGGTAACATTTTAATTCTTTGTTATTTATTTATTTAATGCTGTCTGGATGAAAATTTATTTAATGCGACTGCTATCGGGTTTGATGCCTAGTAAGGAAAAATTGTTATATGGTTTTTCTGAAAATAATAGTTTAGCAGCAGTATAGTGTGTAGAACTGTCTGGTGAATAGGTTTGCGTCTATTACTTAGGACTTAAAACCTAAAAAAAAATTAATTGTGGGTGTAATACCCCTTCACTTTTCTCCTTTGAAGACATAGGAGTGAGTTTATGATTGTATTAAAACGCTTTAGTATACATAATCCTTAGGGCGCGTTCCCACTATGTCGTGACGATAGATTTTCGTGTCGTTTAAAGCGTCGTGGCTTGTGTATTTAAATAGAGGTGTTCACATACAGGACGACACGATTAACTATCGTCCACGACTTTTTTTCGCAGTGACGACAGATTGTCAAGCCAATGGGAACTGCTAGCACGACAGTCGTAAAACGATAAAAATAACGTCACGACTAATCATGACGGCAAATCGTGTGTCATTGTTGCAACTATCCATCGTAGCCACGATAAAAATATCGTCTCGTCGTTTATACGTTCAACGATAAAATATTGCGACGACACAGTGACGATAAACAGTCGATATTATGAGAACAGCTAGAGACGACAGTCGTCCAACAATAAATTAATCGTCACGACATAGTGGGAACGCGACCTTATAATAAGCCTTATTACAGTTGAATAAAATATATTGTTATTCAACTGTAATAAGGCCGTGAAATGTTTTCAATGTACAGAACATTGATTTAAAAGAGTGGCCGTGAGTTTCTTGCAGGTTTCTTCTCATAGGCTTAACCCTTTGCCTGAACCTAGCAACTAACCTAAATGTAGCTTTAGTAACTTAGTAAACTCACTAACCTATATACTTTGACGTTCATAAGTGTTACTTTGTGACCTAAATGAATAAATGATTTTTGACTTTGACTTTGATATTGACTTTTTTTAAATTTTTCATGGCTTTACGATGTTAGAAAATATTGATATCGATTATTTAGAAATATCTAAACCTAAATTAACGATGCATGCAAAAATACTGCGGATACGTGTTTTAGAGATTAATAGGCCAGAACTTAATAAAAATCTGAGCACGTTTCATTTCATTCCATTTAGTAGACTATTTTAGCGGTCTACGTTTTGATAGCTCGGTATAACTAAAATGGAATGCACAATTTATCAATTTTTTCGTTCAATAGACCAGGAGATAAGTTTTTTCCTCGCATAACTTAACCGCTTCTTTTCAGTAATTTCCTGCAGTGCAAATTGTCACATACTTTAGTAATAAGCTTACAGTAAAGTAAAACAACTCTACCATTTGGTACCTCACACTGTCACACATGCCTAATGAATTACTGGGAGTTTGGTATCCAAGATAGTTAAGGTTAGTGTCAAGACAGCGAACAAGGGTTATAGAAGAAAGTCCATATACAGTATGTTAATGAATAAAAGTTCTTCCTAAGTAAATCGACAATACTAAACATAAAAAAAAATATCTTCTTCATCCTAGCCTTTATTATTCCTAAGTCACTTGGGGTCGGCTTTCTAGTCTAACCGGATTTGACTGGATATCAGTTTTTACACGGAGCGACTGCCATCTAACCTCCGCAACCCGAAGGCTAACGATACCCTAAGGCTAGACCAGGGTCAGGATATTAGAGGGCACTGACTTCCCAATAACGACTGCCATAGATGTTCATGGCAGGCAATAATTGTCAGTCAAAACGCACATAATTTCGAAAAGTCATTTAACTTCCGAAAGTCAGAGGTGCGCGACGTGGGTTCGAACCCGAGACCCTCTGCTTTGCAGTATGTTGGTCTGCCCACTAAGTTATCGCTGCTATATAGAAAAATATATTTTCAAAAAAAAAACTAACACAGATTTTATTTTTAAAACATCAAAAATACCAAAACATTAATAATAAACGGATACGTAAAATAAACACTTTTGCTGAGCACACATACTATGTACCTTGTATGAGCGTAAATACTGTAAGTACTTTATCCTGTTTACCAGTTTAATATCTATACAACAATTATAATAAAATCGTAGGAAAGTCAAAACTGTATATTAAATGTTTTTTTTAAAGAATACTTGGGGCGTGATCTACAATCGATATCAAAGCCAAAAATATAGTTTTTAGAATTTTTGTCTGTTTGTCTGTGTGTATGTCCGGGCTAAACTCAAAAAGTACTGCATGGATTTACTTCAAATTTTGCATGAATATTACTAACAGGTCGGGTCAACATATAGACTATATATTATCACGCTATCACCTACGGAGAAGGAGCTGTGAATCTTTATTTTTCTTACGCATACTGTGACAGCGTGTAATCTAACGACGCATATTTAAATGTTGTTTTTGAGTAAGCCATGCTATTATCTAGGTTTACACTATAAAAACTACGCCATTTAAGTAACTTGGGCAGAGAAATATAGTTGGGTTCCGCGGCGACAAACACTTTTAGTTAAAATCTACGCGGACGAAGTCGCAGGTAACAGCTAGTATCAAATAATAGTTACGGCAATGTAAAGTGTTCATTGTTTGATTTGCAAGGGATTTTATTTAACCGATGTTGTTTTGTGACAATAGAAAATCGTCCTTAATTAGGATATTTTTTGATTCCCCAGTAACATATCTTCCAATCATGATATAATTTATTGCGTTTCTTTAAAACTCACTTCTAAAGATTGACTCCAAGCATAAGGCTGCTCTTATTGAGCTTAGAGAGAGACTGGATCAAACCCTGAAAGCCTGCAGCTTGTCTAGCAATCACTTATCACTTAAGCCCGTAACACATAATCTAGACAGACTTAAATCTAGGCTAGACAGCTTACAAATGTCCACAAGAATGACACAGGCCTTTACTTCGATCCTTCGTAACTCGAACTGTACATTAATGTTCAGACTAACCCTTTTCAATCACCGCTAATGAATCAATTGCTAATTACAGTTTCTTGTTACGCTAATTGATAATTAACCTCTATTCAGGGTTTCGTTCAAATGTAATTAGGCTCTTGATTAGATAATTAATAACTGATACTACTTGAATACTTTATCATACAATCTACCTGCTTATTGATTTTATCAAAAGTAGTAGAGCCTCGCTGATTTCAGCATGCATGGGCCGGCTCGACCGGGGAAGGACTACCCTCTCACGGAAATCGACGTGCAATAGCAGTATTCCTACTGTTGTGTTTCATTCGGTGAGTGAGAGTACCGGACGCCCAATCACCCCCTTTCCCCCTTCCCGCTCCTCCTTCCCACTTCCTTTCCTAAAAGGTCGGCAACGCGCAAGTGATGACTCTGGTGTTGCAGGCGTCCATAGGCTACGGTGACCATTTACCATCAGGTAGGCCGTATGCTTGTTTGCTACCTTAGTTGTACAAAAAAAAACGTGAGATAAGTTTGCGCTTATATTTACAATCGACATTGGAAGCAAAGTTTGTTATATATTTACAATTGTACATATTCTGTAAATATATTTTCTGTAGTTAATATGCTTGGCTAGGAATGGACTTGGTAGATGGCAATAGACTGGGTCTCTATTAGGTGGTATTTAAAAATAGCTACGAATATATAGGTTTACTGGTATAACGCTATATTGTCTTCTGTTTACGCGAATGTTATTCATTGAAATTAAACTACTATATACGGATTTTATCGCGCTGTTTATTGACAGTTTATTACATAATTTAGAAACTGTTACTTACACTACTATTACTATTAAACTTTACTAATTTTTAAGCTAATTAAATTATTGAAACTCTTAAAACTATTTATATTTATGTTTACACTTTCTCCGACGTTTCCGTTGCTTTTCAGCAGCCATGGTCACAGTATAACGCTACTTAGAATACAATGAAGGCATGGTTCACGCCTATGTATGTGTAGCTTACCTGAAGCAATACATTATACATAGTAAATTAGTGGTAGTAACAAGCACAAAAGAGCCTAAAAGGAGAACCTAAAATAAATTTCTGGACCTCTAAATATTTTATTCTTTTGGGTAATGTTATATCCAACAATCAGTCTTTATTTACAAGATGTAAACATTTCAATAGACGTTACATTGTAATATTGGTCCAATACGTTCTGCCTTATACAAATTTTCAGTAATTATTAGAGCTAGCGGTCGCCTAGTGCTCGAAATTCGACCAAAGTTTGCCTTTAAGATATTGCAGATATTATTGTCATTATATATTGATATATGTAACCATAGTTACGCTGCGTGTGTCAAATGCATAGCTGTGTGCGTGTAGTGTTTTTTCATAAATTTAATGTATTTTTAATGCATATTTTATTTATATAAATATTAGAATTCACCCCTCCTTCTCCATATAAACTTTAACTGTGCCAAATTTCATACTCCTCTATACGCGCAATTTTCGTAAAAAGGGTACAAATTTTTTGCTTCACGTATTAATATAGATGTGAGCAGTACATATAAATTACGAGTATATTTTTAAATTATACAATTAGTCGAAACTTCGAATCGAAATAAAGATTCGACTAATTGTAGCTCAGAGTCCGATACTCATGTATCAAAAGTGCTCATCAGACATTAAAAAACCCATAGTTATTAGTTGAAAGAGAATTTGGTACTAATATAACGCTTAGTGAGAAATATATAAACGAAGTGTTTATTTGAAACTGAATGCAAAATACCAACGTGACTCTAGTCGCCTATACCTATTATCTTATCTTATGTGGGGGCCAGTCAGTGTAGACCGGCGACACTTCGACCCAGGGGGATCTTTTGTGTCGACACTCTCCCAATAACGACTGCCATAGATGTTCATGGCAGCCGGGACCGACAGCTTAACGTGCTCTCCGAGGCACGGAGCAGGCGCTAATAATTGTCAATCAATACGCACATGATTTCGAAAAGTCATATAACTTCCGAAAGTCAGAGGTGTGCGACGTGGGCTCGAACCCGAGACCCTCTGCATTGCAGTCTGTTGGTATCCCCACTGAGCTATCGCTGCTCTTCGCCTATACCTAACTTCAATAACGTGTGTTACGAAGTATCCTCATGAGGAAACCAACTTTTGCCTCATAGGTTGTTTTCCTCTTTTATAAGGTTAAAACCTCTGTACTATAACTCTAAATTAAGTTTAACTTTAGCTTTCCAGTGCATTAAAGAATAGCTAGTTATTAATCCTCAATTTCAGATCAATACAAGTATTTGTTAGCGGACACACATTTCACGCATTTCAACAACTGTATTTAGCTGACTGCATTAGCAACAATCAAATCACTTGACATGGGTTGGATATTGACACGCCGTTGCTTAGTCTTTCAGCAACCGAGTGATAATCTACTAATTTATGTTTTCATATTCGAAAGGTTATTACTCAGTCACTGAATATATAGAAGATAAAAATGCTTGGGATTGAGTTGCTTCCACTCACAGGTTATTTCTATTCACAATATAACATATATTATATCATATAAGGAAAATAATATAACATTGAATTGTATTGATGTAAACATTTGGCGATTGAAAAGAGTGGTCATGAGTTTCTTGCCTGCTTCTTCTTATGAAAGCTCTACTCCTCGAACAGGCTTTTTTTCAATGCAAAATTTTTATTTCCTTCTATTTATTTTTATAATTTTATTTTATTAATATAATAGTGAATTGACGTGTCCAAGAATTGTATGAACATTTTTATGGAAATAAAGATTTTTGACTTTGACATAAAATCTCCATGTCTTAAATCCTTCATATACCTAAACCTATAATGCAATATGTCTGCACCCCGAACTTAAAAATAAAAAATCATAAGAATTTGTTTTTAGTTTTTTCATCTACGAAATAATCATACTCACAATTTACATTCATATATGCACGACCGAACCTTTTCAGCCAAACGTTAGGTTAGTACCCAAAACGTTAGGCTAGTATCCAAAATACCCATTCTCACGCTCGAATCTCTCTCAAAAGAATACTAGTTAACACATTCTGGCGTCAAACGCTATATACAGGATGTTTTGCTCGGTGCGCTGAAAGCGGTTTCATCGAATTTAACACTACACAGAGCGACAGTAGAACGTAATGGAATTTTCGACGACAAATCTAACTGCAAACCGTCGCGAAAGAGAATTGCTACTCTGATTCCGTATAGTTTGTAGACACGTAAATAAAACGTACGTGCGGGTTAAATTAAATGGTACAAATATATTTGAAATTCGGGTGCACTGGTGTAAACGAGATTACAATGATAAAACAACGTGTCAGCAAAGCTTCTCGTAGGTATAAATGCCCTGTACAAGTAAGTTTTATGAAGTTTGTACGTAACGTCGAAACATAATGACAAAAGTACTATCGATATATCATTTAGATACATTTCAATATTTCCTTCCACGTACAACCAGGTTATGGAATAAGCTTGAAAACCTAAAGACGGTTCTTTATATAAGATTCGAAAAATATTGATTACAACATTGGGTTCTTTAAGAAGAAGGCTTGCAGTTTTGTTTGGTGACGTGCTAATCGCTTGCTTTTAAATTTTCTGACAGAAATTACTACAGCAATTAAATGTGTAAATCTAGCTATATACTTACACCTTACACAGCACAGCAGTAATTAATGACCTATTGACTATACATATATGCTCTTATATTATTATGTCAGCCTCGATGGCGTAGTGGTTGGTGTAACCGACTGCCGCGCCTGAGGTCGCGGGTTCGATTCCTGCACAAGTCAAACATTTGTGTGCATGAACATGGATATTTGTCTTGGTCTGGGTGTTTCTATGTATAATATGTCACTCACAAAAGATCCCACTGGGTCGAAGTGTCGCCGGTCTGCACTGACTGACCCCCACATAAGATAAGATAAGATACATAGACGGAGCAAAAATCTCAGAACGATTAAATTACGTCTCGACGACTCACGTCCACCACGGGCAACTTTTCAGGACGTATCCTTAAAATAGCCTGGTAACTCGCCATACTTTCGCAAATAGTATTTAAGATAGTGACTTCAATCCAATTGGATTTACTCCCCGTGTATTGAATCTACAGTCGGCCATGGACAAGTTCCAATTCGCGTTTCAAAGTAGTCAAGCACAGAGAGATAACTGATCATAACTTGAACTACCCTAAAATATGGTTGATGACAAATTGAAGGCAGTAAGAAGATGATCAGACATTATGCTAGAGTATTATGGTGCTTTAATGAAGGAAAACATCGTGAGGAAATCTGTATGTCTCACATTTCTCCTTAATGTTCTCGAAGATATGTGTAGTCTGTCAACACGCACTAAGGCCAGCGTGGTGGACTATGGCCTAAACATTCCCACACTGAGAAGAGGCCCGTAACCCAGCAGTGGGATGGTTTAATACAAGGCTGAAATTATATTATGGTGCTTGTGCCCATGGTATGAGAATGCTACACACGCAAGTCAATCACAGGAGTTACTTGCGCCATGCATACAACTCTTGCAATTGCCTTAACTTGCACATGTTAGCAGCAGCATAGAGAGTACATAAGAGCATATATAGTCAATAGATCATTAATTACTGCTGTACTGTATAAGGTGTAAGTATATAGCGAGATTTACACATTTAATTGTAATTTAAAAACAAGCGATTAGCACGTCACCAAACAGTAGCTCGCTGATTTCAGCATGAATGGGCCGGTTCGACCGGGGGAAGGACTACCCTCTCACAGAATATCGACGTGAAATAGCAGTATTCCTACTGTTGTGTTTCGTTCGGTGAGTGAGAGTGCCGGAGGCCCAATCACCCCCTTTTCCCCATCCCACTCCCACTTCCTTTCCTAAAGGGTCGGCAACGCGCAAGTGACCGGTGACCACTTACCATCAGGTGGGCCGTATGCTTGTTTGCCTCCATAGTTGTATAAATAAAAAACTGTAAGCCTTCTTCTTAAAGAACCCAATGTTGTAATCAATATTTTTCAAATCTTATGTAAAGAACCGTCTTTAGGTTTTCAAGCTTATTCCATAACCTGGTTGTACGTGGAAGGAAATATTGAAATGTATCTAAATTATATATCGATAGTACTTTATTGGCACTATATAGTATAATAATATTCTATCACATACACACAACACCATCTAGCCCAAACTAAGCAAAGCTTGTACTATGGGTACTAGACAATGGATAAACATACAAATATACTTTTTTTTTGTAAATTCATACATATTATACATAGAAATACCCAGACAAACATTCATGTTCATGCACGCAAATGTTTGACTTGTGCGGGAATCGAACCCGCGACATCATTCATGGTAGTCGGTTACACTAACCACCACGCCATCGAGGCCGACAATACACATTCGTACATTATTTGGTAACAATATTCCATTGCCATTATAATGTATTTCCAGGCCAACATTTCTCCAAGAACACATCTAAAGTCGTGTGTCAAAAAATGCAGTATCCCGTCAAGTGTTCAAATATCACAAACCGTATGTCTAAACTGTCCAACATCGGGCGTGTTTACAATATGCAAATGTTCAGAACTTTATCTACAGCACCGTAGCACAACGTGTGGAATTGAAGCTACTTTGGATAATTCTTGAGACAGGGTTTTCATTTTAATGAGGGAAGGAGTACTTATTATACAAGAGTTATGAAAACGAGTGGTTTTATTCAAATGGTACGTATAGCTAATTATTAAAATATTAAGGCAGAAAATATACTTTACGCCTTTTTATTTTGTTTTATCATTTTTTTATAATGATTTTCGTTTACGCAAATGTTACATACTGTTGTTGTGGGCCCCGAGCCTCTCTATACTCTCTGAGAGTACCGTTAAGGCAGCTTTGAATGCACATGGCCAACACAGGCTAGAGTGGATGGCCCTTATGGGTCTGGAACACTTCAAGAAATTGATTGCAAACTGAACTACAGGCTTCACCCGGATGTTCTACGGGTATAACATGAGCCAAATACGCCTGCTCACAGAAGCGTTCACTGGCCATTTGCAAGATCCAAGACAACAATATACATTCAGGAACGCCATCTTTAATGGCGCCAACGTATTGTCATAATTCAACTGGTATCTCAAGGCAAATATAATAAGTATCTACAGCACATTTAAATTAAACGATCCTTTATTCCGTCTGAGATTTAAAGCTAGAACCTTCCAAAACATTAAAGGTAATGCCCTTAATGTTTGTACTTCATTACCTCGATGGCGTAGTGGTTAGTGTAACCGACTGCCACGCATGAGGTCGCGGGTTCGATTCCCGCACAAGTCAAACATTTGTGTGCATGAACATGGATGTTTGTCTTGGTCTGGGTGTTTCTATGTATAATATGTATGTATTTACAAAAAAAAAAGTATATAATATGTATATTTATCCATTGTCTAGTACCCATAGTACAAGCTCTGCTTAATTTGGGCTAGATGGTGTTGTGTGTGTGTGATAGAATATTATATTATTATACTGGGTGTAAGGGACGGTGTACCGAAAATTGAAATAGTAGATTCAGACCATTATTCTGAGTTAAAAATCGTAGGAATTTTTTTCAACAATCACAATTCCTTTTCTGCAATTTTTCATTTTTCTGACTGTCACATTTTTCTATAATACAGCAATGTAATTAAATGGTCGTGATTTTAAAAGATCAGCTGTTTTTATGCGCGCGGAACGCAGAGTTCATTCGTCGAGTGCGATGTATTGGTAGCAATCCATTGCCTACCGCGTAATAATGTTAATCTACATAACATTTAAATCTTGCGTTTTTTTAATTAATTGAAGTTTGCGTCGTGATAAGTACTTATAGAAAGATGTCTTGCTAAAGTTTTCGGTACGCCGTCCCTTACACCCAGTATTATATTATATATTATACATACGGCTATCAAAAAAAGGGCGCAAAAATCGCGAACTTCTCGCAAAACTTCAAATACAAAAAGGTAAACTATGTAGAAATACTTTCGAAAATGTGAAGCTGTTTTAACATGCGATACGCGGTAGAAATGACGTGGCGGTTCAGAATTACTCGTCGCGGACAAAAGGACGAAATTACTTTTGCTCTTAAAAGCTCTTTGTCTAGCTTAAACAATTTTCTTTAGGCTTTCAACCTCTAAAGTATGTATAAAAATTATGTACTTAAGATCTATTATCTACTTAAACTTGCTGTTTTGTTATTGCTGTACTTAAAAAGCACTTAAGCCATGTATCTCGACCGAGTGGCTACTCCAGAGAGCAACCTTAGTTATAATCCTTTCAAGAGTTTTGGTCATACCTGTTAATTTGCTTCATGATACGTGGAGTATCCACCTGTTACAAATATGTGTGAATGTTATTGAAATTGTAGTAATGAATATTACTGATAGACTGCATTATGTATAAATTGTGCAACCGAAAGCCGTAGGCAATCAAACATCAAATAGTTAAGTATTCAAAATATTACTTAAAATATCTTCAGCTGTAAAAATACAGTATATTTTAAATAAAACGGCGCAGTTGTCATTTTAGTCTATGCCACCAAGGCGATTTTTGTGGGCTCAAAACCCACACGGGACAAAAATATCGGTCATCCACAAATAGTTGTTTTGAGTCTAGATATTTTTGTTTCGTTGTTGGAATCCCCCGCAATACAGAAATAGACTAGTGCAGGCTTGGTCATTTTAAAATTTCTTAAATATATATAATTATGTTTTTAGACCATCAAAACGTTCTGTTTCTAAAATATTGTCACTCGTACGAACACTTACATTATACACTGTAGGTAAAATACCAAATAGATATAAAAGGACATCTGTCTTCTTATTGAATGAACCTGCTCGCAATGTCCGTTGTGACGTCATTTCATGACCCAGTATATGATTGATGTAATGACGTCACATCTACATATTGATGTTTCTTCGCCCTCGGGCATTGACCTGTCCCTCGGAACAGCTTATGAAAACGTCATGCAGTGAACGAACATAAATTATCTAAAGCCTTTATCATCGAAAGAATAAGCAGACGTTTTCTAGACCCACATTTTTACCACCTATAGTTTTTAGACCCAAATAATAGAGGGCAACCCTTATTAGTTTACTAGATGTTCCCCGGTTTCACCCACGTTTATCGTTACTGCACCGCCCCTGTGGGTCGTAGCGTGATGTTATATAGCCTATAACCTTTCTCGATAAATAGG
Organism: Catocala sponsa; assembly: GCA_963564715.1. Lineage (NCBI taxonomy): Eukaryota > Metazoa > Arthropoda > Insecta > Lepidoptera > Erebidae > Catocala > Catocala sponsa. The sequence continues at coordinate 27,503,804 of OY751333.1, read as the reverse complement.
CTATCCAACACTAAAATAATTTTTCAAATCGAACCAGCAATTCCTGAGATTAGCGCGTTCAAACAAACAAACTCTTCAGCTTTATAATATTAGTATAGATTATTCCGTCTACTGATCACATTCCAGGCTTCGTGCTGCTGCTATGATTTTTTTGATCGAAGAATCCTATAAAACTTTACTGATCCAGTAATGTAGACCTCGTGTACAGCAATCGCAATCACGACCATTGTATTTGGCATTTATAGTCATGAAATAATGCCCTCCAGACCGAATTTCGGTCACGGCGGCCAGTCTTAACGGAGACTGGCCATCGTCGCAAACACAAGTGCACTCTCTGTTCCCTAACTCTCATGATCCGATGGGACGGTAATCCGACACGACCGGAGAGAGACCAGGTGCAGGACCAACAGCTTTACGTGCTTTCCGAGGCACGGGGGTGTCTAACACCACCAACTTCTAACGCCGGGCTGCTATTGAGATTTCTTAACAGAAAAACCCAATAACTTTTTGTTGGCCCGACCCGGGATTCGAACCCGAGACCTCATGCACAGCAGTCGCATTCACTACCGCTGCGTCATGAAATACAAGGTAAATAAATAAATAAATAATGGTATTGATATTTAATTCAGAGATTAATTAAGTACAAGCCAAATTGGAACGCATACTGACTCTCGAAAGCACGCACACATTGATATTGCGTACGTGAATATGCAATATCAAAGTGTATACGACACGTAATGCATCTGAATGCTTCAAAGTGAACAGGAACGTTGTTGTATACGCCCACGACTGTATGAACACCTATTACTACTGGACTATCAATATCTCAAAGTGATTGAAGCCATAATAATTTCAGCTCTATTTACAAACCGTATCACTGCAGGATACGGGGCTCTTCTCCGTGTGAGAATCCTAACTAATATTATAAAAGCAAAAATGAGTTTGTTTGTTACTTTTTCACGCCTAAACCACTGAACCGATCATCCTGAAAGTTTGCATATACGTTGACAGATGTACAGAAACGGATAGAGGCTACCTTTCATCCCGAAAAAATTACTGTTCCTGAGAAAAAAATAATAACTTTCTTATGATAATAGATGGCGCCACATGTCTTTCGAATCATGATTGAATTATATTATTACAAGCAGAGTACAACCCGAATTGATTGTCAAATTCAAAATTAACGCGAGCGAAGCCGCGGGCAAAAGCTAGTTGTATATAAACCTACACTGGCATACTGCAAGTTGGCAGACTTTACATATATTTAAGAATATTACGTAGAACATTTAGGCATTCATGTTTTCATAGATTACCTTTAAAGAGCGATAATTAACTATTTAGTACGCACATAACTTCGAAAAGTCAGAGATGCATGCCTTGGAATCGAATTCGACTATTTGTGTATTTATTTATTTATAGACACGCCAACAGTATACATATATAACATTTAAACATTTAGCACTCTATACAATTATTATCCTTATATGTACACCTATAAAACGCATGCACAACATACACTAGAATGGACAAGGTTGACATACATACAAGCTATTTAAGATTAAAGATAGAAGTATTATATTTGTGTAGGCCAATAGTCTCCCGCTAAGCTATTGCTGCTTAATTGAAATCAATAGGTTCAAATCTTGCATTTAACTGGTCTCTATTTTAGTCAATACAACTATTATATTTATTATATTATATAATATTCTGCGATGAAGGACTAAATGTTACATCAAAAGAATCTTGAACTTATAAGGTAAGTATACTTTGTAAGATCGATTATATGAGCAATATTAATTACTAGATGTTCCCCCGGTTTCACCCGCGTTTATCATTACTGCGCCGCCCCTGTGGGTCGTAGCGTGATGTTATATAGCCTATAGCCTTCCTCGATAAATAGGCTATCAAACACTAAAAGATTTTTTCAAATCAAACCAGTAGTTCCTGAGATTAGCGCTTTCAAACAAACAAAGAAACTCTTCAGCTTTATAATATTTAATACTTTTATAATAACCTTATATTATAATAACCTTTAGGGTATATTTTCTGGCAAATTCCTAACATCCTAGTAAGTCCAGTAAAAATTTCTTCGAAAAATTACTTGTAGGCGAGCTTATACCTTAGCGAATCCGTGGATCAGGCAGTGGTCCGACCGCCAACGATGAACGAGAAACGAGTAAAACTAGAAACTATAAACGAGTTGACGATCAGCGGGAAGCGAGTGTGTAGATTTGATAGTTTTGTCACCGGGCTATAAGCGGGTGTGCAAGTGCGACGAGCGATTACTCGCGCCACTCGCCCGCGGTCGCTCAGTCCTGTGCAAACCTGCGCGCGGCGACGAGCGAGCATCGCTGAACGAGTATCGCTGAGCGAGTTTATTTTTGAAAGCTCTTGTCGCTCAGCGACAAAACTAGTAAAGCGAGTTGTCGCCGGCAGTGTAAACAGTCAGCGAGCAACTTTTAATATATCTCATCTCTTTCGTTTACACGAAATGTATATTATTTGTGGGTTTCTTGAGAGAGAAAATCGCCGATAGTTAGTCGTTGTCTCGCCGGGCGGCGGTCGGACCACTGCATCAACAAGGTATTACAGATGAAGAAGTTCTAAAAATGATACTCATCGCAAATATGCGAGTGAAAACCTAAGAGTTCTTGGAATAACGTACCTTCCAAATCGGAGGTTTTAGTCCAATGGGCTTTGTCCATCTTAATCCGAAATATCTTAAGTAAGACCGAATTACTTGAGCCATACTGTAGTACAACAATGAATCACAAGGAAGTGCAATAGTAGTTGTACATTTCTTAGGCGTGAGCACAGAGTCGTAACCAACATTCTGGTGAACAGTAGTTGGATGAATGCCAAGTCCACATCGTCGTCGCGTTTCAAATAGCACGTTGTCCAGTCGATCTTATGCGACATGATGGATATTTTTGGCAGATGTAATGTACGTTTTGACGCTTGTACTTTAAGGGCCGGTGGAATGCTAGCAGCCGATTAAGCATTCCCATCAAGCTGAACAAAATCTTTTATATAATTTCTAACACTACTTTGCAAGACCAGCCGGATAGAGCGGACTGAGCGATAGCTCAGTGGGGAGACCAACAGACTACAATGCAGAGGGTCTCGGGTCGGAAACCACGTCGCGCACCTCTGACTTTCGTAAGTTATATGACTTTTTGAAATTATGTGAGTATTGATTGATAATTATCGCTTGCTCCGGGTCACGGAGAGCACGTTAAGCCGTCGGTCTTGGCTGCAATGAATATCTATGGCAGTCGGTATTGGGAAGTCACTGCCCTCTAATGTCCTGACCCTAGTCTAGCCTTAGGGTATCGTTAGCGGGTTGCGGAGGTCAGATGACAGTCGCTCCGTGTAAATACTGATATCCAGTCAAATCCGGTTAGACTAGAAAGCAGACCCCAAGTGACTTGGGAATAATAAAGGCTAGGGAGAAGAGACTTTGCAAGACCAGCTGGAATGCTTTCGAATTACTAATAATGATGAGCCACAAGGCTGTGGAGCTCCTGTCTCATAGCTAATACTAGATTCGCGTTTATATCAGTTATACATTATTTGTCTAGCAGCGATAGCTCAGTGAGGAGACCAACAGACTGCAATGCAGAGGGTCTCGGGTTCGAACCCACGTCGCGCACCTCTTACTTTCGGAAGTTATATGACTTTTCGAAATTATGTAAGTATTGATTGACAATTATCGCCTGCTTCGTAAAGATACATTATTTGTCTATTACCGTTTTTAAATCCAACTTACGCTCTTGCAGTATTGCAGGTGACTTAATAAATATCTAAAAAAATGTATATAAGGAACACTTAATCCTGGAATAGTTATTATAACTTTATGGTGGACATTTTTTTTTTGTATCGTATGGGGATAATACTGAAAACATTCTATCAATTGTCTGCTTCGATGGCGTAATGATTAGTGTAACCGACTGACACGCCTGAGGTCGCAGGTTCGATTCCCGCACAAGTCAAACATTTGTGTGCATGAACATGGATGTTTGTCTTGGTCTGGGTGTTTCTATGTATAATATGTATGTATTTACAAAAAAAAGTATATATGTATATTTATCCATTGTCTAATACCCATAGTACAAGCTCTGCTTAGTTTGGGCTAGATGGTGTTGTGTGTATGTGGTAGAATATTATAAAAGAATATTATATAAAAGTAATTTTGTATAATTATATCCCACAAAATATACAAAATGATCCAAAAACAATGGTTAAATGGCAGTTAGAAGATAGAGCAGTTTACTGGATCACTTTATATATATTCTGCAATTTTCGACAGTCGTCTCATACCTCTGAACTTCATTTTAACACATTTTGGAATATTGGTTTATCGGCGTAACAATTGATGAACTAAACCGGACCGGATCGTGGCCGTTGTGTACCACGCTGCAGCCGCATAACACAGCAACAAAATTGAAAGGCCCTTGCATGTAGCCATCACCGACGTTATATCCTGTTGATGAATAAAATGCTTTGTGTCACCTACAGGTCAAATATGTAGTGCATGTTTGATTCGCATTTCGAAGAACGCTTTTCCACTATCTGACACGTGTTCAAAGGGTCCAGTATGGAAGGTGACTTTATAAATATTTAAAACAATCAATACCCATACCCGGAATAGCTGTTATAAAAACATGGAAGTCAACATTTTTGTTGGGTTGTTTAGGTTTTGACTCATTAGAGATGAGGCGATCATACGATTAGATGGTTGGAATCTGCAAAATTTTAAAAGGTATGATCGAGGCACCGATTCTTCACGACAAATGTTGCAGATTGTTTGGGCCTAACAACTATTGTCGTGGTAGAAAGAACCGATTGCTGGCGGTTCCAGCGTGCCGTACTGTGGCACGCTGTAACTCACCCATACCTCGGTAACTAAAGCAGCTTAACGCTCTCTTGGACTTTAACCCAGTTGATATTTTTGCGGATGAATGGAAAGCATTATTATTAGAATGTATAAGGTACTGTGAGCAGAATGCATGAATTCTAAATTTTAAATTTATATATTATATTGTTAAATAGTGTAATTGGCGCAAGTCATTCTATTTGATGTAAATAAATAAATAAATAAATCATTATAATCATAAATATTTATTTGCCTATATTGGTTGTACATTAGATATTAAAATAAACAAGAGTCAAGGCCATATCGTAACTTATCAGGTGTGCAAATTTATATAATTCTAAATAATTAGTGATAGAAACAGTTAATATAATAAGAAATGACAGCTCAAAATATGATCATTGGATCCAATCACTTATTATTATTTTTATTATTTTAAAACTTTATGCACAAAATAGTACAATGGCGGACTTAATTCCAAGGCCATTATCTACTTATAGAATACACCATTCTTTTAAGCAGTAACTCTTTTTGTTTTCTTTTAAACATTGACATAGGAAGCTTTTGAATGTCCGACGGTAATTTATTAAATATTTTTATACACATAATATAGTAAAAGAAATTGAAACAACTTTGTTCTTGGCGCTTTGTCTAATACAAGTCACTCCCCACATTTTGTATTACGAGCATATAAATTTCACTTTTAGAAAATTTTATGACACATTTTATATTGTACTAGCTGTGCTCGCGGTCTCCCTCGCGTCATTGGTATTTGTGGTTACTGCGCCGCTCCCGTGAGCCGTAGCGTGATGTTATAAAGCCTATGTCCCAGGGTCTCAGGCTATCTTCATTCCAAATTTCATCTAAATCGGTTCAGCGGATTGAGCGTGAAAAGGTAACAGACAGACAGACAGACCGACAGAAAGGATTACTTTCGCATTTATAATATTACAAGCTTTTGCCCGAGGCTTCGCTCGCGTTAATTTAGAATTTGACAATCAATTCGGGTTGTACTCTGCTTGTAATAATATCATGATTCGAAACACACGTGGCGTCATCTATTATCATAAGAACGTTATTGTTGATTTACTCGGGAACAGTAATTTTTTTCGGGATGAAAAGTAGCCTATGTCCGTTTACAGAAACGGACATAGGCTACTTTTCATACATACATTGCAACGTACGATCAACATGAAATTTTGCATACACGTTGTCAGACCCCTGACAACGTGTATGCAAAATTTCATGTTGATCGGTTGAGTAGTTAAAGCGTCAAAGCGTAACAAACAAACAAACTTATTTTCGCATTTATAATATTAGTTAGGATTATAGTAAGGAAGTAAGGATGAGGATAAAAACCAAATCACTCAGCGCTCTGGTATTAGTACGGCGCATCAATTCACAAAATACGCGGTCAAAACCTGTGTTGTGTTACAGCCGCTTATTACACGACAATTACCTATTTTAAAACATATCTTTGCAGTTAGCCGTTCAGTCACCTTCTATTAAAGCATGAAATATTTTATGTGACCCATGTGTCAAAGATGAAGATCAATCACCCCCTTTCCCCCATCCCGCTCCTTCTCCTTCCCACTTCCTTTCCTAAAGGGTCGGCAACGCGCAAGTGATGCCTCTGCTGTTGCAGGCGTCCATAGGCTACGGTGACCACTTACCACCAGGTGGGCCGTATGCAAGTTTGCCACTTTAGCTGTATAAAAAAAAATAAAGCCTTATAATATTCTATAATATTCTACCATATACACACAACACCATCTAGCCCAAACTAAGCAGACCTTGTACTATGGGTACTAGACAATGGACAAACATACATATATACTTTTTTTTTGTAACTACATACATATTATACATAGAAACACCCAGACCAAGACAAACATCCATGTTCACGCACACAAATGTTGATTTGTGCGGGAATCGAACCCGCGACCTCAGGCCTGGCAGTCGGTTACATTACCCACTACGGCACTGTAGGTATCTCTATTACAACAGAATGTCCTTATTAAATAGGGTCACGAAGGTCAGGTAACAATCGTCCCATACAAATTACCTGGGCAAACATATTACTTGTTCAGAAATAAAATTGCTTACATATACACCCGTCGGGCGTTATTAATGGTGAGTGTGAAATAAATTTTGGGCACCGCGGCCCCAAGGATCATGAACGAAGGATATACAGGGAACAAGTACAAATTTGTCACTGTTTAGCAAAAATTTATGAGATTAAGCAATATAAAGATAATATTATGTCCTTATATCCCCCAAGTAGTAAGCAGATGTGTATTTTACACACATATCAGTTATGTTTATGTATTACACGAACTACATATATACATAGGTTCACGCCTGTTTCCCAGAGGGGTAGGCAGATACTACAGATTTCCATTTGCTACGATGACACACGAGCTAGGTTTCGATATTTATTATAGAAACCTAATGGGCTAATTTAGTGCCGTCTACCAGACCAAATTATTAAGGCAGCATACTGCTATTAAGAATTATGTAAAAAAAAACTCCGACCGACCCGGGAATCGTACTTACCACGGGTCAAACAAGTCAGTAATTTAGGTACAAAAGAGATTAACTAATCCAATAATGATGTTCATAGATCGAACGACAGTTAACGAACGAATGGTTGAAACCTCGTCCGATTTTGTCATAGATTTACTCTTTAGGTCATATGATTTTAGATTTAGATTGAGATTTTTAAACTACAATCTTCGGTAAGTGATTAACTTGAGAAAGTAGGTAACACTCAACAGAAAAACTAACTAACAGACAGTAAAACAAATTAACTGTTATGATTGGCTGAGTGAATTAGCAACAGCCAATTAAATTAACTGACAGCAATGTATATTTAGAATTTTTGTTGATCAGCCGTTTAGAGCCCTGTTTTTAATCTTTGATAAATTGCCATTTATGAATCATTACTGTAAGCATGTTATATGATTAATTCGCTATACGGTTAGTGTATGAAATAAATAAATAACTTTTTCATTTACTTATAGTATAGTTTTCGCGTCACAGCATACTATAATCGATTTTATAACCCTGTAAGCACAGAAATAAAATTAACCTCTTATTTCTGCAAAACCGACAAAGTCAATGCAAAAAGTGTCATATCAATATAAAGGTTGTCACACAAGAGAATCTATCAAAGTATCAAGGCCTATTCAATAAAGGTCTACTTCAAAGACAGGGCTGTTGAGTCGACGGTAGATATATGTATGTATATTAGGGTGGCCTCACACATTTTAGTTTAGATTCGGTTCAGTGCTGCACTTGCTATGTTCAGGAAACACTTGTAGACATGTATTTTGTCAATTAAATATACTTATCTCACACAGAACTTATCTTATGTGGGGGCCAGTTAGTGCAGACCGGCGACACTTCGACCCGTGGGATCTTTTGTGTCGACACTCTCCCAATAACGACTGCCATAGATGTTCATGGCAGCCGGGACCGACGCGACGGCTTAACGTGCTCTCCGAGGCACGGAGCAGGCGATAATTATTGTCAATCAATACGCACATAATTTCGAAAATTCATATAACTTCCGAAGTCAGAGGTGCGGGACGTGGGTTCGAACCCGAGACCCTCTGCATTGCAGTCTGTTGGTCTCCTCACTGAGCTATCTCTCACACAGAAAATATTACAGCATAAAACATAATAATGTGAATCGAAAGTCAAATCATTGTTAGAACACTTCGAACACTTACACATGACAACTTAAAGGCAAATAATATTCGAACCCCTTAACGGATACAGACATATACTCTATAGTACTACCAACAATAGCCCTTCATATAAACAAAGTGTGTTGAACCGGAAATCAAACCCGGCACCTAATGGTCTTTTGTTTACGTAAGTGCAGATCGAGGGAACTCTACTTCTTTCCCACTCAGTTTCCCCTAGTCAGTTCTGCACTCGACCAATATAGCAATTGCTACGAGAATAAAATAAGACCTAATAATTGTAAGCAAAAACATTTCTGCTGTTGATAGATATTATCCTTTCTTTCACTGAATCAACAGTAATAATATAATCAAATCAAATCTCAGAAATCATATTTTACATCCAGAATCATCGAATACCTATCCAAATATTTGGCTGAATTCTGAGAATTCGAGTTCCACAACCTTAAGAATCTAAGTCGCCCTTATTTTAATATAACTCTACCCAGGCACAGCGTTACCCAAAGGATCAATATTTCCCTAAAATTTGATTTCAAAGATGTAATTGAAATAACTCAAGTCTGTCGTCGAAAATCAAATATCTCGCTTATAGACCTTATCGACCTAAATTGATGGTATTACGATGTTCTCTCAGGAGACGAGAACAGATTTAGACTATACATAGTGACACTGATTGTACAGGAGTTATTCCATGTTTAGTGGTGAATGGCAAATATTTCAATCGCTGAAATCTGTACGGAAATCGTCAGTTTGGCTTAGAAACGCTTTGTTTAAGTAATAAATGACAATGTTATGTTAGATTCTGGAGTCAAGCATTGTGTTTTTAATTGCATTACTATTACTCGTCGTTTTTAGATTTGAATAGTCAGAAATATATGGAATAATGGCTACAATACCATGCACATATGATTAGTAAAATACCTAATTAATAATGGCAATCTTAAAAGAAAGGTCGTGAGTCACTTGTAGTTATCGCCTCCTAGGCCTCAACCCTTTGCCTGAACCTAGCAACTAGAATTAATATAAATTCAAAATTTACCACACTCACTAACCGATAACCTTCATTTCTCCTTTTTTGGAACTAAATACTTCTTTAGCGGCGTTATGCACTTTTTTGTGATGGGTAAAAATGTTAAACTCGCGTCAGAACACGTGACTCGAAAATTCGTAAGACGGAGGGAGAATTCTCATGTTTGTATACGATAGCGCAATAAATGAATATTGTATTTACCACATAAATGATAGTACTTTTATGCTGATAATTAAAGCAATTCGTGCAAAATTATACCCTAACCATTCCAAAATATCAAAAATGCACAACGTTAATATTCAAGTTTTCACTTGTGCCGGCACTCCCGGAGTGCAACCCGTTGATTTTTTTTTGTCCTTCATAAATATTAATTTGTGATCTTTGAGTTTGCCCTATTAAAACGTTATTTAAACAGGATTTTTAAAAGGTACAGCGTAACATGTTTTTCCAGCTAAGAATTTGAACGTAGCAACATTTCAACTGATACGAATGTTAGCTCTGAAAGGCGAGAATATTCTAAAGATGTTCAATAAAAATGCTAAAAATAAATTTATTTCGACGTAGGACGGCAGCGGTTAAACGTGAGGATATCTGAGGCATTCAGCCATGGAGGGTACTATAAAGAATATTAAATCTGTGAAATATTTTCACACACTATTCCACTGGAAGAGAATACTTTAAGATTTAGATAAGATGACTAAAATTATGAATAGATATAGAGATTTTTACGTGTTTGGACTGCGCCGAGCGTAAGACAGATAATGGCAGAGCTCGTGCGGTGCATATTCAAATCGGCGCGCGGCCGCCATAGTAAAATTGTATGGAGGATTGCAAATGCTTTTTTGATAAATATGTATCTTTATTGTCAACCAATAATTTAAATTTAAATTTGGGACGGACAAATTGTAATATAACTATTTATGTTTCGTTTAAGCTGTAAAATAGAATAGATTTCTACTGTTATAATCTAAAAATCACGTAACACGAGCTTACGTTTTTGCATTTTTCGTGGAAATTTACGTAATTTTTTAGGCGAAAATATGAATTATTTTAAGTTTTTTACACGGAGTAATAGTAAACACATTCATTGTTATGGTAAATGTATATTTTATATTTGTATTAAACAAAAAGTGTTGATTTTATTCACTTAACTGTGACCGCCTGTTTTGGCACATATCGCTCGGCGCAGTCTTAAAGAGCTGCATAGAGAATGTAATAGGTAAATAAATATCGATATGATCAATTAATAGTTTTTGATTACATAGTTGGTATAGTGGTTAAAAAGGTCGTCTTGCCACTCCACCGAGTTTTGTGGGTTTGATCTCCACACGGGGCAAAAATTTGTGTGATTTCTTTTCTTTGTTTCGTCGTTTGAATTTTTGTAAAGTGCGGTACAGGAATTACTTCTGACACAGTTGTTGCCTTTTGTCTACAAAATATGTTGTTTTGGAACTGTGTTTACAATGTCTCTACGATATGATAGAAAAGATAGTCCTAAAAGATGGACAGTGTGTAACAAAAATATGTGATCATATTTAAATATCGTAACTTGCACGAGACGAATGTTATTTTTTATAGTTCCGTCCGTTACTCGTTCGGTTTCATAACCCGGTATGAATATTATTAATAACCATATTCGTGATGAACTGCTTTGGCGCTGAACGCAGGCAGAACTGTCAGCTCCACAATATAGTGTTATATTTGTATCGGCTATGTAGTTGTTACTGACAGGTTTGGGTGGAAAGCAGGGCATCTTCTATTTTTTATAGCCTTGTGGGGATTTTGGACTGCCATACAGAGGGCTCTAGTTTAATTTTATGAAACTTACTTTTTAAAGTTTTGTTTGGTAGTAATTTAATGCTCGCTTAAACTGCGAAAGAGACTATAGTGAGGAAAGCTGAATATTCTTCATAATCTATATATTAATACGTGAAGCAAAAAACTTTGTACACCTTTTTACGAAAATTGCGCGGACGGAAGAGTATGAAATTTGGCACAGTTAAAGTTTATATGAAGAATGAGGGGCGAATCCTAATCTATACAAATAAATAAAATTGAAGTGTCTGTTTGTAATGTCAAAATAACAGCTTTTTATCTAATGCATATGAAAGTATATAAGGTACCTATACGAAAACATCTATTTTTTTAAATTTTCGTCTGTCTGTCTGTCTGTTTGTTCCAGGTAATCTCCGAAACGGCTGAACCAATTTTGACGGGTCTTTCACTGGCAGATAGCTGATGTTATAAGGAGTAACATAGGCTACTTTAATTTTAGAAAAAAAATAGTGTTCCGCGGAGACAAACACTTTAGTTAAAATCTACGCGGACGAAGTCGCAGGTAACAGCTAGTAATGACATATATCAGCAATATCTTACAGGCAAACTTTGGTCGAATTTCGAGCACTAGGCGGCCGCTAGTTTTCTTAAAGAAGTATGTAGTCTGTTCCCTCGCACTGCCAGTGTGGTAGTTATCTTACAATTCTTAAAGTGCGATGAGGACCGCGATTAGCAGTGGAAACATTTTCATATTTTTGTTAAAATAAGGCATTTATAATAATAATAATAATTTATTTAATTCAGACCATTGATCCATATAGTGTTAGTAAAATCTTAACCTATTGTTAGTACATGTACGCCAGTACGCACATGCCTAGTTGCCCAGTGCCTAATGAAAGGCCCATAAATTTTGTCCGCCAGTGTAGCCAGTATGTTGTTGGGGCTACCCCTGAATCGCTTCAGCATACTCGCACATCGCTTGCGCATAACGGCATAAAAATCATCTAATCTCGCTTCAGCGAACATGCCCGACGCGCTACAAAACCGAGGCAGCCCCAACAATATCCTCAACGCATTGTTATACTGAACGCGCAGAGCGTTGTAAGCCTTCTGCGTATATCTTACCCACAGGCTGCACGTGTAAAACGATTGACAAAACGCTCGAAAAAGAGTCAGTTTCACCTCCTTAGTACAACGTGCAAACCTGCGAGCCAGCATATTGCATCTGGCTGCCAACGCTCTGCGCTCCCTATCTAAATCTTGGTCATCCATGAGAAAGTCCGTGACAACATGACCTAGGTATTTAAACTGCGTAACGAACTCCAACGGAGTTCCTCGTAAGTTAATAGATGGAATATTAACAGGTGTATTGTTGCGCACTCTAAAAACAATTACCTTGCTCTTGGAGGCATTATACCTCAAGCCATGAGCCTCCGCGTACCTCTCACAGATGGCCAACAATTTCCTCAGACCACAGATTGATGGACTGAGCAGCACCATATCATCAGCGTAACTTATGTTGTTAAATTTATATATATATATATATAATGACTGTATTATTCTATTGTGATCGTAAATTATTAGACACCTCGTTACAGTAAGTTAAGAATCATAAATACTATTTAATATAATAAAATATTGCACACACCAATCTTAAAATTAAAACTGGTCATATACTCGTACGTACGATTCACTGTAAACTCAAAACAATTTTCCATTTAATAACAGCGCCCGTTCGCGCGGCGTGTATTAACAGTCGTCATAAACTCTACTTAACACAAAAAAATGGTTGCCATCACCGCGACTCAACAAAACGGGAGCCCAAGAAAAATTAGCGCCATCTTTAAGGCTCTGAACTTAAGCCTGCGACGTACTCCCCCGTGACGTAAGCACATAACACATCCCCGCAGTTTTGTCAAACGAAATGATTTACTCAACAAAAACTGTGTAGAATAATTTGAGCAAAAGAAACATACAGGTTGTACAGTTGTTTTATAAGGTTGCAAAGTATTGGTCAAATAATTTTGGTAGTTTGATAAATAATATAGCATCAGCTGTGGACATAAATTAATAAATTGTTCAGTTTCCTATGTTTTAGTATTAACAGATGGATATTATGGTCGGACCAATTCGGACATGCCATCAGCACCGTCGAGAGTCAGCCTACAGTTAATTTAAATCAGTTGTTTTATGCGATAATAAATTTGCTGCATCGACAAACAAATATTTTGTGAACTCATTTTTTTTTTCTTGATATAGACGCATAATATAAAAAAAATTCTTTCATAAAAACTTGAGTCAACAGAGTTAGTTAAAGGGCTGATATTATTATCATAATAATTATATATTTGTCCGTAAGCGCTTGGCTCTGACATGTTTAGATAGCATGAAGTATTACACAATCTAGTTATGTTATCTTCTTTACGTAGTACGTATTAACTCAATTATTATACTATTTTTTGAAGTGAAAACTTCTTTAGACGCGTTGAGCACTTCTTGGGTGAACAAAAACCATGGAACTCGCGTCATCGTCATGCTTCCACGCTTTATTATATATTTTTTTAATATTAACAATATCTCAGAAATGGTGCGTTCTACGCAAAAAATAAAAATTTCAACCTCCTTAATAACCCCTAAGAGAGTATCAGGAACTAGCATCCGACCCGCCGTTTTTTTATAAAGAAGTGTTTACGATCAAGGATTAAAGTTTTTACTTCTATCGGCAGTCCCCAAAGACTGCCCCAATTTCTTTTTTTTATTATTTATGTTAGACGCTGTCACTACACCATCTTAAAATATCCCCACACCACACATTTACACGCTGTATAAACGGGAACAACGATTTGACATTATGTGACAGCCTAATCTTGGAATATGTCTGTCATGTCTTCTGACGTCACATCCTGTGGTGTCACGTGACATATTGTGTATTGATGTGGAATTAAGTGTGAATGTGTTGTTCATGCGAACTGTGAATAAATAAAATGCGTTGACTTGATGAAAGAAATATAGGTGTCATACGTCAATAGGAGGAAATAGGATGTCATTATATCTGGTTTCATGGTAAACAATAGGACATTACTGAAAACATAAATGTAGGAGCGTTTTGTTTGTTCTATCTTCATGTCAAAAAGAAGCAACGAAATTTTATTTTAATTTTAAATGGTATCTAAGTATGCTATTAATATCTTGTAATGAGGTTGTCTATATATGACTTCTATATATCTTAGACACCAGCTTCTCACATAAATGAATTTGAACAAAATGAAAAGAAATTTGTTAAATTTTATCAATGTACACACACATTATGTAACAAAATTTGTAGTGTTTATGTGAGAAGAAATAAAGCAATAGGTATATATATTTTTTATTTTTTATTATTATTATTTAAACTTATTGCAATTGATGATTTAGAGTATTTTACTCCTAAAACAATGGATTAAAAACATTTTGACAGAATAATCCAGTAACTAATTATTAGCCCGACCCGTTTTCGAACCCGATGCACAGCAGGCGCGTTCACCACCTTTGCGCCAGTTCAGGCAGTTCCAATTGCTTAGTAGTTTGGGGTTTGGCCTTGTAACTACAGTAGTTAACAAGAATACTAAATAATACGCACTTAAACAAAAAATTCTAAGAAAATAATGACAAAATAACATTCAGATTATTTAGCTTTCAAGTTTGAAAAAAGAAAATTTGGGATAATTAAAATTACATTTCTATTAAAAATAATAATACTAATATCAGCCCTGTCCCACTGCTGGGCACGGGCCTCTTCTCAGAGTGAGAAGTGTTAGATCATAGTCCACCACGCTGGCCTAGTGCGGGTTGGCAGACTTCACATATCTTCGAGAGAACTCTCAGAAATGCAGCTTTCCTCACGATGTTTTCCTTCACCATTAAAGCAAGCGATAATTAACTATTTAATACGCATATAATTTCGAAAAGTCAGAGATGTGCGACGTGGGTTCGTACTCGAGACCTCTGCGTGGCAGTCCAACGGTTGCCCACTAGGCTATCGATGCATTTCTATTCTTCTCCTTACCCTTTATTATTCCCAAGTCACTTGGGGTCGGCTTTCTAGTCTAACCAGATTTGACTGGGTATCAGTTTTCACATGGAGCGGCTGCTACCTGACCTCCGCAACCCGAAGGCTAACGATATCCTAAGGCTAGACCAGTGTCAGGATATTAGAGGGCACTGACTTCCCAATAACGACTGCCATAGATGTTCATGGCAGCCGGGACCGACAGCTTAACGTGCTCTCCGAGGCACGGAGCAGGCGATAATTGTCAATCAATACGCACATAATTTCGAAAACTCATATAACTTCCGAAAGTCAGAGATGCGTGCCTTGGGTTCGAACCCGAGCCCCTCTGCATTGCAGTCTGTTGGTCTCCCCACTGAGTTATCACATTACATTTCTATTGCTATATATTTTATTAATGTTATTGTTGTCGCTGTTGGAAGAATGACTAGAGCTGATATGAAACAAAAAACATTTTGCTGAAACACAAAAACTAGAAAATAATCCCAACATTGCAGGTATTTTACAGATACGAAAGTATACAAAGATTTTGTCGTTGTTGTCTCGGTGTTTGTACGATACTCAACTGCGCTACACTAATATTTGCTCCACGCGGGTAAAGAATCACATGTATGCGGCAACGACAGCGCCAGTCCTTGTTTATTTTATCCTCAAATATTATTTTTCTACGTATATGTTACAGCAACTCTGAATATTCTAAAAGGGTAGGTTAGGTATATTTACCTAAATAAATAATAGCCGAAGTTATAATAAACTATTAATGTATTCTTTAAAACAGTTGAGCTCGTATAAACCAGGGTCGATAATTTTTGAATCCAAAAACAATTATAGTAGGATGAAACATATTGGAAAAGGAAGAGAATATAACAAAAATTAAAGGAAAAATAATTTACGGGCGATCTGAGGTCGGGAAGTGGGTAAAAAACGGTTTATCTCGATTTCCGGCAAAACTAGAAGTCCTATGGAAAAAAGTTAAATAGCAAAGTTGTAGGTAATAAAAAGATCTACAACTTTTGTATTTACACTTTTTTCACACATCCTCAAAACTTATGTGAAAATTCAAATAACCAAGTTTTTGGTATTATTATTTTTTTATTATTATTTTCAGCCGTATTGTCCCACTGCAGGGCAAAGGCCTCCCTCTCGCTTTTCCACATATCCCTATTATGCGCTAGTTTGCACCAGTCCCTCCTGTAGTTAATTAATTCGTCTTGCCATCGACGTTTTGGTCTACCACGTTGGCGTTTAGCACCGTCTGGGCTCCAATCTGTGCTGATTTTAGCCCAAAGCTCCTGCGGCATACGGCAAACGTGTCCAGCCCAATCCCATTTCAGTTTGGCGGCTTTCTGGGTGACGTCTGCGATTTGTGTTTTGGAGCGTAGTGTAGAGTTTTTAATGCGGTCCGTTAACCGTACCCCTAGGATACTACGCTCCATGGCTCGCTGGCAAACCTCTAGCGCAGACCTCTGCTGACCAGTCAAAGACCATGTTTGTGCACCATATGTAAGAATGGGAAGAATGCACATATCCATGAGCTTACGTTTGAGACATAAGGGAAGGTCTCCTTTCATGAGGTCCTTCATCGACCAGTAGCTGTTCCAGGAGTTTCCGATACGTCGGGCAATTTCTTTGTCTTGTCTCGACTGGAAAGAGACTACCTGGCCCAGATATAAATATTCTTGGACATATGCAATCTCCCCACCCTCTACGTATAGTCGTATTTTGGTGCTATTAGTCATAATTTTAGTCTTTGACATGTTCATTCGGAGTCCAATCTCGAGGCTTGCCTTGTGCAGGTTGTCAAGCATGATACCCAGTTCAGCCGCCGATGATGAAAACAGCACAATATCATCAGCAAATCAAAGGTTTGTTAGCCTCTTTTCGCCGACGACTATGCCTTTATCTGCCCACTTGTCCGATAAACTTTTAAAAGCTTCTTCTAGGGTGGCAGTGAATAGTTTAGGGGATGCGTGTCTCCTTGTTTTACTCCTATCTGGATGCGAAAGACTGGTCCAGTGGTATGGGTTTTTATTGAAGCGGTGCTATTGCGGTAAATGCTTTTCAATAGATCTATGTAGCCAGCATCTATGTCTTGGGCGTTAAGGGCATTGAAAAGTGCATCATGTTTTATACTGTCGAAAGCTTTTGTGTAGTCGACGAATGCCAGATATAATGGTTTTTTAAGCTCAATGCACTTTTCAATTATTTGGTTCAGAGTGTGAAGATGATCAGTGGTAGATAGGCCTCGACGGAACCCAGCTTGTTCTGGGGGTTGCTGAGACTCGAGTTTAATGGAAATGCGATTTTCTATTATTTTTATAAAGGCTTTGTACAAATGAGATATTAGACTGATGGGGCGATAATTGTTTAAATCAGTTTTATCGCCTTTTTTATGAAGGAGGATAATTGTAGAGTGGCAAAATGTCTTCGGAAATGTACTAGTGTGGAGAATTGTGTTAAATAAATTTGTTAAATGGGGAAGTAGTACTGGCTCGCCGATTTTCAATATTGTTATTAAAATTTGGCCAACTAGTTTTATATCCAAATGAAATTCTTATTCATTGGCGCGACTTTTTATATCCTAAATTTATTTCTATAATTATTTATTTACTTAATATACATAACTACATAGTACATGATATTCCGTTATTACCAAACTAGGCTGAGCCTGTGTCTTGAGCACCTTTATAAAATTTTGCAGGTTAGTTATAACTTATACTGTCTAATGTATTATTAACTGACTAACAATATAATTTTAAACCATTTGTTTTCGTTACACATATAATATACGAAACTTACATATTTATAGAATTAAGACAGAATTTACAAGGTTACACATACACAATAAATATAAACTGGCATAGGTACATGCATAACAAAGGGCTCCAGCTCAGTATTTTCTGCGCACACGCACAGCACTGGTTTTCAGCTGGACCCTGACAATTGAATTAATATTAATAGCACATAAATGTACACTAAGAAGACAAAAGGTTACAAAACATCAAAGCATAAGTTAAATGGACCCAACACATTTAAAAATAAAAAAATTAAAAGCAATATTAACATAAACATATAAATACTATATCTTATTTTACGTGGGGGTTAGTCAGTGCAGACTAGCGACACTTCGACCCAGTGGGATCTTTTGTGTCGACACACTCCCAATAACGACTGCCATAGATGTTCATGGCAACCGGGACCGACGGCTTAACGTGCTCTCCGAAGCATGGAGTAGGCGATAAATTGTCAATCAATACGCACATAATTTCGAAAACTCATATAACTTCCGAAAGTCGGAGGTGCGCGAAGTGGGTTCGAACCCGAGTCCCTCTGCATTGCAGTCTGTTGGTCTCCCCACTGAGCTATTACATTTCATTTCTATTACAATATATTTTTTATGTTATTGTTGACTAGAGCTAGTGCGCAAGTGCGCTTTCAAAGTTTGTTGGGACATATTTTAATAAAATATTAAATAAAAGGAAATAATAAAAAGTATATGTGTATGGTTGTGTATTGTACATGTTTGTATGTGACTATGTGTATTGGTGTGTGGGTATGTGTATGTATGTTTAAGTATTCCTATTGTGGCAAAGCAATAAAAATTTGAATTTGAATTCGAATTTGTATTATTTAAGAATTTTAACCTAATATTACGAATGTGAGTTTGTTTATTTATTTGTTACGCTTTCACTCTTTAACTACTCGACCGACCGTCATGGAACTTCCCGTACGCGTTGTCAGGGGAACAGAGAAGGACATAATGTACCTTTCATCTAGGAACATTGAAAATACATAGGTACACGCGAGCGAAGCGCGGCGTAATGAGAAAAGCGGCAGATTGCAACACAACGCAACTTTAACTTTCCAAAGTTATTTGCTTATTAAATAGTTAATTAT
The DNA here is from genome assembly GCA_963564715.1 of Catocala sponsa. NCBI lineage: Eukaryota > Metazoa > Arthropoda > Insecta > Lepidoptera > Erebidae > Catocala > Catocala sponsa. Next base: position 27,484,470 of record OY751333.1, on the reverse strand, counting down.
GGCTCGCTTTAACGATGAAGGAAAACAATGTGAGGAAACTTGCATATCTTCTCAGATATGCAGGTTTCCTCGTAGGAAGTGTTTTAATATGTGCGAAGTTAGCCTATCCGCCTTAGGCTAGTATATAAGCAAAGCTGAGGAATGCATCAAAAATATTATTAGTTACTTAAAATAAGTTTTTTCGTATTACTTAGCTTATAAATTCTGCATACACATTAAATCCTAACTAATATTATAAATGTAAATTCGAGTTTGTTTGTTCGTTACGCTTTCACGCCTAAACTATTCAACCAATCATCATGAAATTTTGCATACACATTGTCAGGGGTACAGAAAAGCATAAAGGGTGCCTTTTATCCAGAAAAAGTACTACCTAACTGTACGGGTTACGTACACTTCTTGATAAGTGATAGAAATGATAGATAATATAAATTATTCCACTATTTTATTGATTACCGAAATAAGATGATAAACTTGATAATTATGCTAAATTATGATAAATGATTAATATGCTAATGAGTACAGCTTGCTGAAAGTGAACTGATTTATTGATGGTTACAAAATCGCCACGTTGGACGTTAAATGCTGACCGCAGCAAATGTACGGTCGTTGGCCCGTACATTAACCTTACCTAATCTGCAGTTTCGCGAGCGAAGTCACGAGCGAAATCTAGTAATGTTATACAAAGAAAATCAATTAAATGAAAAAAAAACAACGGGTTGCACCCCGGGAGTGCCGGCAGAAGTGAAAACTTCAATATTAACGTTGTGCATTTTTGATATTTTGGAATGGTTAGGGAATAATTTTGCACGAATTGCTTTAATTATCAGTATAAAAGTACTATCATTTATGTGGTAAAATACAATATTAACTTATTGCGCTATCGTACACAAACATGACAATTCTCCCTCCGTCTTACAAATTTTCGATCAGGTCACGTGTCCTGACGCGAGTTTAAAATTTTTTACCCATCACAAAAAAGTGCACAACGCCGCTAAAGAAGTTTTCACTTCAAAAATACAATATTGAATAACACTACGTACCTATATCACATAGCTCGATTAGATTATAAGCACATTTGGATACATCTAAACATGCAAAACAATCTAATCATTTAACATGAACACAATAATTTATGCATAAACAAATTTACTACAAATTACGTTGAACTAATCCACAAATTCGCAAATCTACGAAGACGCATTTACGGAGCGTTTATAGCAAAATTAACATGACTACCTTATTTATAGTTAATCACTATAGATTCCCCGCGCAGAACGCACCTTCAGAACACTCAAATAACGTGTTATTATTGATCGAGTGCTTTTACACAACACGATTTAATCATTTATCGTACTAGTGTCAACGTATCTATACTAATATTATAAAGCTGAAGAGTTTGTTTGTTTGAACGCGCTAATCTTGGGAACTACGGGTTAGAATTGAAAAATTTTTTTAATGTTCGGTAGCCCATTTCTCTAGGAAGGCTATAGGCTATATAACATCACGTTACGACCAACAGGAGCGGAGCAGCAATGAAAAATGTTGCAAAAACGGGGAAAATTATCTTTTATGAAGCAGACGAAGTTGCGCGGGTCAGCTAGTAATACTATAAAATAATAATGATATCAACTCTGTTTATTAGCTTTCTCCTGAAGGATAGGACCATAGTTCACCACGCTGACATAGTGCGAGTGAGCAGACTTGACATATCTTCGAAAACTTTATAGAGTACTCTCGTCAGGCTCGTCACGACGTTTTCCTTCACCATGAAAGCTGACAGTAAACATAAGACATTCTTACGTACTGATTAGTAAAGCTAATCAAATGCAGCCGACTATTTAAATACTAGTTTTGCCCGCGGTTTTACCGCGTTTATGGTTAATGCGCCGCCCCCGTGGGTCGTAGCGTAATGTTTTATAGCTTATAACCTTCCTCGATAAACAGGCTGTCCAACACTAAAATAATTTTTCAATTCGGACTAGTAGTTCCTGAGATTAGCGCGTTCAACCAAACAAACTTACAAACAAACTCTTCAGCTTTATAATGTTAGTATAGATTTCAGTCACACGTAAGATCACCTCTTGCTATTTACCAGATAGATGTCCAAACTCTGTGTGGCTAATGATGCGTATCAGTCTTCCTCTTTTACCTATTATTGTCACGTCTGCTTATAAATGTGATCATTCCGTGCTCTTCAAGCCATGCGTGACGTAATTCCTAATCTTGTCAATTAATTCAAGAAAAATTTTAAAATTTAGGTCTAATAAATATACGTCATAGAAAACTAAACATTATTAAGAACCTAGCCGCTACCGATGTGCCGCTGCGACTCAATATATTAATTTCAAAATTACTGGCGTCGTGTCGTCACCGTATCGGCGACTATAACTAAAGCTACGGCGTAATTGATCGAGTTCCCACAAGCGAGACTTGCGTCAGTACGTCAATCAAACGAAGATAGTAAGCGATCGTGAACCGGTACGAAACGTGCCGCTAATTTGTTCTATCGGTTTCAGTGGTTGCTTGCGTATTGATAACGTTTACATTTGATTTGGGTAAGAGATATCTTACAGATAAATGAATTAGTTATCGTTATAATAATCTAATGCATATGTAGACTAGTAGTGTTCAAACCGCTATATTAAGATATGCTATGGACTATAAACTATATTTTTCTAGCGCGCTATTTTATACGCGATGTTATAACGCGCTGCGCGGGCACGCTAGTAGCGTTACAGAATATGGTAACGTGGAGCATTGGAGAATATAACCTTGAAATGCGCTACTTTAACTGTGGGGCGTGTAAAAATATACAATCTAATAAGTAATAGGCAAAATAAATTCTATGAATTTTCCTTCATACTTTTGAGGCTTAGGACTGTCTATAATTGATTGACTGTGACTACTGAATAATAATAATGAGTGGTTCTATAATAATAAAGTAAATATAGTCGTATTTAAATGTTCGTTAATACGTAACTCGCATGAGCCGGCCGGAATAGCATAGTATGCTATTCCGGCTCATAATAACGTAAACAGCGATAGTACATCATACAGCGAGCGGTAGCACGCGGCGACTGACAAGCGTATCTACTATCTAGCGCGCAGACAGACAGCGTATAACAGACCAGGCATATATAGCGCGACCCTATTTCTAGCGCCGAGATTGAAACGATGTAGCACGCGCTATGCGTTGAGTAAATATAGCGTACTATGTTATGACGCTATATGCTATATTAACCACAACTAATGTAGACTACCTCAGTGGTGGAATGGTTTTGCACGAGACGACTGTGCCTGAGGTTTCGGGTTCAATTGCTTTTATTTGTGACCTTTTCAGTAAAGAAATTCTTAGCTTATCTTTCAACACGTCGTCTGAAAATACGCCCAGGCTTGAACCCTTAGTAACTAAAACTACTTACCCCTTCGCCTAAGCTTCTACTTCATAGTACTTATAACTGTAATATAATCACACCTGTAGATTCTTGCATGGGTAGCCAGAAATGTATTACATCTACAAATCTCCAACTATATTTTTAAGCTTGACCAGGGACCGAACCTATTGCCGTCCACCGGGTACATTACTAGACCGTTTGCTGCTACAACTTAGAACAAAAAATCTCATAATCAATTAACTTGATTGCCCGGATCGAGCTTGAGACCTTACGATCACAAAACCAACGAAGCAATCAATGCTTATATTATCAACTCGTGGTAGAGCGAACACAATCCTAACTAATATTATAAATGCGAAAATGAGTTTGTTTGTTTGTTACGCTTTCACGCCTTAACTACTCAACCGATCAACATGAAATTTTGCATACACGTTGTCAGGGGTACAGAATAGGACATAGGGTACCTTTCATCCTGAAAAAATAGCTGCAGCAAACCTAACCTCATTTACGCGAGCGAAGCTGCGGGTGAAAACTAGTAGAATATAATTGGCTTACATCGCACACAATAGCGTCGCACTAATCTTACTTCTAATCGCACGAAATCGCTCGCAGTCGCGTGTAATCGGCTGGCAAACTCGGTCATTAATAACTATATTATATTGTTGACGTAACTAGCTTTTATGTATTATGAAACATATGTTTATCACACACTACCTCCAGCCCGCAGCGGTGCTCAAGTAATTTAGCGAATACAAAATAGAGTAGGCGGGTTATCGATAAAATTATTCGAATGCTTATGCGAATTGACATATTCGAAACTCTGTCCATATTTGATTGTACTAAACTGTGGGTTTGATTGATTATTTGATTTCGTAGTGCACTCCTTAAATAGGAATGTTAAATTCGCAACTCTGTTAAATGTACAACTTACTCTTGGGGGCTACAAGTCAAATCACATTCGCGTTTTAAACCGCGTTAATGTGTATGGTCTTTAATTTACTTAGTATGAGCCATGGCCTTACCGAAGCGACATCTTTAAGTGCAAAATTAACTAATCAGTATCGCAATACACATGAAAGCATACCTACCTACTTAAATATTTCCAAGTGAAGATTTGGATTTTGTTCGTATTTTTATTTTGTTCGTAGCCTTGTTATTCCCAAGTATACATATTGCCATTAGCTCTCTAGTCTGAGCAGCGATAGCTCAGTGGGGAGACCAACAAACTGCAATGCAGAGGGTCTCGGGTTCGAACCCACATCGCGCACCTCTGACTTTCGGAAGTTATATGACTTGCCGAAATTATGTGCGTATTGATTGACAATTATCGCCTGCTCCGTGCCTCGGAAAGCACGTTAAGCCGTTTGTCCCGGCTGCCATGATCATCTATGGCAGTCGTTATTGGGAGAGTGTCGACACAAAAGATCCCACTGGGTCGAAGTGTCGCCGGTCTGCACTGACTGGCCCCCACATAAGATAAGATAAGATAAGCTTTCTAGTCTAAATAATCCCAATTAAACAGATTTTTGATTTTTCAGAAAATTGCAAATTTGACATCCTCCCAAATAGTAGATTAAAATATTTCTTATTACTTATCGACTAAACATAAATTCACAAGACAGAAAAATAATCGATCGATTCGAAATTTGTATAATCTCGCATTCGAATATCGATTTACGCACTTTTACGATTATTTTGAAATGACAATAATATGTTAACTCATTGACAAATTATGCTGTAGGCGATCTTAACGATGACCATCTTAACATACATGAAAAAAGGAATGGGTTCTTAAATTGACCCGCATGTCTTGTTTTTATAGCATACTGCTTTTGGATGATTAAATGAGTGCAAAATATTTCACTAATCGAATACAATATCGGACGATATTCGATCATATATTTGATAAGACATATTAAGAAATATACATTTGAACACCGAATAATCGAATACCGGAATAGGTGTGGTTATAATCGATCAACATTCGAATAATTTTATTTTTATCGATAATCGGATTGCATTTATATGCTTTCAATAATCTACAAAGAATAACCAATTATAACCATTAATTAATATCCTCCAGACCGATTTCGGCCACGGCGGCCAGTCTTAACGGAGACTGGCCAACTACGCAGGAGATATTATAGTGTACAAGTGTGTGCGCAAACACAAGTGCACTCTCTGTTCCCTAACTCTCATGATCCGATGGAACAGTAATCCGACACGACCGGAGAGAGATCAGGCGCAGGACCAACAGCTTTACGTGCTTTCCGAGGCACGGGGGTGTCTAACACCGCCAACTTCCTAACTCCGGGCTGCTATTGAGATTTCTTAACTGAAAAACCCAATAACTGTTTGTTGGCCCGACGCGGGATTCGAACCCGAGACCTTATGCACAGCAGTCGCATTCACTACCGCTGCGGCACGGAGGCAGTTATTATAATAATATAATAATAATAATAATATTCTATCACATACACACAACACCATCTAGACCAAACTAAGCAGAGCTTGTACTATGGGTACTAGACAGTGGATAAATATACATATACTTTTTTTTTGTAAATACATACATATTATACATAGAAACACCCAGACCAAGACAAACATCCATGTTCATGCACACAAATTTTTGACTTGTGCGGGAATCGAACCGGTGACCTCAGGCGTGGCAGTCGGTTACACTAACCACTACGCCATCGAGGCCGTATTATAACTATAACTAACTCTCAAAGCAACTAGAGTGTTTAAATGGCTTACCGCACTTAGCATAAGTAGTTAGCATAATATTCGCAGTACGCCGGTGTATTCATTTATATCTTTTGCTCAGAATGTTCTCCGAGCGCGGCCCCCGGGAGCTCTCGTAGCCTCGGTACAGCTAACAACTAGTACTACAAGTGTCCTATAATCTTTTTCTTCTTCTTCTTTTCGTGTGGTTAGTGGCCAACCTGTTGTCAAGAGTTGTCTGAAATGGCTTAACGACAAATTTTTACGTTTTAAATCTTATTGAAATAAATAACTGTAACAACTACATACTCATATAAGGAAAATAATATAACAATGAATTGTATTGATGTAAACACTTGGCGATTGAAAACACTGGCCATGAGTTTCTTGCCTGCTTCTTCTCATAAAAGCTCTACTCCTCGAACAGGCTTTTTTTCAATGGAACATTTTTATTTCCTTCTATTTATTTGTATTATTTTTTTTATTAATATTAATATCATAGTGAATACAAGGTACTATCAACAAGTAGAAAAACAAATAATCTACCGACGTTACTTGAGCCAAGACGCTTCGGTTTTAGCGAGATTACAGTTCTGTTTTACATTACTTTTTAACTTTCAAAACAGTTCCTTAATAAGAAACTCCAAGGGAATTATTTTGAAAGAATTGTTTATAAAACTAAGATAAGTAACAGTAATCATTATTTACCTTTAATTTAGAATTATTTTGCGTATAATTAGGAACGTAATTAAAGGTTTTTACAAACTGATCCTCTCTATTCATCCACGTACAAAAATATATTTTTAGTGTTGTGTTCACAGTAGTATACCTTGTTTCAATAGTTACAATTTACATAATAATAATAATATATACACCAAACAGTTTGAAACTAATATACATTACAACAAAATAAATAACAACATACAGACAGCCAAAATTCTTCTCATATTTTTATGTAAAAAGGTTTCAAGTCTGTTAACATTAGAGTAGAAATTTCGTATATTTCAATATACTAGCGGTCGCCTAGTGCTCGAAATTCGACCAAAGATTGCCTGTAAGATATTGCTGATATATTTCATGCTCAACTACGTGTGTTAAATGCATAGATGTGTGCGTGTAGTGTTTTTTCATTAATTTAATGTATTTCTAATGCATATTTTATAAAAATATTAGGATTCGACCCTCCTTAAAACTTTAACTGTGCCAAATTTCATACTCCTCCGTTCGCGCAATTTTCGTAAAAAGGGGTACAAAGTTTTTGCTTCACGTATTCAATAGCCATTTTAATTGTTTTAATACCGCTTATAATTAATTAAAGAATTAACAGCATCAAAAGCTTTGCATTCAAAAATTTGTACGCATGGAGGAGTGAAAAGTTCGATATTGTTAAAGGACTCCTTAAGGAAAGCTGTAAAAATAAATTTATAAAAACAGAACATATTTCGTTCAAATTTCGACCACTGGTTGACCACTAATATTAATAAGCGATCGCTAACGAAGTTCAATATACCCTAGAGAAAGTGCGCTAAAATCTTAAGCCAGAAAAGGCGTAAGCGGCAGCAATCCCACACAAAGATTTACCCCACAGAATCAAAATATCGTGACTTTAATTGTAATTCTCTTTAATTGTTATACCGCAACAATAGAAAGGATTACGCTAGCACTTCTTCCGCCAAACATTTAGCTTATATGTAGAAGCGCGAACATTATGTAGCTATTACGTTTATTTGTTTTGTATATTTTGTTAAAATATAATCTCAAATACAGAGAAAATGTGTAAAAATCTTTGCAGTTAGACTTACATGTTTTAACAAACACTAATTATGAGCATTGTATCTTTATTTTAAATCTATACTAATATTATAAAGCTAAGAGTTTGTTTGTTTAAGAGCGTTTACTCAAATTTAGATGAAATCTGCATCTTTTACGGATTTTTCAGGGCTCATAACTTAATCATACGCTCAAAACATGTAAAATAAATAACATTTCTATTAAGATTAACTATTATACTTGTGCACTACAGAGCAAAATTTTAAATTTTATTTATAGTTTTTTATAAGGAATTAACTTTCTGTACACCGTTTTACGAAATTTGGCGTCAGAGCTTTGTTTCAAGTCGAATATCACCAGTTTGCTATGAAAACATATCTTATTTTAAGGCTTTAATATACAGAATGTTATAGTATTAAAGTACAGCACAGTGTAAAAATACTTAATTATAACAAAAAAACTAGTCTAAATCAGTTATAAATAAACTCAAAATCGGTAAATTTCAACATCTTTTTTTACTATTATTTGACTCTGAATTTAAATAAAATATGTATATTTTCAAGAAGTATGTAATGTTAAATACTCGGTATTTTTTTCAAAATTTTATATGTACTAATGTATTTTAACAATTATTTTAAAAACACTATAAAATCGCGCGCGCAAGCTTCGCTCGATTAGTACCATAGAGTAAATTAGTACACGCCGGGTTCTCCCAACGACAGGACGTATCACTTTTCTCCGGCGACATCGCTGCGATCGCGTTATAGCGTAAGCAATATTTTATAGCGCGACTTAGTAGTTTTGATACTTTGGTGAGTATAATTTTATTATAAATTAAGTACCAAATGTTCCTAATTACATTAAATGTAAATTTATGGTATTCAAATGTATGTTATTATGTAATGGTAAATAATTGTATTTGTTTTCAGAAATGGGTAACAAACGTAAGCATTTCGGCTGCAGCAAACAAATAAAAACAAAGTCAATAGCTTACGCACGGCAAATAAAAAAGGGAGTTACAATGTATAAAGATTTATGTTTTTTTTGTTTGTAATAAGTATTATATTATTATCTGCATTGTAATAGTGTTCGTTAATCGATCATTTATTACGTATTATAATCGATTTTAGTAAACAGCGGTCTTTCCAGAGCAAATGTTGTGATTGAAGGCGACCCGATTTACTTCTGATTTTATTTTTATGATTATTTTTCTAATAATAATTCATATACTTAGTAAAATATATTTTTATACTATTAATTTTTTATTTTGATACCTCCTCGATAAATTTGGAAGGTATTTTTATAGTATATGTTTCTGCGCAATAAATCCACAGTTTCCATTTTTTATTATTTAGATATACTCGGTGTCATTCTTACGGTTAAGACGTATCTGACGACACCTTGCAAGCTTAAAATTAGCTTAAAATCCGATGAGGCGTATAACCTCTAGGGCGTGCCAAATAAATATACATACATACGGTCGAATCACATAACCTTCCTTCTTGCGCAGTCGGGTAAATAGAAAAAAGTGATTACGTATTTTACATTTCTTATTTCTTTGTTTGTAAGAGACGAAATTGCATAAGCTCTGCTCCACTTGTGAAGTCTCTCGCATATTCATATTCGCTGAGTAACGTACCAGCAATAGATTACGGCAAAAGGAATGAACAAACTGCTTTACAACAGCTTGAACAGCAAGAAGCCATTGTCATAGAAAAATGTGGGTTGTTTATAGACGAAACATTTTTCTTTTTGGGAGCGTCACCAGATGGGATATTTAAAGATGTAATCGTCGAAATTAAATGCCCATATTCGGCGCGTAATCTAGATGCCGAACAAGCTGTTAGAAAAAGAAAAATCACATTCTGGACGCGTGATGGATTAGTTAATACTAATCACGATTGGTACTTTCAAATTCAAGGCCAACTACATGTTAGGTAAGAATCTTCGACATTTATGTGACCTGATGCTAAATTACTTGAAGGGTTTTTTTTTTCGTTTTACCAAATCAGTACAATATAATTAAAAATTTATACATTTTATTTACAGTAAAACTGATGTATGTTTGTCCGCTGTATAGATAAGACCAGAGTTTCCTTTGAAAACAGCTCGAATAAGAAGAGACAACGTCTTCTGGTCAACAAAAATGGAATATAAATTAATATCTTTCTATGATAAATGTCTCTTGCCAGAATTAATTGACCCAAGAAAAAGCCGCTCAATGGCTATAAGAGACGATATATTTTAAAATAAAAACAACTTCTGTGCTTTTCCTGTGGTTTTATTTTAATGTTTTAATTGCGGTTATCAAATCCAAAATAATCTCTGATTGCCATCCATTCTACCTACATCTGCCATAGATTTAACGCCGTAATTGTAAATGTGAAGTTCGCTTTTACTTCGGAATAATAATATATCTACTCGGGATACCCGAGTTCTTTGTAAAAATGTAATATAATTGTATTCGATCTCACTGCTCTTTTCAAAAATATGGAGAGCGATATAAATTTATATCTTGAATCCAAAGAAAATTGATATAAACACTAAATTTCCTTAAATTAACTTTAAACTATCTCAATGCGGATTAGCAAATAAAATATTTTTAATAATGCAATAATTACAAAAACAATATAAAATAACGGACTTATATACATATAATTAAAAATAATTCAACTTATTTAAAATGTATAAAAAGGAATAAAATAGTATCAAAATATTCGATACTACCTGTGCTAGTTTTTTTAATAATCTGGTAAGGTAATAATTACATAAACAATATTACATAATGGATCTATACACATATAATTAAAAATAAATCAAGTTATTTCAAATGTATGAAAAGAAATAACAAAGGTATCAAAATATTCGACAATAACTTTGCTCGTAGTGTACGATATTATTATTGAAGTGTGCGCCACTGCTTCGTCGAGCTTGCGTCCGCGACACATTTGAGTTGCTTAATTTTGAATATACGCCCTTAAACGCGCTAAACTCGGAAACTACTGGTTCGAATTGAAAAATTCTTTTAGTGTTGGATAGCTATTTATCGAGGAACATAACATCACGCTACGACCTACAGGGGCGGCGCAGTAACGATAAACGCGCTTGAACCCACGGGAACATCTAGTATATTTATATAGTATTGTTTTACGTTTTATCTAATGTGAAAATTTCATAAAACTATATGCAGATACTTCACGTTTTTTTTTAAACACAACCTTATAACTTTTTGTATACTATTAAGTTATTTATAGTAGATTTCGCCCGCGGCTTCGCTCACGTAAATGTAGGTTAGGTTAGGTTAGTAACAATACTTTTTCTGTGTGAAAGGTACCCTATATTCTTTTCTGTTCCCTTGACAACATGTATACGAAATTTCATGATGATCGTTCAAGTAGTTGCGGCCTGAAAGTTTCACAAATAACCCACATTCACATTTATAATATTAGTTAGAATTTCCACTTTCCTTGACGTTCTTGTTTCTTCAGTTAACGAAATTTAAAATTAAATCCTTTTTCCCTAGCCTTTATTATTCCTAAGTCACTTGGGATCGGCTGTCTAGTCTAATCGGAATTGACTGGATATCAGTTTTTACACGGAGCAGCTGCCACCTGACCTCCGCCACCCGAAGGCTAATAATACCCTGAGGCTAGACCAATATCAGGATGTTAGAGGGCACTGACTTCCCAATAACGACTGCCATAGATGTTCATGGCAGCCGGAACCGACGGTTTACCGTGCTCTCCGAGGCACGAAGCAAGCGATAATTGTCAATCAATACGCACATAATTTCGAAAAGTCATATAACTTCCGAAAGTCAGAGGTGCGCGACGTGGGTTCGAACCCGAGACCCTCTGCATTGCAGTCTATTGGTCTCCCCACTGAGATATCGCTGCTAAAATTAAATTAAATTTAAAATTAAATAAAAAATTAAATTTAATTGATATTATAAATACTTACACGTACGAGTATGAACTCTCCAAGACTTGAGGTCTTAGCAATATTATCTTATTTCAGGTAACAGAACTATTCGCAGGTTACTTGCATTTATTGCTTGGCTTGTAAGCCCTCTTGTCTACTGTTGCTAAAATATACGTGAAGCTACAAAAGCATAGCGGCTAATGTCCCACTCGCTCGAGATTAGACTACAGCACATTGCAACGAGATAACCAGGACGTCAAACGACGTCAAACAGCAGGCGGTGGTTGTTTGCAATCTCCCTGATTACTCGCTGGACTCCAGATACTAGGGGAACATTAACACAATGGAGTTTTACCGACACATACGACGGAATCATTTTCTCTCGAGAACTGACTGATGTACTATGTAAAGAAATAATATAACTATACTTTTATTTTCTTTTTTTGACACGCTGTTCAATTCTGTTTAAGACTGCGCCGAGCGAAATGTGCCAAAACAGGCGGTCACAGTTAAGTAAATAAAATCAACACTTTTTGTTTAATACAAATATAAAATATACATTTACCATAATAATGAATGTGTTTACAATTACACCGTATAAAAAACTTAAAATAATAATTATTTTCGCCTACAAAATTACGTAAATTTGCACTAAAATTGCAGAAACGTAATCTCGTGTTACATGATTTTTAGATTAACAGTAGAAACCTATCCTATTTTACAGCTTAAACGAAACATAAATAGTTAGGTATATTACAATTTGTCCGTCCCAAATATTTAAGTCATAGGTTGAAAATAAAGATACATATTTATCAAAAAAGCACTTCAAATCCTCTATACAATTTTACTATGACGGCCGCGCGCCGATTTGAATATGCGCCGCACGACCTCTGTCATTATCTGTCTTACGCTCGGCACAGTCTTAACTTTTCCTACAATAACCATGACTATAATAGTTGGTAACTAGAGTTACTAGACAGCAGTAATCTATATAGTTCACATTATCAGTCGACAGGGAATACTTTCGAATAACGATCAAAATAATTCAAAGAAATCACTTGCAAATTCGATTAGTACCTAAGTAATAAATGTTCCAGTTCTGTCATCCTAATTTCTCGTTCCCGAATCGAAACATAAATTATAATATATCTGACAACAAATTCTCTGTAACTACATGACATCAAACAGAAAGAGTTCTTCCAATATTGCTTTGTTTATTACAGAAACATATCAGACGCTTCCACGTAAAGAATGACACTTGTATTTTCATCTTAGCTTGTTCATTGCTCAACTATACAAAAAAGAAATAAGGACGTTTACGTCCAACATTGTGACAGGAATATCCCATGCCTAAAATACCTTCTAATATAAATATTGGCCTTAAAATATGAACGGGCTTTCAGTATAAAAGTGTTACAACAATTAACTGGAACGATGCCAACCTGGATTTACATAATAAACTTTAGAGGATAAGGTAGTTTTAATTTATTCAGTAATGGTGCTATAAAAGTATAATAGTATCGTCACTGAAACCGCTCAATGATATCCTTATTAAGGCAGAGATATCAATTTAGAGCCCTTATGGTCTTGATATCCAACGGCTTGTATTCATTCAAGTTTGTTCATGATTTGTTGGTATTGATACTGATATAGCTATATATCGAGTTTACTTGTATAGGACGAGCTAAACTGCAACTCGGCAAGAGTTTTTGAGTGCCGGAGGCCCTATCACCCCCTTTCCCCCATGCCGCTCCTTCTCCTTCCCACTTCCTTTCCTAAAGGGTCGGCAACGCGCAAGTGATGCCTCTGGTGTCACAGGCGTCCATAGGCTACGGTGACCACTTACCATCAGGTGTGCGGTATGCTTGTTTGCCAGCTTAATTTGTATAAAAAAGAATTTATAAACAACCGCGGTACTACAGCCAGCTAATAAAAATGTATTCTTCACGTTAAGGCTATACATATATATAATATACATATATGTATATATATATATTGTTTTTATTTAATTATTGCTCTTAAACTGTATATATGGTTATAAACACGCTGTATTGAAATGCCATTCAGCTGCAAAATCTGTTTTACTTTTCATTCCAACCGTCGTTTGCTAGTGCGAGATATTATAATAAAATAAACTTTTACATAAAATTTTCTAATAGTATTTTTAGAAAACTCCACGATGTATTTTAGAAAATTACCAAGTTTTGCGTGAAATCGTACTCATAGAATTGAATATTTTATTCTTGGTTTAGTGTCGGTGAATACAGTGGTAGGATGGATGATGAAATAGATTTCTCATGGAGTCGCGACTCGGGACGAATACTAATTTGTTTGCTGTCATAACTGTAAAGATTCACGTGATTGGGTTATGGGTAGTGTGACTATACTTGAAGCTTACATTTTCGGGATATTGATAAACTTCGTTAGGTAAACTTCGCTTCGCTGAAACTCATGTTATTTTATGTTTACTTTATACTCTAAGGTGTAAATAATAGCTATGTGATATTAAATTACAATTCAAATTAGGAAGTAAGAAATGATTAGGTATGAAAAACGTCTGGAACATCGTGAACATAAATCTAATACTGTGATTGCCTAAAGATTTGCAGGTAATCTAGACAGAGTGATGACTCCTTAAGGAGCCTGAAAAAGATGGAAGAACACAACACTAGGATGTTTGATGCTTGAAGGATGGAAGCATTTCTTTAGTCAAACTGCTCCAGTTTAAATCAAATCCAGATGCATGAGCATATGTTTCTAAATATTTTAAATCATTTTCGTCCTTCCATACACGCTTGCCTATTATAAAAATGATAATTACATTATATGCATAGCAAAAACAGCGCTCATTTTTACGAACCGCAACTTAGTAGTTCTCCAGTAGTTCAAATAAACATCTATAAAAAAGTCTTAGTCTAAACAAAGTCAAAGGAAACTTCTAAACAAATTTTGGCAGTATAACAGAGTGCTGGTGTAAATATATCACCTTCCCATGCAGGGGCAAATAATCTCACCCTCAACTATGATCTAACCCAATAAATATTATACGGTACATCGTTTTCATACAATTAAAGAACTATCCGAATAAATCCTACAGTATGGAGACCCTTGTTAAGAAATAATATTTCGCATGAATGGATTCTTTTCACTAACATTTTGCCAATTGCATTTATACATATTTATGCAAAATAACTATAGTCATATTCAATAATGCATATAGTAGAGATATTGTAACTGTTATTGTAGAAATACTAAATATGTATGAGATCACAGCTATATTGCAGAGTAATAATAAAAGAAATTGAATTTAGTATTGTGACATGAACTCGTTTATTATATTTTTTATTTGACTGTAGAGCAGAATCAATCAAAGATTTTATTTGATAGTTGAATACGATGAAATGGCGAAAATATTAGATATAGTGAATGTAATTTATAGCATATTCACTGAGATAAATTTACATCTGAATTATATTTATTTATATTGAAAATATCTATACATATATTAAAATCGTAAACAGATTTTAATGTGAACGTTAACTTCGTTTTAACTAGATTTCAATTATATCTTGGTGTAAGCTTGTTTAAGCAGTAAATGTTTGAATTTTTATAGCGCTTGACAAATATTTAAATTTTAATTTATATTCGCGCGTATGAAGTCCTCAACACAGCCTATATTTTTTTTTATGCACCTAATGTAGTACACAAGCATACGGCCCACCTTATAGTAAGTGGTCACCGTTTACCTATGGACGCCTGCAACACCAGAGCATCACTTACGCATTGCCGACCCTTTATGAAAGGAAGTGGGAAGAAGGAGCGTGAAGAGAGAGGGTGATTGGGCCGCCGGCACTCTCACTCACCGAACGAAACACAACAGTAGGAATACTGCTATTTCACGTCAATATTCTGTGAGAGGGTAGTCCTTCCCCTGTCGAGTCGGCCCATTCATGCTAAAATCATGTAATCAAGTCTAATATATAATAATGAAGTCTAGCTTTAGATCGTAGTTAGTTACCATCGTAGTTTGCTGGCAGCGAATAAAGTTTTTTCTCTTCCACTGTCAGCTCCACTATGCTTTCTTAAATTTTCCGTAAGGCGCCGGCCAAACTGCGGGCGGTCAGTAGTCAGAGTTCCGAGTTCTGCGTTCCGCGTTCATTATGATGTATGCGGTGTCTTAGAATCGTACACACATAAAAGCAGTCAGACCGCGGTGGTCAAAGAGAACGCACGTTCTGTCGGAGTTCCATTTTTTTTCAAAAGCGGTCACGATGTTCCACGAAATTGAAAAGTTTATTGATAATGAGAGACCACCGTACTGAACTCCAGATTTCTAGACCACTCTCAGTGTGCGCAACTGTGAACGCTGAACGCAGAACTCAACCGCAGAACGCCGACCGCCGGAGCAATGTGTTCGGCGCCTAAGGCTTAGTTTCGAGAGCTCCTGTGGCGTTACAAATCATTTTGCGTTATTGAGTAATATGCTTCGTAGCCACCTCAACAGTATAAGCCGATTTTTGCTAACATTAATTTTAATCCTCTATAATATTGTCTTATGTTTACGCGAATGTTATACATACATAAATTCACGCTTGTTTCTCAGAGGGGTAGGCAGAGACTACGGATTTCCATTTGCTACGATCCTGACACACTTCTCTGGCTTCATTCACTTTCATCACATTCCTCATACACGCCCGTCGATTCAAGGAGATCTTAACCTGGCCTTTGTCCAGAACGCCTCCGATCTGATCGAGAAACGTTCGCCTAGGTTTTCCTCAAAATGTTATACATTGAAATTAAACTACTTTTCACGGACTTTCGTGTTGTTTATTTTAAAACACTTTTATTACATTATTGAAATAACTACACTTCAGAACATTGAGACAACTACCATCTTAGTCTCCCCGTGAACATGGCTGCTGTAAAGCAACCGAAACGTCGGGGAAAATTGTAAAATTAATTAATTTATTTATTTATTTACATACCCTCTCACAGAATATCAACGTGAAATACTAGTATTCCTACTGTTGTGTTTCGTTCGGTGAGTGAGAGTGCCGGAGGCCCAATCATCTCTTTCCCCCATTCCCGCTCCTTCTCCTTCCTACTTCCTTTCCTAAAAGGTCGGCAATGCGCAAGTGATACCTCTGGAGTTGCAGGCGTCCATAAGCTACGGTGACCACTTACCATCAGGTGGGGCCGTATGCTTGTTTGCCACCTTGGTTGTATAACAGATATAGCAGATATAACATAACATACATATATACTTTTATAAATACATACATATTATACATAGAAACACCCAGACCAAGACAAACATCCATGTTCATGCACACAAATGTTTGACTTGTGCGGGAATCGAACCCGCGACCTCAGGCGCCTGCCGGTTACACTATCCAATACGCCATCGAGGCCGACAATAATTTTGCGCTTATGACAAGTGTAAACGTATGCCACAGAGCCAACAATTCATCTTAATGGTATCACCTGTAGTCTATACTAATATTATAAAGAGAAAAGATTTGATTTCTTCTTCGTTTTTTGTAAGGATTTAACTCAAAAACGACTCAACCGATTTTCAAAATTCTTACACCATTAGAAAGCTATATTATCACCTAGTTACATAGAACATATCTTTATAAATATAAATCTTCTGTGCGTGTGTTTGTAATTAAACTCCTCCTAAACGGATGGACCGATTTTGATGATTTTTTTTGTGTGTGTTCAAGTGGACTCGAGAATGGTTTAGATTTGTTTTTTTTTATTTATTTTTTGTGTGTACAGTACAACGTCTGTCGGGACAGCTAGTTTATATAAAAACGTACTTTTACAAACAGAACTTAGGTTCTAAAGAGGTTAGCCTTTTTCGCGAGCGAAGCCGCGGGCAAAAGCTGGAAAATAAAATTCTCTAACTCAAATGCACACAAAAGGCTACATGAAAGTTATATCCGGAAATACTCCGTGCATTGGAAATTTAACCGGCAGTTACATTTAGATACAATACAATTATAAGCTTATTTCTGGTTTTATGGTAATGGTGTTTAGCTGTAATCGTTGATACAGAACGTTGAACAGAATACGTGGTTGTAATAAATAGAATGGATCCTTTAAATACATGTATACATATACTCACGCCTAAATAACTTTACCGTGGTAGGCAGCGATGTTGGGACCCACATTTTGATGACTGTTTATTGTTCTCAATAGCGATGTGTTTATTATGAATAAAAAATCGACTTATATGAATTTTCAAGTAGTTACCTGGTTGATCAAAGGGGTTTAAAAATCTGTCTTCATTACAAAATAAAGCTTGAAGAATCTTTAAGATATTGTTAAAAAATATATAAACTGTACGGCAGGCGCAATGGTTCAATTGGTCACTGGCTATTATGCCACGCCGTATCAGTTCAAATCCGACACGAAACAATTTTATTTATGTGGTCAATAATTTATTGCTCTGAGTGTAGGTGTACTTTGTGTGTTTAAATTAGGTATATAATTATAATAATAATATTCTACCACAGTCAGACAGTCCCTCGTCATAAGGCTTGATACCCAGGTGATGTCTTTTAAAATATATAGATCAAATAAAAAAATAATTCAGAATGAAAACAAACTACGCTGATATCCGCTACGATCACAAATATTCAAGTGTGATTGAAAACAGTGATTATCCAGATTACGTACGACGCAGCGCACATCGCATAATTGTATTGTATACTCTTCATACATACTCTTCAGCAGCGATAGCTCAGGGGGGAGACCAACAGACTGCAATGCAGAGGGTCTCGGGTTCGAACCCACGTCGCGCACCTCTGACTTTCGGAAGTTATATGACTTATTCGAAATTATGTGCGTATTGATTGACAATTATCGCCTGCTCTGTGCCTCGGAAAGCACGTTAAGCCGTTGGTCCTGGCTGCCATGAACATCTATGGCAGTCGTTATTGGGAGAGTGTCGACACAAAAGATCCCACTGGGTCGAAGTGTCGCCGGTCTGCACTGACTGGCCCCCACATGAGATAAGATAAGCAAACAGATATGAGAAAAGTCATACAGTAAAAGCCATTTGATATTCAGGAACTCTTATGCAATAAGGATAGGAAAACTGACAAATCTATTGTCAGTTTTGCTATCCTTATTGCATAGGCACAACTTTACAATGTCTTTAGTTTTAAAATAGCAGTGACATAAAATAAACAACCAAATACAATATTCATATTGAATCGCTAACACTCACAGTACGAGGGAGACAGTTAAATTTTATTGCTTCCTTCCAAAACAGAAAGTCACAAAACAATTTTTATTCAAAATGGTGGTCTCGTATTCTCAGCGCCAAATCCTTAATTTAACAAATATTCTGGTCCCCTATTTGTTCGGCTTACGACACCCGTGTCTGGGTTCTAACCCTGCCGATGCCATTTATCACCTTTTTAGTGTTCCACACAATTGTAAACTGTCGGCTACCTCTGACTACCGCGGCGTCAGATTGTTTTATTCCATCTGGGTATTTTGTAATTTAGACATGGTATATTTTCGTTTAAAGATTGTGTTTTGAGATTATGCTATCTTGTACCTTTTATGCTTTTGCATAGCGTGATAATATAATATGTTTATACAGGGTTAAATCAAAAATACTAATAAACTCTTTACATCATACTTAACAACTTATATAATTTTTACGAAACTCAATATTTTTCTTCAAAACATATCATGCGCTTTGCTTCCCGTACATCGCGATGTGTTATTTGGGTACGTCGCTGCTTTATTTTGCGACCGCGTGCAATCTTATTCAATGTTAATATTTGTATTTTGGTACGAAAAAATCAAATATTAAATTATAAAAAGTGATGGAACACAGGTTGTTAGATAAGGTAATAATAAGTCCAGGGCAAAAGGTTAAAAAAAAACAAATATAAATTTATTCAAGTTAGGTTACAAGGTTCAACTTATGAATGTCAAAGTTACACAATTTTTTTTCTGGAATTTACATTTTTCTGTGAATATACATTTACTGCCATGTTCAGCAAAGCAAGGGTGTAGGGCTCATGAGAAGAACGGGCAAGAAACTCATGGCCACTCTTTTTAATAGCCAAGTACAATAAAATGTTGTTTACAAATCATGACTGTAAGGTGCTGCAACCATTTCTCCATGGATTACTACTGAACATACTCAAGCATTTAATAAAATTTGATGGTAGCCTCTAAGGCAGCAGTATGGTAAATAGGAGCATCCACTTACATGTACATAAATAATGAAGACAAGGCATGATTGTAGTCCGTAGTTTAATCTAACTGTTTAAATAGAACTCAAAAGAAAACTTTACGGAACTGTCCATGATCACGAGTTGTCTTATTAGGTTATTAGATTTGCCAGTTATTCCTGTATAATTGGCAATGGAAATTAACGACGTCATCATATTGTTCATCTTGCGTTTGGAGTTTTCACCAGACCGGCTGTGGTCATAATTTATTGTCATTCGCCTTAAAACAATATGCATGATGGCGTTTATGCCCGTTATAAAATATACAATTATATTCCATATTGTGTTTTATAAAGTTGTAAAAACATTAAAATGTTGATTGCAGACGTACACGTAGAGGTTAAAGCAGTCATCTCGTCACGACCATCACCAATACCAAATCCGTATTCCACAATGGGAATCTTGTAGAGAACATTTCAAAGACCTGTCTATACTAACGGTACCTTGTCTTTATATACTAACTGTCCTGAGCCAGTTGTCGAAATACATAACTGATTATGAAAGTGCAGATGAAGGTTATTTAGAGAAAGTACTCGAAAAAAAGACTTAAAAAGCAATGTCACGCCAACCTTAAACATAACAAAGCATTGTGCGCAATACCAAAGTGTATAATTATTCAATTGTCTACCAATAGAATTAAAAAAAGAGATCTACAATACACATGTTTTTAGAAAAGGGGTTAAAGCCTTCCTATTGGAAAAATCTTTTTATTCTGTGGATGAATTTACTGACTTATCATGTAATTGACATTGAAATAGTAGAGAATGTATGTTATGTTTTTATTTTTAATGCTCTTGTATATTAAATAATATTCAGACACAGTTTTAACAAATTGTTAAAGAATTAAATAAATAAATAAAATAAAATAATGCGATGAATTTAGTGAGTTCGAATCTCGCATGAGAAAGAAAATTGTGTAATCTACAAGTAGTTGTGCTAAGTCCGGCTGTACTTTGTACTTGCTAAAGGTGAAAGTCCTCCGCGACACTAGGCCTGAGCAGAAAACGTCTGTTTGAGAAAACTTAAAATAATATATGGCGGCTTTGACGGCCTCGATGGGGTAGTGGTTAGTATAACCGACTGCCACGCCTGAGGTCGCGGGTTCGATTCGTGTACAAGTCAAACATTTGTGTGCATGAACATTGATGTTTGTCTTGGTCTGGGTGTCTCTATGTATAATATGTATGTATTTACAAAAAAAAAAGTATATATGTATGTTTATCCATTGTCTAGTACCCATAGTACAAGCTCTGCTTAGTTTGGGCTAGATGGTGTTGTGTGTATGTGGTAGAATATTATATTATTATTATATATTAATTTTGTCATTTTAGTAATCGACGAGAAACACTAATGTAAATAATAACTGTTCATCGTTTACGAACAAAACTATTATTGCTGGCTCAAAGTCGTCTCAATTGTAATCTCCGTGGTAATCTTAATAAGTAATCTTCAAAGCCAAAATGGGCTTTATGTTACTAACTAATATTACTTATAAATAAATACTATTATAGCGATGTTCTACTTCAGCGTCGTTATATAAATTCGTAGTATTGTCACGAACGCACCGTTTACACAGACAAAGCTTGTGCCATGTTACTATTGAGTTAAAAAATGCGACAAATAGCAAAATTGCATTTTCACCTTATTTATAACTAGCTGTTACCTGCGACTTCGTCCGCGTAGATTTTAACTAAAAATGTTTGACTCTACGGCACCCTACTTTTATTCTAAAATCAAAGTAGCCTAAGTTACTCCTTATAACATCAGCTATCTGTCAGTGAAAGTCCCGTCAAAATCGTTTCAGCTGTTTCGGAGATTAGCCGGAACAAACAGACAGACAGACAAAAATTTAGAAAATAGATGTTTTCGTATAGGTACCTTATATACTTTCATATGCATTAGATAAAAAGCTGTTATTTTGACATTACAAACAGACACTTCAATTTTATTTATTTGTATAGATTTATAGATTTACTACATAAAATTGTCTTATTATTAGACTGCACGGATGGCAAAGTAGTTCAAGTGGACGTTACGCCTTTGAAGCCACACGGGGTATAACGGGTTCGATCACCAAACGGGACAAAACAATTGGTGATCCACAAACAGTCGTTTCGAGTTTGTGTGTTCGTAGCCGTTGTTTAACATTTGTTAAGACCGCGCCGTGCGAAATGTGCTAAAACAGGTGGTCACAGTTAAGTGAATAAAATCAACACTTTTTGTTTAATACAAATATAAAATATACATTTACCATAACAATGAATGTATTTACAATTACTCCGTGTAATAAACTTAAAATAATTAACATTTTCGCTTACAAAAGTACGTAAATTTGCACAAAAAATGCAAAAACGTAAGCTCGTGTTACGTGATTTTTAGATTATAGCAGTAGAAATCTATCCTATTTTACAGCTTAAACGAAACATAAATAGTTATATCACAATTAGTCCGTCCCAAATATTTAAGTTATTGGTTGACAATAAAGATACATATTTATCAAAAAAGCACTTCAAATCCTCCACACAATTTTATTATCGCGCATATTTTGACTGCCTGTTTTGGCATATTTCGTTCGGCGCATCCTTAACGCCCATTTATAGTTTTATATGTCTCGATTCAACATTATTGTCAAAAAAGTGACGAGATCAAATGACCATATTGTAGTAACAAAGTGTCAGGTTGCAGTGTCAAAGTGTTGCAGTGAATATATATAATACTTAAGAATAATAAACGTGAAATTGTTCACAAAAATAGAACTAAGCCTACTTATTAGTATATAAGGATAATTAATGATATTTCTGCGCGCAGTGATTTATCACTGTTATATTAGCTTATTTTTTAGTTAAGTTTTAATCTAACTTTAAGAAAAAAAATGTCTTCCACATAATTTTTTTTTTCAAATCAACCCCTGTAATGAGGTGTTGCAGTGAAGTATGTATGTTGTATACCTATTCTTATAAGGTTATACTGTGTAAGTAATTATAAGGTTTTAATGACAGTATTAAACGGGATTCACTACAAAGTAGTCGTGTTATCATTTAGACTCCACACACACACCTATAGTACATTACAATATCCTTGTCACATAGTAGACCTTTACATAAGTGGAGTAAGATTTTCCTGTTATTATTGATTTACATAACATAAATCCAAATTGATCCATAACTTATCTTTTGAAAGACTCCGGTGAACTTCAAGATGAAAAACAGTAAACGCTTATCGACTACAGGGAATAGATTCAAGGTTCCACGCAACCGATAACGAGTTTATGACTTTGTTTACGACAAAAATATTACGAAAACACTTTCATACTTTTAAGAAGGAAATGTCAGCCTTATGCACTGACACAGATATGCTTTGATATGTGTTTAGAAGCACACAAATACGTATTTAAGATCATAAGATTAAGTTTTTGTAAGATTTAAGGCTTTTGATAATTCTTCAATGACTTAAATTTAATTTTTTAAAAGACAACTTCCGCTGTTGGAATAAAATGAGGATTCCGGGAGACTTTACAACCATTCAAACAACGGATACAATAAACATACAGATTCGGAACAACCATTTGTGGATCACACAAATTTTTGTCCGGTGTGGTATTCGAACCCACAACACTTAGTGCAGTGTTAAAAGTTAGTCGATCATTTAAATCATACTTTTTTTTATACAACTAAGGTGGCAAACAAGCATACGGGCCACCTGATGGTAAGTGGTCACCGTAGCTTATGGACGCCTGCGACACCAGAGGCATCACCTGCACATTGCCGACCCTTTAGGAAAGGAAGCGGGAAGAAGAAAGAGCGGGATGGGGGCAAGGGGGTGATTGGGCCTCCGGCACTCTCACTCACCGAACGAAACACAACAGTAGGAATACTGCTATTTCACTTCGATATTCTGTGAGAAGGTAGTCCTTCCCTGATCGATTTCATGCTGAAATCAGCGAGGCTCTACAAACATCTACGCTATCTGTCAACCTTATTTTGTCAGACACTTTTTGATATGACGTGTTTTTAATACAACTGCAACATACTATGATATTTTGCAACAGATTCTTTCTCAAAGGATTATATTCTTTGTAATAAGGCTGGCACAGCTAGGCACTATTTATTAAGCGTAAATCCAAAGTAAGACCGAGACTGAATTTATTAAGATTTAAATAAGCCAGTTATTATGAGAACAAACTTAGAGTAACAAACTGTTAGTACAATATTATTTGGCGGTGGCGTTTAATGTTTGCGGTGGTAATTACTTTTCTTATTAAACTTTTTACCACCTATTATTTGTGATGTATTTGCGATAGCTCAGTGGGGAGACCAACAGACTGCAATGCAGAGGGTCTCGGGTTCGAACCCACGTCGCGCACCTCTGACTTTCGGAATATATCTGACTTTTCGAAATTATGTGCGTATTGATTGACAATTATCGCCTGCTCCGTGCCTCGGAAAGCTCGTTAAGCCGTTGGTCCCGGCTGCCATGAACATCTATGGCAGTCGTTATTGGGAGAGTGTCGACACAAAAGATCCCACTGGGTCGAAGTGTCGCCGGTCTGCACTGACTGGCCCCCACATAAGATAAGATAAGATTACTAAGATACAGCAACTGGTTCCTGTCAAACCAGCTTCTTACCGTAATGCCACTTTAACTATTAAAGTGGCCACTTTATTAGTATAAACAAAGATAGAAAAATTTAAATAATAATAATGCACAGAAGTCTGTAAACTTCATTTTCCATATAATGATTCAATTCTAAAGTCTTTGGACTTGTACAAAATGAATATTAAATTTCTCAAAGACTAACAATATTTACTTAGTTTTCTAGCAATTTCGAGTTATATCTTAATTAAATATTTTCATATTCTGCTTTCATTTTATCTAATAATGTCAAATATTAGTTGAAATGGCTATTTACACTTGAAATTTAATTACACCTACTGCTTAGAAGACGTTTCGTGCTCGGGTTATGTACATTAAGAACATTGATGCTTTAATATTGAGACCTGGCTTTTACTTATGTTTTCATTAGTTAATAATTAGTTGTGCACCTTTTTCTCCCCTTCTATAATAAATCCTAGCTATCATAAATGCGATTGTGCGTTTGTCTGTTACGGTTTCCCGCCTAAACTACTCGACCGATCATCATGAAATTTCGCATATACGTAGGGAATAGAAAAGGACATAGTGTACCTTTCATTCAGGATATAGTACTGATACTAATCTCACCTAACCTAACGTACATTTACGCGAACAATGCCGCGGGCAAAATCTTGTAATATTATACACATGAAAGGTATGAGAGTGAAAGAAAAGAGAGTGCGCTAATGTTTATATCATCAACAGCACCGATAGCCTAGGTGGAAACCGTTGGACTGCCACACAGAGGTCTCGAGTTCGAACCCAAGGCGCGCATCTCTGACTTTTCAAAGTTACATGCGTATTAAATAGGTAATTATCGCTTGCTTTAACGGTGAAGGAAAACATCGTGAGGAAACCTGCGTGTCTGAGAGTTCTGTATAATGTTCTCGAAGATATGTGAAGTCTGCCAACTCGCACTAGGCCAGCGTGGTGGACTATGGCCTAACCCTTCTCACAGTGAGAAGTGGCCCATGCCCAGCAGTGGGACAGTTTAATACAGGGCTGATATTATTATTATATTTATATAATATATATAATATTTGCTGTGCAGATGGCTTGACTTCGTTAAGTTTGACCACTGAGACCAAAAGCCGGTCTGGAGGGAGGTCATGAGATTATCCCTTTTGTAAAAAAGTTTTGTGTCAGATTAATATTAGCCCTCTGTTTTTCATTATGTCATGCTAGGGCTTAGTTCGAATCTTTTCTCAGTACTCATACTGAGAAGAGAATCTAGCCAAGGCATGGTTGGGCAGGTTTAGGCCATACCCAATCACGCAGGTCAAATGCAGTCGAGCAGACTTCACATATCTTCGAAAACATTATGTAGAACTCTCAAACATTAATTATTTAAGATTGTCTCGCGATTTTTCTTTACTGTCAAAGCGAACAATAATTAATTATTTAATAACTCCAAATAGGCAAAGATGCGTCCCACTCGTGACAGTCTAGAGGTCTCCTAATATGATTTGCGTCAGTTGCTCCATGAAACCCGATCTTCAGCCGAATTTGAAAATTTTACTTATTTTAATTGAAGCCTCAAAAATAATATACCTGCCATGCAATTTTGGACGCAATAACACTATATTGAAATTAATGGAAAGCGTCAACAAAATTGAAATAAATGCAATAATAAGAAGCCATGATTACACCATGGAAGTCCCATATAACGATGTTTAATTACAACGATCAAGTCGCATTAATAAAAGCTGATATTACAATGTCTTCGTCGGTAGCAGTCATTTAGCGCGAATCAATTAAAACTCATAATTAAAAAGTCGTCGGTAAGCCGTGAGGGGGCTGCTACAGCACAATGTTCACTCATTACATTATGGAGTGTGAGGTCGTCCGTCTGTGCATAAAACTGTTTAAGACTGCGCCGAGCGTAAGAGGCGGTTGTACTGAATGACAGAACTCGATATTCAAATCGGCGCGCGGCCGCCATAGTAAAATTGTATGAAGGATTTGAAATGCTTTTTTGATAAATATGTATCTTTATTGTCAACCAATAACTTAAATATTTGGGGCGGATAATATAACTATTTATGTTTCGCTTAAGCTGTAAAATAGGATACATTTCTACTGTTATAATCTAAAAATCACGTAACACGAGCTTACGTTTTTGCATTTTTCGTGCAACTTTACGTAACTTTGTAGGCGAAAATATTAATTATTTTAAGTTTTTTACTCTGAGTAATTGTAAACACATTCATTGTTATGATAAATGTATATTTTATATTTGTATTAAACAAAAATTGTTGATTTTATCAATTTAACTGTGACCGCCTGTTTTGGCAGATTTCGCTCGGCGCAGTCTTAACAACAACTAATAAATGTTTTAGAACATTCTTGTTTTACGTTGGCATAAAAGGCTGACGATACGGTTTGTGGTCACACATATATACGTAGTGTGAAATCTATTTCCTTGAACCGGTGATGATAGAATGAGACACATAAAATTAAGATTTGTATTACCCTTGCGATACAGAATGACAGAAAGTCGCAAATAAATACAAAAGTATAGCAAGCTAAAAGTATAGGCTGAGTTTTTAAAAAAATTAACACATTATACATACATACATACATACATTCACGCCTGTTTCCCAGAGGGGTAGGCGGATTTCCATTTGGTACGATCCTGGCACACTTCTCTGGCGTCATTCACTTTCATCACATTCCTCATACACGCCCGTCTGTTCAAGGTGCTCTTAACCTAGCCTTTGTCCAGAATGCCTCCGATCAATAAACAATATACATAATTATAAGTAGGTATATAAAATATATAATAGGTAGTCTCGAAATACCCGACAAATTACCTTTAGTTTTTTTATTCATTCGGGTATCGGACAAAATACAAGATCAGTTTTAATATTAAACATCGTTTGATGAAATTATTGTTTTCGCGCAGAGATGAAAAAATATTATATTAATTGTCTTCCCTAAGAGGTAGGTTAGATCCCACGTAAGGGTTCGAGCCTATTGCCGTCGACCCGGAACCATGCCCAGTGGACCAGAAAACCAGACCAGACTCCGCGCTGCCTTTGACAACACACTGATATCTTAACACAAAACTACACTATGCTGCACCCAACAATCGAACCCAAGATCTCATGCACAGCTCTCGCATACACACATTTGCGCTACAGAGGCAAGCTCGTTCGATTGATTCTATATTTGGCAAAAGCCAATATTGTCATGATTTCTTATTTTTGTTAATAATTTTGTTCGGGAGTTTTTATTTACTCAACTGGCAACACAGCCAACCATCATTTTTAAATAGTGGGGTTATTGTGGAAGGGAGAAATAACTCGTTCTCTCGGCGAAAGATCGCTCAGCAGTGAGACACTAGCATTCAACTGTGTAAGACGTTCTCAATAGTCCGTGTAATTGCTGTGAATTTGGTAATATAGTCACATAATATTTTAGACGAGTGAGTTTCATTATAATATAATATAATTAAATTACGGATTCTAATCCTGTATTTTGTATAGGTTGAGCTACGAAGCTTGAAAATTGCCTGAAGGCATATAAATTCTAAGCTTAGTCAAATGAAGGTAAAAATAGATTTTCATTTAGCCGGTATCCAATATTGATAGTCTTGCATATCTTGTATAAACAACGAACCAATCTGACACAATCAATTGCACACATAAGTCAAGTAAACACAGTGCGAGCACTGTATTCCAATTAGTGCAGTCTGAGTCTGACAATCTGGGAGCCTGGAAGTGCAACCCGCGAAGACCAGACAAGCTTTCGTTAGTATGAGTGTAATGAGAATAAATAATATGAATTTTAACTAGCCTTTTTCACGTAGTTTGTTAATTTATAGTGACGACATTTACGTATATTACGATATGCACCATATCTCCGGTTTTAATAAACGAAGCGATATTACATGTGCTTAGATTTGACGTTTAACTGCAAGCTATCAATTTATAATAACTGCATCAAAGTCGTTCAATAATTTTTACGTTATGCCGAAAAAACAAGTTTCCAAAATTAATTAAAATAAACATTGTTTTTGGTTCAGACCCGTCTCAATAGTATATCACAATAAGTTTTCAAAAATATTTATAATATATAGACATAGTCTAGTTCCTATTTTATTAAAGTATAGGATACAGAAGATTGATAAATTCCCTTTATTAAAAAGTGACAAATATCTTAATCTAAAAATATTGTTCTATTGTCATTTCAATGACTCGCCGTTAATTTGTATGTAACTCATAACAAGTCTTTTGTATTAATAATATCTTAAATTACCTCCGTTCAAACTTTTAATCATCCTAAAACAATTTCACCGAAGCAAAGTGTTATGAGTTTCAATTAAGCTTTTTATATACATAATTTTGCTGTATTAATGTTTTAATAACTCATGTTTTTGATACGAATCGCATAAATATACTTTTATAACAAAAATCAATTCCAGGTTATACCTGTCAGTTTGACTATCGATATCCAGATATGATGATAAAAACATAATGTCTGAATTTAACCGTGCTTTCATATTGGGCCTTTTTTTATACAACTACGGTGGCAAACAAGCATTAGGCCCACCTGATGGTAATTGGTCACCGTAGCCTGTGGACGCCTGCAATACCAGAGGCATCACTTGCGCGTTGCCGACCCTTTAGGAAAGGAAGTGGGAAGGAAAGGGAGCGGAAAGTGGGAAAGAGGGTGATTGGGCCTCCGGCACTCTCACTCACCGAACGAAACATAATAGTAGGAATACTGCTATTTCACGTCGATATACTGTGAGAGGGTAGTCCTTCCTTCCTAGGGCCTTGCAGCATTTCCTTTCTAAACTATTTAAGCGTTTGACGTTCTTTGAACCTTTAGCCTAAAACTTAAATCTATATCCAACTAATGACATCTAAGTCTTGGCTCCACTTTCCAATAATTTCGCGTTGGTATAATTTCAGTCATAATGTCAAACGCAGTACGTGACTCGTGAGCTATCTCAACACGCTTGACGAACCAATCTCTGACGGACGTACGGTGCATTGTTTTTGAGGTCAGATCAATGGCGGCTACTCGCTGACCATCTCGATGACTTTATTCAATGAACACAATGTACTCAAGTTTCCCTGACAGATTATTTGGGGCAAATTTGGGATGTAGAAGCTAATGAGCTGGAATGGATTCGACAGGTGGTACTTCACAATTTGGATTCGAAGTAATTGTGGTATCTTTGAATGATTTC
The DNA here is from genome assembly GCA_963564715.1 of Catocala sponsa. Lineage (NCBI taxonomy): Eukaryota > Metazoa > Arthropoda > Insecta > Lepidoptera > Erebidae > Catocala > Catocala sponsa. Next base: position 27,454,561 of record OY751333.1, on the reverse strand, counting down.
TTTTAATTTCACTGAATGTAATATTTCTTGAAATTGAATGTTAGTTTGGATAGCTGTCACTTCAAGCAATAGTTTTACTCGTTTGTTTCTGCTGTATAGCGTTTAGGGCCTAAGACAAACTTTTGGCCTTTCTTAGGCCTAGGTCGCACTAAGGCTAAACCGTCGCGGTTTTTAACCGCGTAAAAAACCGTATTGCGGCCTAGGCCTCACATTTAGGTACGGTTTTTCCCCGCAAGCGGTAAACGGCTATACCGCGAAACCACCCGAAAAGCACACAAAATCAGTCGCGGGAAAAAACCGCCGGTGCGGCCGCTTGCATTAGTTCCCATGACTCACAAAATTACGCGGTTATAAACCGCGACGGTTTAGCCGTAGTGCGGCCTAGACCTTATACATACTCGGTCGACTAGATTTTGTTTATTTTATAAATATTGCTTTTTGCTTTCCTTCACCGTACAAACTTTAACTATAATATCAAATCTCACATTCTCAGTGCGTCCAATATACTAAAAAGGGGTACAAAGTTTTTGCTTTACGTACACGTATATCAATATTACGAATTTTATGGTTTATTTGGTTAATGGAACTTTTTAAAAACTATTATGCTGATATTGAGGAATATCTTATTTAAAATTATGATCGCATCCCCATGACCATGATAGAAAAGTAGTACTAATTAAATTTAAAATAATAAATTACTAATTAGCAACATGGTCAAATGTGATTGATCCCACGTAATAGAGGATCAGCATACTGCGGTCTACTGGACCCATTTCTAGCTCCGTGCTGCTACTAGAAATTTCCTACCACTTTGCTTGAACCGAAAATCGAACTGGGTGCCTCAAGATCGATAATTATAGGTTAAATATAATCCAAAATTAATGCTTCGGTGATGCAGCGGTACCCAATATGTTTTCTCGTACTCTTTGACGATAGCTACTGTAGTAGAAATTTCTAGCAGAATATTGTCTTCTGTTTATGCGAATGTTATTAATTGAAATTAAACTACTATATACGGATTTTATCGCGTTGTTTTTTTGACACTAATACAAAATTTAGAAACTGTTATACTACTATTACTATTAAACTTTACAAATTTTTAAGCTAATTAAATTATTGAATCTTTTAAAACTATTTATACTATTACTATAATACTATTATACTATTTATATTTATGTTTACACTTTCCCCGACATTTCGATTGCTTTTCAGCAGCCATGAACACGGGGAGACTAAGATGATAGTGGTCTCAATGTTCCAGTGTAGTTTTAATTAGCTTAAAAATTAGTAAAGTTTAATAGTAATAGTAGTGTAACAGTTTCTAAATTTTGTAATAAAGTGTCAAATAAACAACGCGATAAAATCCGTATATAGTACTTTAATTTCTCGGCGAATTTACTTTTTATTATGGGTAACCCTTTGAGTCTAGTTGGACTTTAATAAAACATACTTTCTACTCAACAAAAAAATATATTTATATACTAGATTGCGTGAAACCTTAATTAATAAAGTCATACATTTTCATCCTACTAGCCAAATACTACCCAACACGAAATCCATTTCATAAAAGTACTAGCTTTTGCCCGCGGCTTGGCTCGCGTTAATTTAGAATTTGACAATCAATTCGGGTTGTACTCTGCTTGTAATAATATAATTCAATCATGATTTGAAAGACACGTGGCGCCATCTATTATCATAAGAACGTTATTGTTGTTTTCCTCGGGAACAGTAATTTTTTTCGAGATGAAAGGTAGACTATGTCCGTTTCTGTACACCTGACAATGTCTATGCAAAATTTCAGAATGATCGGTTCAGTGGTTTAGGCGTGAAAAGGTAACAAACAAACAAACTCATTTTCGCTTTTATAATAATATGAGTTAGGATAACTATTATTGTTTAACCACTCATAACTTTTTATTCATAATAGTTTTATCCATTTCAGTCATTTTCACACTCAACATTTAAAAGCAATATAAAAAGCTCAAAACCATTAAAAGTTCAAAAATAAAACTCAATCGTCGTTAAAAAGTTTAAACGAAACCGGGCGCGGCCACTAGCTCGCAATATAACAGATATTGCGACGGTTAATCCGGTTCATTCTGGTTATTACCGGACCGATATTACTGGTGCGAAGCGGCTTAAACCCGGTTATTAAATTAGCACCCGGGCAGCGGTACTGGAACGGCGGGAGATTTGTTTCTTTAGTAAGTCTTCGGTGTTTAATATTCAAGTTTGTAAGTGAATCCTACGATAGCGGTAGAGCTACCAGGTAAACTGTATCTACGCAGTTATTTTAAACTTTTTATTAAAGCTTTAATGAAGGTTAAATAAGACTTAACTAGTAAGTACATTGCATAGTTGAGAATTATCTCGGAAACGAATACGAATCATTATGGCGTAGTGGTTAGTGTAACCGATTGCCACGCCTGAGGTCGCGGGTTCGATTCCCGCACAAGTCAAACATTTGTGTGCATGTACATGGATGTCTGTCTTGGTCTGGGTGTTTCTATGTATTATATGTATGTATTTACAAAAAAAAGTATATATGTATGTTTGTCCATTGTCTAGTACCCATAGTGCAAGCTCTGCTTAGTTTGGGCTAGATGGTGTTGTGTGTATGTGATAGAATATTATTATATTTGGTAATTGTACGTAAAATCTATACTAATTTTATAAAGCTGAAGAGTTTGTTCGTTTGTTTGTTTGAACGCGTTAATCTCAAGAACTACTGGTTTGAATTGAAAAATTATTTTAGTGTTGGATAGCCTATTTATCGAGGAAGGCTATAGGCTATATAACGACCAATAGGAGCGGAGCAGCAATGGAAAATATTTCGCAAACGGGGCAAATTCTCTTATATGAAGCAAACGAAGTTGCGCGGGTCAGTTAGTGTTATAATATATCATTTTGTGCTAAAATTTGCATGTATGTTCACCCGTGTCGAAATTTTAATAAGGTAGGATATATGCTTAGTAGGCTGCGCTTTGTCAAGGAGTCATTGTGCAGCCAGAGCAGTCAGCAAAAATCCCATTTCTGCCTGTTGTTAGAGGAAAGTGCGAGAAAGGCATCAGAAACACTATTTACCGCAGAAACACAAAACCAGGGTGACGGACTACGAACCACCGTAGGGCGGAGAAACGTCTACACTAAATCTGCTCACCAGTTTTGCGAAGATCTCTTATCGTCTTTCTCTCTATTATGTGTATAAATACACTCAAAAAACTAAAATTGAAAAAATACTAATTTGCGTAGAATATAAAGTGATACCCTAAAGTTTTTCCAAACAACCTTTTTTCCAAATACTTAAAAAGACCTCCATGTCACCGATTTCAATAAAGAAATTTACAGAACAATAATTGTAAAAGAAATTTCGTTCATGATCGCTTTTTAACGGTTATGGGCTAAGTATACCGCCTTCAATAAACTGCCCATACATTTTTATGTTATCACTTGACGGGTTAAAAATTAATTTTGAAAAATACCAAATTTTTCATATTTTATTTTTAAAAGTCTACTCTCACACTAGACATCCTTACTTCCTTACTAATATTATAAATGTAAAAGTGAGTTTGTTTGTTGGTTTATTTGTTTGTTACGCTTTCACGCCTTAACTACTCAAGCGATCATCAAGAAATTACGTATACACGTTGTCAGGGAAACAGAAAAGGAAAAAGAGTACATTAACCTTTTAACCGCCCCACTTCATAACAGTTGTCGTGCCCCCAGCGCCCGGCACAGTGAATCGAAAATAAATACTTACAAAAATATATACTTATTTTTTGGGCCTCCAATTTCGAGACTAAAGTGTATTAAATTGTAAATGATTATTTAATTATCCATTTACACAATATAAACATTTTTTTGATAGAAAACACCGTAATTAAATAAAAAAGCTTAAACGAAAAAAAAATTAAACGAGCTGTGGTATCTGGTCGGAAATATACGACGCTAGCGAAATGGACACAAAAATATTTGTCGGATTAATTCGACGTTAGCGGTTAAAAGGTTAAAGAAAAGTGCTGTTACTAACCTAACCTTAATTGACGCCAGTGAAGCCGCGGGCAAAATCTTGTTTATTATAATGCCTATATTTTGATGGCTTTAAAAGTCCTATAAAAATAGAATCAATGAGCGTCCAGCCTTGAAATACCTATCTATAGATTATACAACTAATGACCCAGGTGGAGATCGACTATGCAGTACTCGATACATTAACAGCAATGAGACGCCTTACCTTTTGCGTTACCTATCCAACGTTTAGTGTATACCGTACTTTTATCATTATAAACCTAGATAGGTATCACTGTCTTCTCCTTTAGTTATATAAAGGCGTAACTCTACTCGCAATTGTATATTAACAAAAAGGTAGACATAGATATAACACAGCATTCTGTGTACATGCGAGCTTTTGAACGAACATATGTGTGAATCCTGCCTCGATGGCGTAATGGCATTACCATTACGCAAATATTGCATTTTTCAATTAAGAAATTCGTAGCATCAGCATGGAGTCCAGAACTGTACCCGGTAGATGGCAATTGAACCTCGTATTACATAACACCTAAAACTATGGCAATTTGTGGATGAAATACATATCTGCCTAACCTTTAGAGGATATACATAGGTGTGAGACTATGTATGTACGTGCATCTGAGTTTATAGCGCAGCTGTGTAGTGTAGTATGAAAACTGAACTCGTAATACGAACATTACGAGTAAAAATAAAATAATAATATTAACAATATTCAAGAAAGTACAGTATTTTTACTTAAAATTGTTAAGTATCTAAAATTCTATACATATTTTCACAAGTACGCTTAGGAATAGGGTTAGCAACCACTCAGTACGAAACCTTAAAACTGAATTTACACCTAAAACACACAACTTAAAACACAAACGGTGAGCTTCAGCAAACTGACACATTCATTCAGCATAATAACATTACAGGACGAATTAAACGCTGTATATTCCACGTTTAACCGTCACAATTTCCGGTACGTATAAACATACAACATCCTGTTTCCCTTTTACAGCCAGATTTCTTTTATGTTTTATTTCAATTGAAATGACACTTTTTGGACAAAGGAGATTCGGAACAATTGGTCCCTGTCGATGATATTTGGTCATACACTGCTTAATTTTTCAAAGGCAACTACGGAGAGCCACACTTCGGTACGAATAAGTCGGCTCGACCGGAGTGATACCACGGCCTCACAGAAAACGGGCGTGAAATAGCGTTTGCGTTGTGTTTCGTCGAGTGAGTGAGGGTACGGGATGCCCAACCGCCCCGCAACGCACGTGTGACCCTTCTGGTGTTGCGGTTGCCCATGGGCGGCGGTAATCGCTTACCATCAGGCGATCCGTCTGCTCGTTTGCGTACTATACCATAAAAACGGCTGTAGTTCTTTATCGCGGACAACTTTATAAACTTTCAAATAACGGACACAAAGACATTTTAGATTCGGCACAATTATTTGAGCCACACAGAATGTTGTCTCATGTGGAGATCGAACAGTGATCTCGCCAATGCTACAGTGTTAGCTATCGAGTAGTGTCAAATTACTATAACCATTGTGTCATCCTTGTACTATTCCCTTGTAAGATAAACATGTGTACTAAAATAATAATTGCGAAGAGAGGCAACCACTACGGACCCGGGGCTTGCTCACTCCACCTACACTTTGTGTAGTAGAGCCTGGTTGATTTCAGCATGACTGGGCCGACTCGACCGGGGAAGGACTACCCTCTCACTGAATATCGACGTGAAATAGCAGTATTCCCACTGTTGTACTTCGTTCGGCGAGTGAGAGTGCCGGAGGCCCAATTACCCTCTTTCCCCCTTCCCGCTCCTGCTCCTTCCCACTTCCTTTTTCCCCCAAAGGGTCGGCAATGTGCAAGTGATGCCTCTGGCAAGCGTCCATAGGCTACGGCGACCAATTACCATCAGGTGGGCCGTATGCTTGTTTGCCACCTTAATCGCATAAAAAAAACTATCACAGTAGAAAAAGGTTGACAATATCAAACTGCTCTTAATGATGTAGGTACTTTGACGTTCATAAACGTCTTCCTTGAAAACCTATAACTATTAGTAAATTATTTTTGACTTTGATGACATCATGGGATTCAGACCGACTTTAACTTGCAGCATTCCGTTTCGAACACAAAATATGCTTCGACATGTGTAAGACTTCTGCTTGCGGCATCCTCAGGTCAGATTCACAAGAAATGAGCGATGAGTTATCATCATGAATCAAATTATGACATTATATTTCGGTATACCTGCTAAATTGTTTAAATCAGATTGTATGACCAAGCCCAGCTAAAATTTCTCAAAGGATCTCATTTATTGACTTATTCGCTATCAATGTACAAGATATTTACCTGCCGGAACGGAAAATAAGGATTTGAATAGGGACTTTGTCAATTGACTAAGATAAGGTCGAGATCATTTCTATTCATTCATTCGAGTGGAAAAGTCCACTGTTGCCAATTATTTAGTTATTGGCCGGTTTTTCTCAGGTAGTGCCATCATCTTACCGGCAAATACTACAGATGGCTTAGTGGTTTAAATGATCGCTCCGTCGAAATTTTTCACCAGACTTTGTCTACAAATAGTTTTTTTTTGTGATGGGTAAAAAATGTTAAACTCGCGTCAGGACACGTGACCTGATCGAAAATTCGTAAGACAAAGGGAGAATTGTCAAACTCGCGCCAGGACACGTGACCTGATCGAAAATTCGTAAGACGGAGGGCGAATTGTCATGTTTGTGTACGATAGCGCAATAAATGAACCACATAAATGATAGTACTTTTATACTGATAAATAAGGCAATTCGTTCAAAATTATTCCCTAACCATTCCAAAATATCAAAAATGCACAACGTTAATATTCAAGTTTTCACTTCTGCGGGCACTGCCGGAGTGCAACCCGTTGATATTTTTTTCGAATCTCCGTGTTCTTTGTGTGAGTTGTTGAATGCGAGTCTTTCCTCTACTCGCGATACAAAACTTAGTGCTAATAAGAAACTTGTTGTTTTTTATAGAGAGAAGTATTATGTTGTTAATTCATTTCCAGTATACAATGCTTTATTAAGTAAAACAGTCCTTAAACGTCTAAGAAATACACTATTTGGCATCTTGTTCATATAATTTAGTATTTGATTGTAGATTTTTAGTACCCAGTAAATAAGAATTCCGTTGGCTGACATGACTACGTCCTCCATTACTTTTCTTTAGAGAGGCCAACATGCTAGTCATACTTTTGGTATTGTAATGGATCTTAGGCCACGGTAACTAGGTTCGATTCTTCACAGTACAGCGTATGCGCTTTCACTTTGTGGCTCAATGGAAACGTTTGTATCATTTTCGTAAATTTTGGGGCTGTACCCTTACAGTCAAGTTATGATTATTTTTTATTGATATTTATTATCTACTGGCATATTAAAATTATTTGTTCTAAAATATACTAACACAAAATCTGTGTTATTATATTTTAGAACAAATAATTTTAATATGCCAGTTTGACGGCCTCGATGGCGTAGTGGTTAATATAATCGACTGCCACGCCTGAGGTCGCGGGTTCGATTCCCGCACAAATCAAACATTTGTGTGCATGAACATGGATGTTTGTCTTGGTCTGGGTGTTTCTATGTATAATATGTATGTATTTACAAAAAAAAAAGGTATATATGTATGTTTATCCATAGTCTAGTACCCATATTACAAGCTCTGCTTAGTTTGGGCTAGATGGTGTTGTGTGTATGTAGTAGAATATTATTATATTACTTTTCTTTAAAATCCGATTTGTGAATTCTTTGTGACTTTGCTGCTTATATCTCATAGTTTTGGATTTATTCATACCAATCCACTTGACAACATCACCCTGTACAAAAGTGCTTTCAGGAATAAAGAAAGAAAAAGGGAAAAATAACGATGAGGAAACAACGCGCGAACAGAATAAAATCGTATTGCGTGACGTCATTATTTTTATTATTATTATCTCCAATGTTGTTTCACGTTTTGGATGGAGTTTAACATCAGTTCTACCTTCAATGTTCGAAGAAAATACCTTTACATTTTTTAAACAAACAAATAATACTATAAATAGAAATATATAAATAGAGACGCGTATTTTACCGAAGGACTAGGCAGACGAGTACTTTGATTTTATTGATAGGTCCTGTACTTGAACTAACGCCTGTATCTTTACAAACACTAAGGACACAAGCAAGACCAAGATACGGAACAACTATTTGAGGATCGCAAACATGTTTGTCCCGTATGGGGATCGAAGTCATCGAACCTGCAACTTGACACGTTAAAAGTGGCGATGCAAGCACTTATAGATAGCGAGCCTGTTGCAATGTACCGGGCAGTCGCAGACTTCGTCTTACTACTGCAAAATTTCTTGAACCGATAAACCCAGGAATTTGGTTTAGTATTACTTACTTTCGTGGCTCAACATAAAATTATTTAGTTGCTCTATATCCCATAAACACCAAAAAAAGAAGTATAATTGTTTTTTTGTGTTGCAATATTCTTTTAATAACATGTGACATTCGTTTTTTTACCTCAATGACAGGATTTTATGTTAACGTAAGCAAAGGCAAATAATAGCATGACTTTGAAACTTTGTTTTGAACTTCTTACCGCGTTTTCCTTACGATAAGCCATGTTGCGGTGCAAATAATCTTAAAGAAGCAATACCTTCAACATTTCCTAGAAAGATTTCCACGGGTAGCCCCTTGGAAATCTTGACTGTGCGCTATTGAACGAGCGTCCATATATGCTGTTCCCGCCATGTGCTATTTTAATTAGTGCAGCTGTCAATCTTGTTTCAAAGGTCTGTCTACATATAGTCTTACTTTCCATCAGTCTTCAGGTCACCGGACTATTAGTATTTTACATGTTATAGTTGCTTATGTAACGCACATTTTATTAATCTTCGGAGAGTACGTTACGCCGTCGGTCCCGGCTGCCATGAACATCTATAGCAGTCGTTATTGGGAAGTAAGTGCTCTCTAATATCCTGACACTGGTCTAGCCTTAGGGTATCGTTAGCCTTCGGGTTGCGGAGGTCAAATGGCAGTCACTCTGTGTAAAAACTGATATCCAGTCAAGTCTGGTTGGCTAGAAACCCGACCCCAAGTGACTTGGGAATAATAAAAAGTCTACGGAGAAGAGATTATTTTATTGTTTCACTGAGATGATCAATATTTATTTCTTACCTAAAACAGGTCTAACCTAGTCCAGGTAAGCAGCTAATAATAATATAAAGATATTACAGTATCCTTTCTTGCCATAGCTCTGATTGTTTTTTTTTGGTTATAAACTAATTTATTAAGGCATTGAGCTATTGTTAGATATTGAGATTAAAGTTGATTTAAGTCCTCTACTCTTTTTTAACAGAATAATTGTTATTATTTTATTATCACAACGCACGAACTTTTTCATCATGTTGGATCTGTAAAGATCTTAACTGGTGCAGTGTAATTGTGACCACGCAAGCGACGCGGGGTGTGAACAGTAGTCATATAATAAATAAATCTACGACAAGAATTCCGCAAACTGAAGATACAGTGTGCGCGGAACTCATCAGCTATCATTGTTGTTCGATTCGGTACGCGTCCATTGTTCTAAACGAGCCGATACGACATTTAGGGCTTGTACTACAACCTCCAGATAGCATTTATCTATAAGATAAAAGTCTCACCGTCTCTCTTCTTTAACCTAACATGAGTGAGACAGGATGCGATTTATCTTTCGGATAACTTTTACTAGTTAGTTGTAGGAGGGGCATTAGCATAATGTTTTATATCCAAATATTAAGATAGCTTATATGAATTCGAATTTCTGGAGACTAATCAATAACGTTAAAATTAAACGGTTTATGTTTAACTTATCAGTAGATATAGTAAAATATAACAGTCAAAAATAGTAAATGATCACCAAATTGCACAGCAAAATATATTTAAAGACATCAAAATAAGTCGACGGAGCCCCGCTTCGCGTGGCTCCTATTTTTGGGTGGGTTTAAGAAGGAACCTAACATAACCTAACCCTTCCGAGACGGAATGCAGTGATTTGAGGCGTATAGGTGCTCGTTATGATATATTTTAGTAAGCATATTTTGCTGCGCAATTAATATTTTTGGTGGTCATTATATTTAATCCCAAATTAAACTACTTTATACAATTTTATCGTGTATTTTAAAACACTATTATTATAGCAATTTTAATTTCATTTTATGTAAATTAATGAGAATATTGTCTTTTATTTTATAAAAGTATTTATTTATTTTTTGTTTGTTTATATTATGTAATCTAATCGGCAATGTAATGTAGTGTAATTTTTAATTAATTTCATTTAATATAATTTTAATTTTTTTTTATTGTAAATTAAAGTTTTTTGTTTTTGTAATTTTTCTTCATTTTAATGTTTGCGTCGGAAAAATCTAATGAAAACTGTGAATGGTGTGCACAACTTTAAGTGATGTTTTTACTCTGCATGCCAGTTGATAAATACAAAATTTTATATTGGTCTATCTTTTAGAAACTGCGGTGACATCGCAGAGGATTTTGCCCAGCTGAGTTACTTTATTAGTTGTGTCCTTAAATAAATGACAATAGTGGACCCTTCCACACATAACGTAGTATATTGGAAACAAACATGGTTCCAATAACAGCCGATCCGCCGGCGTATGATTGCCGAGGAATGTGTGGGCTTGCTCATTCAATTGATTACGTCATGACGCACGACCCGTACCGTCCCCACAATACCGCTTATATGAACTGAAACAGACTGTTTTACATTTATCAACCAAGGTTCGCTTGGTTTCTTTGAAATTATATTGGTTTGTTGGACCAACAATAATAATACTTATAATAATATTTGACAAAATAAAAGTTTTGCTTAATAAGATTTGATTTAATTTGCTAAATATTCATTTGGTAAATGAAACTAGGGCGATAAGTTTTTTGGGAAAAATATGACCAAAAATATATTTCCCAAAGGGCATTACACCGTTTCTAATCCCCAAGGGTTATGAGGCGAGACAATTGGCGTCTACTGAGCATAATTCCAGACGTAAACACATTGCCACACGCAAATTAACTACAAATAAATGCACATGAACTAAACACTAATACCAAACTAATACCAATACTAATACCACTGTATTAATTACCGAATTCAATGACACATTAGGTATTAATACCCCATTACCATTACACGATTTATTGGACACTAACAAACCGAATCGGTGGGATTATCAGTATCTCGTTAGATCATCAAATAAGACTACACATACACGAACTATTCTTTATATAATTGGTTTAATAACGATATGGGTGTAAAAACCCAGGATTCAACCTCTTCGTCTTCATGTAACATTGTGACCCTATATTTCGGGGATCTTTTGACTCATAGGACCCATATTCAAACTCGACCGAGGTATAAACCCAAGGTATCTGCACACCAAGTTACAAGTCAATCAGTCCAGTGGTTCCGGAGTTATGCCTGTCACTAACAGACAGACACACAGACCCACATACTATTTTCTTTAACCTCTGGAGAAGACTCAGAGGTTAATAAATTGTTCTACAAGAATCATTACGGTGACTTTATTTATAAGTTTAAAATTAGTCACTTTAAACCGCGGAAGGAAGCAGTAGTTAAAAAGAAATTGTCATGAAAAGAAGCCGATGCCGACCCCCGGGTAGAGAACTAGGCTTCGAACGATCTCTAAAAGTCACATCGAACCATTACTTCATTGCTGCGTAAAAGAACAACAAACCAATAGACACACTCACAAACTTTTAATATAACTAGTGGTCGCCTAGTGGTCAAAATTCGACCAAAATTCCTAAGCTTGCTACTTTGTTTTCTGTTTTTTTTATTACATATAAATAAGGTGTTAGGTACTTTACGGGAGCGAAGTAAAACCAACGACCGACGGCTATTAGCACACTGCTTTATTAACGTAGGTTAATACAGGTGGGGTACGCAGCCCGCGCACACAAGCAGTTACATATATAACATAAGGTATAGGTAACCATAGTTACAAAGAATTGTACGACGTCAGACGAACAATGTCGAAATACTACGAACTTGCTACGAACGCGATTCGACTGCGTGTGTCAAATGCATGGTTGTGTGGGTGTAGTGATTTTTCATTAATTTAATGTATTTCTAATGCATATTTTATAAAAATATTAGAATTCGCCCCTCCTTCTCCATATAAACTTTAACTGTGCCAAATTTCATACTCCTCGGTCCGCGCAAACCTTCGTAAAAAGGGGTACAAAGTTTTTGCTTCACGTATTAATATGTATATAGATTACATCGTGACCTAAGTATATTCATATTTTTCTTTGACATATCCTTAGTTACAGTAAGGACAAACTTGTAATATGTATTAAAATCAATTCATTACATTAGTCAAATATGTAGTAATGCGTTTGAAATTACAGTCGTATCACAAATTAATGTTAAATAAAATAATCAAGAGCATAGCTACTTAATTATAGAAAATTAGTAAACTAAAAAGAACACATCTTTATTCATGTTTTATATAATAAAATACTAACTAATTTATAGCATAGTTTATATAAAAAAGTCTATTAGAGACCGCAAGGATCGAATTATATAAAAAAAAATTAGGGCAGTCTTTGGGGACTGCCGATAGATCCTTGATCATAAACACTTCTTTACAAACAAACAAAGAATGGGGCGGGTCGGATTTCTGATACTCTGGTTAAGGGGGTCAAAATTTCGTTACTTTTGCGTAGAACACACTATTTCTGAGATATTGTTAATATTCTAAAATAATTCAAAAATGGAAAGCGTGGAAGCGTGACGATGACGCGAGTTCTATGATTTTTGTTCACCCAAGAAGTGCTCAACGCGCCTAAAGAAGTTTTCACTTCAAAAACTGTTGTAAATGTCACCATATAAATACTGGTCATCTTACCATTGTCAAAAATAATGGTGCCATAGCTTTAAAAGAAAATTATAAAATATGACAATTATAGGTATTGCAAAATACGATTAAACCTTCCGAACACATCACCACTTTGACATTTCGTTGATAAAAATATGGTTACTATAAAAATATCAAATCTCCATTTAGATGTGATATTGACAGTTAGATTTTAGAGAATAGCCTAACGCCCGTTTTCGCAAGACTATCTTCGCCTGTGAACTGCTAGCTTTACATTGATTGAATTGAATACACATTGTAATGACGCGATCATTGAATACGTCAAATGCAGATTTTATTGAGCATAGCCTGTCAAAGCAGTGTTGACTATGTGTGCATCGATACAATCACTTCATTAGTGGTTCCTGTGTGCGTTGTCAATGGTGTATGTTAACTAACTGTCTCTATTTGGGTTTAATAATTATGACGCTGAGACTTATCTATATTTAAATAGGACAAATATGTATGTATATAGATACAGCTATAATATATTCTAGGGCATCATCCTAATAGAAAGCAATACGTTCTTTTTTTTGTGAAAGACTACTCCAGCGAGGTGAATAATAATTCCTGTGTTTGCGGATGACAATTGTGGAGAAGCCGTCGACAGTCTTGGTCACCATGGTCTTTCATGGAGCAGGAGTGCTGGTCGTATATCACGACACGCCAACTTGAATAACATACTCCGTCGGGCTCTTGTCACCGCTGGCGTTCCGGCTCAGCTTGAACCACACGGCTTGGTATGCAACGATGGCAAAAGACCAAATGGTATGTCATTACTGCCATGGAAAATGGGTAGGCTTTTGGTGTGGGATGCAACTTGTGTCGACACCCTTGCGCCATCACATCTTTCTAGCACAGCGGGTTGTGCTGGTGCTGCTGCTGCATCAGCAGAGATGCTCAAACGGCGCAAATATCAAAACCTTATTGGTGAGTACATATTTGAGCTGTTTGGTGTCAAAACGCTGGGGCTATGGGGTCCAAGTGCTAGGTCTGTTTATAGAGACCTAGCTAAGTGAACGACGACGCTTCACGTGACCAGAGGGCTGGTATTTTCTATGCACAAAGAATAAGTATTGCCATTCAACGTGGCAATGCTGCCAGTCTCCTGGACACGTTGCCAATTGACGACGATGCGGAGGAATATTATGACGCTTTTTAATTTTGTTGTTTTATTTTTCTCTTTAGTTAATATTTCTTGTAAATAATTTGTGTATATATTATGTTAAAACAATTTGTTTCTGATAAAACCAATCTAACATAATAAATTGCATGTAGGATTGAGTATTACAAAACGAAACCAAATTTCAAAACAAAAATACATTGAATGATGGATATCCTAAAAATGTTTAAGCATTTTTAGGATATCCATCATTCAATGTATTTTTGTTTCTTTTTGTTCACGATGCTACTTATCAATAAATATCCCTCACGGCCTTACGGATATTATTGACAAAATTTTGCCCGCAGCTTCGCTCACTTAAATGTAGGTTAGATCAGTAACAGTATTTTTTTCTGGATAAAAGGCACCCTTTGCTCTACCCCAGACAACATGTACGCGAATTATCATAATGATCGGTCAAGTAGTTCAGGCGTGATAACGTAACAAATAAACAAACTCACATTCGCATATAGTTAGGGTAGATTAAAAAATTAAAAAATAATAAAAAAAAATTATTCTATTTAGGTTACAAGGTAACACTTATGAATGTCAAAGTTACACAAATTTTTTTCTGTGAATTTACATTTACTGCAACGTTCAGCAAAGCAAGGGTGTAGGGCTCATGAGAAGAACGGGCAAGAAACTCATGGCCACTCTTTTCACCAAGTTTACAATAAAATTTTGTTTACAAATCATAACTGTAAGGTGCTGCAACCATTTATCCATGAATTACTACTGAACATACTCAAGCATTTAATAAAATTTGATGTAACCTCTAAAGCAGCAGTATGGTAAACAGGAGCATCCACTTACATGTACTCCGTAGTTTAATCTAACTGTTTAATTTTATTACGTTACATCCGTAACATGATATTATATATGTTACTCCTGGATACATTAGCTTTTTAATGACGGTTTTTTATTGGTTATTTAGTTATTGAGTTACAAACAAAATTTTATATAGGATCTTGACTAATTTTATATGGCACCACACACTACTATACACACTGTACACACACCAAGTAAATAAAAAATGAATCATTCACATCCGTTGACTAAAGCCCTAGTTAATTTATGAAATTAGTTTGAAGCCTCTACTGTTACACTAGCCTTCCTTCTAAAGAGCTTAAGAAAGTCGTATCAACTTAGACAGTGTAAAAGTTTAAATGTCCGCTTTAACGAGTGTTGTAAGTTTGATCCCCATACGGCACAAATACTTATTAATTCTAAAAGTAGTTGTATCGGATCAAAGTGTTTTTAACGTTTAGACTCTGTTGTTCGAATGTTTAAGTTTCTGTAAATCTACCACGACACAGACTTTATTTGACAGTGTCTTTAATAACAAAAAAATCTACTCTCACATATTCATATATATGAGATGAGCACTTCTTAACTCAGGCTCTTTTAGGAGTTGCGGCGCAGCTACAATGGCTTCTGCTCATATCTTCACACCTTTGTTGAAAGTTTCTTAACTTGACAAGTTTTTATCAGCTAATGAGTCCCACTGCAAGTTTTGCTACAAAAATAATCTTAACTAGTGTGTAGAACTTCTCTACGAGATGCTACACAAGTGCTACACACTGCTACGCTACTCTACGAAGTTCCCTAAATGAACTTTGAGTATGCCAAAGCGAACTAGTACAGTCATCCGTTCTTCTATTCATGGATGGAAGAATAGGTAGATTAGACCGGATGCGGTAATTATTAAAATAAATCTGGGTTATGCATCTATAAGTGGGACAAAACTTAAATCGACTACGTGGTTGGCATAGTGGCATAGTCTCGCCACAGCCAATACTCCGAATGTTGTAAATTCGATCTCTACACGGGATGAAAATTTATGTGCACCACTTATTATATACATATATTGTTGTTCCAACTCTGGGTATTCATTGTAATGTAGTTTCAATGTTTGTAGTCTTCCACAAAACAAGGATCATTCTTATTCCTGGAGTTGTCTTTGCTATATAACAAAACAAGAATAAAAAATCATAAAGTCTACATTACATACATCAACCATATTAACTGAGGTAAAGGTGTATGCGGATGCACAACAATGGGTACTGAAATGGCGAATTTAATTCTCAAAATTGACATAATGTTAATACAATGCCAGCTAAAGAGCCATTATTTATTTTTAATAACATATCTTCTCTCATCTTAAAAACAGCTTTATTTATATGTTTTATACATATGACATATCCATTATTTTTTAATTTTTGCATTCTTAGAAAACAAAGATTAATAAAACTTATGTATAAATATAATACCACATCCATAACAACGAGGTGAGTGATGTATTGTGTTCGTACAGTCTGTCTGTCTGGCAGGAATAATAATTAGCAGCTCGGGGCTGCGGCCAACGGATAAATATGAGGATTAAGACGACTCACTATTGTGCGTTCAGCGAATAAAGGTGCGCTCATGTGGTGTTATTTATTGTTGTATCGGATAAAGAAAAAACCTGTACATATTCTTAAGTAAAACATGAGACCAGAAATCGATTCTTGTCTTATTGAGATTTTCTGTAGCAAAATTATCAGTCTTAGGGTAGAGTGTGTATTGATCCCAATACCTTTGCCTCCTTTTACGTAGAAATTAAATAGTATAAGAAATAGAGGCGAGATATTATGATCTGATTGGTCTCATCAAGTTAGCTTGCACTTAGTGTGCGATCATGACAAAATCGGATTCAATTCTTAGTTCGGGCAAATTTTTATTACGGTTTTATGATAGAAACTTCTTAGTACTAAGATTGAATCTGGAAATATATCCCGTAAGCAAAATTAGACTCCTATTACAAAGGCAATATTTTCCGCATGATGTAGGAATACACTTTTACCTAGTATTTTGACATTATTATTATTAATATACAGTTGGCCAAACCGAAACCAATGTATTTGTTGAAACATACAAGAATCGTTTTAATTGAAAATTAATATCTTTTTGTGGATGTCAACACCAATTCAATTTCACCACAAACCCCTATACACTATAAGATTTTTGTCACTAACAAAACGTTAATAATATTTGAACTGGATAATTCGGATTATGTTAGGTTTCCTGCAAGCTAAGGCCAACTCCCTAAGTTTGAAATAATACTAGTTTCTGGCCGCATCTTCGCTTTCGAAAATCCCTCGAGAACTCATTACGAAGATAAAACGATACCATTCATAAATTTTAACATTTATAGTATTAAATGGGTCATAATTTTTCGAAAGTGTAAGGTTATTTTATATATGAAAACTCACGTGACGCGGTTTAAGTAAGGAACTTATACCGCCATCACCGAGTCATATAACGATATTTGATATTTGAACCAGACAGTAACTGTAATGGTTTTTTAGATTGTTATACCGAGCCTGGCTGCTTTTGATAGTTTCCGTGTTTTTAAAGTCATACCTAACGTAAAGACAATCTGTAACCAAAGAACTACCAAAATAAATACGATATGCTACGACATCTACGGCGTAGCATATTGTATGCGTAGATAGCTACAGCTTAACTAAACAATTGCGTAGCATTGCAAGGATCAGAAATTAATGCAAGAATGGTTTATATTATAGACATCCATGATCTGTCCAACGATCAGTACCCTCACCATACCTAGATCACACTAGTATCCAAACTAAGAAGAGAGAACTCACACAATAGATAAACAACTATAGTGTACAATTTTCAATATACGTGAGTGAGATAGTACTATATTGTCGGCGTAGTGATTAGTGTAACCGACTGTCACGCCTGAGGTCGCGGGTTCGATTCCCGCACAAGTCAAACATTTGTGTGCATGAACATGGATGTTTGTCTTGGTCTGGGTGTTTCTATGTATAATATGTATGTATCTACAAAAAAAAGTAAATATGTATGTTTATCTATTGTCTAGTACCCATGGTACAAGATCTGCTTAGTTTGGGCAGAAATCTATAATTTAAATCATTGTCCTCCAACGTACCGCACATGTTCTCCGTGAACGACGTACCATTCCAGCATTATATTTGTGCCGGCTTTAGGTAATTTCATCGCGTTTTGTCTTCAACTTTAATTAACAAGGCTAACTTTATTATCACAATAAAATTTACAACGTCTTTGAGATCGTCTGTCATCGCTAGATGACTGTGTTGGGACAAAAAAAACAATATGGCGACAGGTTCATTACTACCCCACCCTCGTCTTGAAGAAAGGGTTTGCATATTTCGGTAGAGTCGTTCTTCGAATTGCTGATAGAGTGAATAACAATAAGATGTTAATTGTGTTTGTGTTACGCTTGATATTTTCTCCTCGTTGAACCAACGAAAGTTTTGTAGGCTCGTTGGAGTAGTCTCCGGATGTAGGCTTTTCTGAAGGCTGCTTTAATGGGGCGTGGTAATTATAGCTAAATTAATGATTATTAGAGTGAACTTGTCGGTTGGATATTATGTATCGTTAAAATTTTTCGTATCAATAGAGTAAACGCCTTCATTTATTATTTCCTATGTTTATTACATAGGTATGTTAGCTGTCATGGTAATATTCTAGAAAATCTCTGTGCTGTCTTAAATGGCAAGCAAAATAACTCTAAAATCAAACCAGCTGATTTGTTCCTGTAATTTCGGCGACAATCAACCTGTAATGAACCTTTTCGCAGTGGCGTTAAGTCGCGATTCACATGAACATGATATTCTTTAATAGGCCCTAATCTAATAACATTGTTTTCGTTCTATTGTTTGTAACAAATATTTTGATCTTCTTGCCGCGCGAGTATAAATATTTCTTAATACATTTTGTTAAGTTTTGCATAATCAATTTTTGAGTTGTTAACTGCAGATATATTTATTATTTGACTACAAGCCACCTGGCTCAAAAGATGAAACCAACTTAATACGGAAATCGCTTAAATATAAGGCAACAAAAACAAAGGATCAAACCCTGCACTGCCCACTGAGCAACTGATAGTCAGGTCAAAGCAGTACTTAGAAATGTAATAACAATTAAAAGCTCTCTTTAATTGCGAACGGTCCCGCAACAAACACCATTGGCCTTTTTTAATTCTGCAGATAAAAAGGGTCGGATTCAATTACTATAGAATACAAAACATATACATACCAGTACATACATATAATATGTTATATAGAATCGAATGAGACGTTACTTGGTCACCCATCGTTGTCTAGTAAAAAAAATGGGGCAGTCTTTGGGGAAGTCTTTTAGAAAACTTCTTTAGGCGCGTTGAGCACTTCTTGGGTGAACAAAAATCATAGAACTCGCGTCATCGTCACGCTTCGTTATCGTCACGTTTTCCATTTTTGAATTATTTTAGAATATTAACAATATCTTAGAAATGGTGCGTCCTACGCAAAAAATAACGAAATTTTGACCTCCTTAATAACCCCTACGAGAGTATCAGAAATCCGACCCGCCCCTTTTTTTTTTTGTTTATAAAGAAGTGTTTATGACCAAGGATTAAAGTTTTTACTTCGATCGGCAGTCCCCAAAGACTGCCCCAATTTTATTTTCTATTGCACTGGTTGATGTTAGCAATCAAAGAGTGCGTGGTGGGTTTCTCTCTTCCCAATTATTTTATTATCTCTATATGTTTAAAAGGGTGAGCGTAGCTGGTGACCATGTGGTCACTAAAGTAGGTACTTTGTAGGACTTATCGACATCTACCAGATACCAGATTTTTACCAAGTATTTCCTATCATAAATCATCCAGTACAAGTTCAAACCTCTATCTATTGTGTGTTACACGCAAGAAACTTGCATGATATGAGACTTTAAAGAAGCTAGCGTAAAAATAAAGTGCTATAACAATTTAACTACGTATTTCCTGGTGAATAAGAGTTGCGGAAGTTTATATAACTACCTACATACGGCACGGGGGTATCTAGCACCGCCAACTTCCTAACTCCGGGCTGCTATTGAGCTTTCTTAACAGAAAAATCCAATAACTTTTTGTTGGCCCGACCCGGGATTCGAACCCGAGACCTCATGCACAGCAGTCTCATTCACTATATCTGCACCACCGAAGCATGCATTAATACCATTACCTACTAGATTTAATAAATTACACAACACCCAACAATGCTTAACCTCGCTACTCGTTTACCGATCAGTGAGTGCTGGCTATGAGTGCCAATAATAGAATACCATTGCCAGGATGGCGCAGCGGTAATAAATACAATTGCTGTGTATGAAGACCCGAGTTCAAGTCTCGGACTGGGTAAAGACTTATAAGATTTTTCTACCGAGTAATTCTTAATAGTAGCATGGAGCGTGTCTCGCGATAATAGGCTTGTATCTATTATTATCGCCTTGACGTAATAGGGAGAAGTTATGGTAATGTGGATGTAGCACCCCTGCCTTCCCCTTTGGGGATGTAGGCGTGATAGTGGTAATACAGCCTCCTTCTTTTAAGTCTCATGTTAATCCCACATAATTTAGAGTAGTAGAGCTTCGCTGATTTCAGCATGAATGGGCCGGCTCGACCGTGGAAGGACTACCCTCTCACAGAATATCGACGTGAAATACCAGTATTCCTACTGTTGTGTTTCGTTCGGTGAGTGAGAGTGCCGGAGACCCAATCTCCCCCTTTTTCTCCCTTCCAGCTCCTTCTCCTGCCCACTTCCTTTCCTAAAGGTTCGGCAACGCACAAGTGATGCCTCTGGTGTCGCATAAAAAAATAATTAATAAACATCAAAACCCAACAACATTGTATTCTAAAACTAATCCTTTTAGTAATAATATCAAACAGACATAATCAAAAAAGTTTCGCTCTATGTAAGTAAGTCACGAACTGAGTTCGCAGCTGCAGTACTATAAACAAGAATGTTCTGTATGTTCCGGCTATGTTCCGTATAGTTCGGAACACAATTTGCTGGCTGGAACAAGCTGCACATTTGTTACCTTGAGCACTTCGTTCCTGTAATAGTTTGTTGAAAAGTTTAAATAATTACAAACTGGATTTTAGTATGAGAAATGTAGTTTAAATGATACTGTGATTCATCTGTTATAGTCATATATTAAAGAACAATTCATATTTACTTTGCTCAGTCAAGGATGCAGTATATTTACTTATGTAAAGCTTTGTAACTTCATTCAAATATTATTCGAATACCATTAAGATTTACATTGTTTATTGAAGTGAAAAGTTCTTTAGGCGCGTTGAGCATTTCTTGAGTGAACAAGAATCATGGAATTCGCGTCATCGTCACCGAACGCTTTCTATTTTTAATTATTTTTGGTTTATAAAGAAATGTTTATGATCAAGGATTTAAGTTTGTACTTCTATCGGTAGTCCCCAAAGACTGCCCCAATTATAATATGTTCATTCCTAACGTGTAGCTTATTTTAAATAAATATTTTATATTTTCGATTTTCTGCCTTGTTGTTAAATGTATGTATGTGCACGCTGTGGTGTCCTATAAATGAAAGAGTCAACTATACAACACTTATGTTCATTTGTTTGTGCAATCTTGTGTATTTTCTTAGTCGAATAATAAATTTAAAAAAAACGAATGTGCATATCACTTGTTTATGTGCATGCATTTGTCTAAATTACGCTTAGAGAGGTAAAGAACAAAATCTCTTTTCAAATACAGATTAGCACAATTCAAGGAGTATATAGGATTAAATCTGTAAGTTTAAGTAAAAGTTTGGCTAATGGCGGTAAGAATGGGCCAGCACAGTTGAAGGAGTACGTACGTAAGTGTAAACTACCTTAGTTTATGATCGCTGGCTATATCATATCATCATCGCTTGAAGTCTCACTTTCTCGTCCCTAAGATATACGATCTTAAGGAAAAAGAATTGAAAAAATAATAATATCATCCCTATGTATAAACGGTACCACTGCTGGGCACGAGCGTCTTAGTGTGAAAATTTTTAGGTTATGGTTCACCACGCTGGCCTAGTGCGGGTAGAGAAACTACATATCTTCGAGAACATTATGGAGAACTCTGAGACATACCAAGTTTTAGCACGATATTATCCTTCACCGTGAAAGCGAGCGATAATGACCAATTTAAAAGTCTTTCTAAAAAGTAGTTTTAATTTCTCACAAAGGTTTAACTCGAAAACTCTGCGTGAGAATCCAATGGTCCAAGAAAATCACTGCTTTTAGTATTCTTTTTAACAAAAATAGGATGGACAACATTATTTCCCCGGCAAATCTGATACATTTTTAAAGTCACCAAATAATTATAAGCCACACTTTTTCTTTCAATCTTTACCACTCAAAAATATTAGTGTATTTATTAAAAAGTATTCGTGATACCAATTTGCCTAACTCCTTCGAATAAACGTGCATAATGCCATGTAAATCAAATTTCACGACAACCATGACCAAGTTTACAACAACTGCGAAAGAATTCATAAACTTCTTGGAGTAAAACAAAAACAAAAGTGTAGACACAACAGATGTTTATGTTCTCACCAAAAGTGAAACGAGGAAATAACCTTAGGGGGACTTGTAAACAGAACTCTGACCTTGTACTGAAGGTTTCATATAATAAAAATGTACGGATGTACCTATGGATTGAAGGCTTAGCGAACCCGATTCAATATCCGTATTCGGTTTTCGTGTTTAGAACTTTCGACTGCGGGTATGGCGTGGTGGTTTAAACGCCGTGTGCTGAGAGTTTGAACTCCACACGTGACAGAAAAAAAGTGTAATCTACAAATGTTTAATTTTGAAGTGAAAACTTCTTTAGCGGCGTTGTGCACTTTTTGTGATGGGTAAAAAATGTTAAACTCGCGTCAGGACACGTGACCTGATCGAAAATTCATAAGACGGAGGGAGAATTGTCATGTTTGTGTACGATAGCTCATTAAATGAATATTGTATTTTACCACATAAATGATAGTACTTTTATACTGATAATTAAAGCAATTCGTGCAAAATTATTGCCTAACCATTCCAAAATATCAAAAATGAACAACGTTAATATTCAAGTTTTCACTTCCGCCGGCACTCCCGGAGTGCAACCCGTTGTTTTGTTTTTATAATCCTTACTTCCTTACTAATATTATAAATTCAAAAGTAACTGTGTCTGTCTATCTGTCTGTCTGTTATCTTTTCATGGCTAAACCACTCAACCGATTTAGATGAAATTTGGTACAGATATAGTTTAAAACCTGGGAAAGAATATAGGCTACTTTTTATTGATGTAGGTATCACGCGGGCGGAGCCGCGCGCAAAAGCTAGTATTCTATAATTTACACACAACACCATCTAGCCCCAACTAAGCAGAGCTTGTACTATGGGTACTAGACAATGGATAAACATACATATATACTTTTTTTTTGTAAATACATACATATTATACATAGAAACACCGAGACCAAGACAAACATCAATGTTCATGCACACAAATATTTGACTTGTGCGGGAATCGAACCCGTGACCTCAGGCGTGGCAGTCAGTTACACTCATCACTACGCCATCGAGGCCGTCCAAATCAATAGTAATACCAATGATCAAGTCATTGTGCCTTTTTAACACAGTCACCTTTGATAGTGTACGTTTTAGTTGTGTTACTGTTCATCCACGGCATTCAGAACCTTGAACGGCGTGCCATGCAACACTATATTTCATAATTATGTAATAATTTACTAAGACTTACTGATAAAAATGGCGCCTTTTCTTTGATAAATTTTACGCTCTTAATTGATAAGCGACCGCTGTCTAGAGACCGGACTCCGTAAAATTCTAGATACGGTAATGGTAACTAGTTGGACCGAGGTCGTTTTTTTATAAATATTTATAAAAAAAAAAATTTTAATGAGAAATTAAAATTGAACATTTATAATGTACTAGATGTTCCCGCAATTTTACCCGCGTTTATCGTTACTGCGCCGCCCCCTTGGGTCGTAGCGTGATGTTATATAGCCTATAGCCTTCCTCGATAAATAGGCTATCCAACACTAAAATAATTTTTCAAATCGAACCTGTAGTTCCTGAGATTAGCGCGTTCAAACAAACAAACAAACTCTTCAGCTTATATATTAATACGTGAAGCGAAAACTTTGGATCCCTTTTTACGAAAATTGGGCGGACGGAGGAGTATGAAATTTCACACAATTATAGCTTATACAGAGAAGAAGTGACGAATCCTAATATTTATATGAAATATGCATTAGAAATACATTAAATTAATGAAAAAACACTACACGCACACAACCATGCGTTTGACACACGCAGTCGACGCGCGTAACTATGGTTACATATATGATATAATAATGTCAATATATAATGACATATATCAGCAATATCTTACAGGCAAACTTTGGTCGAATTTCGAGCACTAAGCGACCGCTAGTTAGTATAGATAGGCATACCTTGTTTGAAGACGTATGCAGCCGCTTATCTCGCAAGCTCCATGTTCTGTGAATAGAGAAGACAAGACTTTACAACCTATAAAATAACTGGCCATACTCGTATAAAGTGCTCGACTGTCACGAAACCGATATACGCGACGTCAGTGATCAAAATTGTGCAAATATTCTGATATCTCTGGTTTTTCTTAGATGTATTTATTCCGTTTAATTTGTAGTGTGTTATTCAGAATAATCTAGATGGACTAAAGAGCCGGCCATGAATACACTTGGGTTTAATAAGGCTAGACAGATAATCATTATAAGCTTTGCCTACAACAACAAATGATTTAAGGATGATTCACGGTACACCATGCCGGGGCCGGGCTGGGTCCCGACCGTGTCGTATACACCGTGCGCTGGCCGGGCTAGTCAGTCGTGCTACACCGGGCTGTTCCCGAGCATTCATTGCGCGGCCGTGTCTGCCTATACAAGTAGGGATTGCGACAGATAATAAAGATGGCTTATTTTAAATTTTTCGCTGGAGTAATAAGTGTGTTATTAATGCAATTCTCACGTTCATTTTACAGCGTGTCGGGACCGGGCCGTGCCGGAGCCGGGAAACAATACCCACCGACATTACGACGCCGTGCCTCGGCTGTGGCACGGCCTAACATGAATTACTTCATACAAAATAATACAATGAATGTTTGACCGTGTCTCGGCCGTGCCCTGGACGGGGCCCGGCCCGGCCCCGGCACGGTGTAACTTGAATCATCCTTTATCCTTTATTTCTTAAAGTTATGGCGCAGCGGTAGTGAATACGACTACTGTATATAAGATCCCGCTTTCGATGACCGGGTCGCGTAAAACGTTATTGTTTTGATTTTGTTAACATTTCTTTAGTAGCAGCACGGAGTCTGAAATTAAGCCGGGTAGACGCCAATTGAATTGTCCCCTATTATGTGATACCTTAACCAAATCTGGCGAAAATAAAAAATCTAACTATGAACGTCAAATATATAATTTACAATTTTTTTATATAATAAACATTTTAACATTTGTTTCTATTACTTTTTGGTCGTGTACACAAAAAATAAATCTTATAGATACAACGGCCACGAACACAGAACAATAAAATACCATCATTAACATAAACATTTATAGCGCTTCTCTAGATAGCACTGTCTGGGGTAGTGATACTACACCAGACCTAACAAAGCTATACACTCTGTAACGCGCTGTCTCGTTCATACGCATACAATAACAATGCTTTAAGAGATGGTAATACAGCCTCCATCATTTAAGTCTCATGTTAATCCCACATAATTTAGAGCTCTACTAAGCTTCGCTGATTTCAGCTAGAATGGGCCGTTTCGACCGAGGAAGGACTACCCTCTCAGAGAATATCGACGTGAAATACCAGTATTCCTACTGTTGTGTTTCGTTCGGTGAGTGAGAGTGCCGGAGGCCCAATCACCCTCTTTTCCCCTTCCCGCTCCTTCTCCTTCCCACTTCCTTTCCCATAGGGTCAGCAACGCGCAAGTGATGCCTCTGGTGTTACAGGCGTCCATAGGCTACGGTGACCACTTACCATCAGGTAGGCTGTATGCTTGTTTGCCACCTTAGTTGTATAAATAACGCAGATATCCATATTAAACATATCCAATTACAGGAACAAATTAAAACCCTGCAAAAGGATTTACAAGAGGCTGAGATGGAAATAAGATCACTGACTACAAAATTACAGGTTTTGAACCAATCTATTGGAGCTACACCAAAATCGAAACATAGCTTCTTAGCAGAAAATAGTACACCAAACCTAATGACCACAGACCAAAAACAGAGAGAAACTGGCAAAAGAATAGTGATCTTTGGTACCCAGCAATGTGTCGATTTAGCTGCTGCCCTTATTGCTTCGAGAAATACTACGCAATATGAAAGATATGGGGTCTTCGCCCAAACTATGCCAAACGCGCGCAGCGATACAATAAGAAGAAGTTGTGCCAATATCAACCTGAGAACCGACGACAAAGTTGTAATATGTCTGGGCGAGAACGACAATAACATACAACATGTGATAACGCAGCTAAAAATTATGTTGAAAACGTTTTATAAAAACACTGTAATTATATTAAACGACTTTAAAAATTACCAAATAGATGTAAAAAAATTAAATTATCGCATAAATAATGTTTGTAAACAGTACAGTAATTGCCACTTCACCAATTATGATCACCATAGCCTACCTAACTTATGTAAAAAGATAAATTACATTATAGACTGTATAGATTATAAAGATAAGTATTTAAATCCAGCCGAGATCAGGAAACACATTGCGAGTAGCAAAGCAAGCTTTTTGCCGAAAAGCCTTATGACTGAACCTAAAAAGGGAACTATCCCTTTCTACTTTAGAAATATAAGCAACAGTGCGCCAATGCTAAATGAAAACATTTGTGTTCTTACAGACCAAATAAAAAAAGGTACCATACCTTATTATTTTCATAAAATTAGGCAAAGTGACACATTTTTTCGAGCATAGTAACACAACACCTACACATAATTTTAGAATACTACACCAAAACATTGCGAGTGTATTGCCTAAACAGGAACTATTAGAGTTAACATTACAGGAGATGCGAGTTTCACAAAATGAACCACGTGTAATTTGCCTCTCTGAAACATTTATTAAAAAAGGTTATGAGAACTATCTTAAGTTATCGTCATACCAAATGGCAACAAATTTTTGTAGAGAAAAACAACGGGGTGGCACTTGTATACTGGTCAAAAGGGGTATAATATTCAAAGAATTATCATTTGTAAGTTATGCATCAGTAAATATATTCGAAATCTGTGGCATTGAGCTAACAGATGAGAAATTAATAATAATTTGTGTGTACAGAACACCTCAGTCAGATCCCAATCTATTCTTAAATAAGCTAGATAATCTTCTATCTAAGAAATTTAAACCTAAGACTCGTATTGTTTTAACAGGTGATTTTAACATAAACACATTGAAAAAAGGTAAAATTACAAACGATTTCACTGACCTAGCACACAACCATAATATTATAATCCACATTAATGTAGCTACTCGTAAGTCCTCTTGTATAGACCATATATTAAGTAATATACCAGACGCAATCGCCACAGTACTACCACTTCACCTATCCGATCACGAGACAGCACAAATGCTCACCTTCCCTTTGATATATAAAACAAAAACGTCAATATACTATACTTACAAAAGAGATTATAATCTGGATAATATACGTAAATTTAAAGAAAGCTTACAAAGTTTATCTTGGACAGATATATATATGGAAAACGATGCGAATTTGGCATTCGATTGTTTTCATGAATTAATATGTATATTTTACGATCTCTGTTTTCCAAAGCTGAAAGTGACGGTAAATTTAAACAATAAAAGAAAACAAACTTGGATCACTAAAGGCCTCAAACAAAGTTGTAAGATGAAACGAACCTTACGATACGGTTATTATAAAAATAAAAGTATAGGGAACAAGATTAAATACACAACATATTCAAAAATATTACAAAAATGTATCTACAATGCTAAACGAAATGCTAACATAAAGTTTATGAACAATAACAAAAACAAGTACAAAGCGACATGGACAGTCATCCGCAACGAAATACATAATTCAAATCATAAGGACAATATTGAATATATTCAGATGGATAATGCTATACTTACAAAACCTACAGAGATAGCCTCAGCGTTTAATAACTATTACGCAAACGTAAACCTACAGAAACACCCACAGAAATGTGTCAATAGTAGTAGTTTTTGCGACACCCCTAACTCAATGTTCCTTACAGCAATGTCTGAAAGTGAAGTAAGACTACAGATATTATCATTGAATAATACAAACTCTGAAGGCTATGATGGTCTAAATACTAAAATTATTAAGATATGTGTCAATGAAATAAACACAGTTTTAACACATTTAATAAATTTATCGTTTTCGCAAGGAGTCTTTCCCAACGCTTTAAAAAGGTCTATTATTAAACCGATCTTCAAAAAAGGAGAAAAATCTAATATGAGTAATTATCGTCCTATCACGTTAATACCAATCTTGTCTAAAATATATGAAAAATGCATGTACAAGAGACTAATTAGCTATTGCGATAAGTTTAATATAATAAAGAAAGAGCAATTCGGTTTCCAAAAAAATAGGTCGACGACTTTAGCAACTTTTTCTCTTCTGAAGGAAATATTAGTAAACATTAACGACAATCGACTGACGACAGGGCTTTTCTTTGATTTGTCAAAAGCTTTTGACCTGGTTTCACATGAATTACTTTTACAAAAACTGGAAACCATCGGAATCAGGGGATTACCACTTCAGTGGATATCGACGTACCTAACTAACACACAACAAAGCGTCACTTTTTCCAAAATTGATGAAAATAAGATATTGACGCCATATTCATCTGAATATAAAAACGTCAAAATCGGTGTGCCCCAAGGCAGTATAATTGGTCCTATCTTATTTTTGCTCTACATAAACAATATAGTTGACATCACCAATCATAAAATTTTTCTCTTTGCTGACGACATTTCTATAATTGTAACAACTGACAAGAAACATAACTTTTTAACTGATCATGAAGCAGACATAAATAATACAATAGACAATTTAATTAATTGGCTAAATAATAATAATTTATCTATTAATCTCAATAAATCTGTATATATTCAATTTAATAAATCTTATAATAATAAATTCAATTTTAAAATGAACATAACTAAAATTACCCAAGTACCACATACGAAGTTTCTAGGTGTATTCATAGACGAATACATAGACTGGAAAGCGCAGATTGGTAATGTATGCACTAAAATAAATAAATTTGTATACGCCCTTAGACAGATTAACAACCTTACAAATATAAAAACAGCAATTATGACGTACCGTGCATACGTGGAGTCCTCGCTTCGTTATGGACTTACTATGTGGGGGAATAGCACCGACCATGATAGAGCATTTAAGGCACAAAAGAAATGTATACGGGCCATATACGGGATTGCACCTGACGAATCATGTCAACCTATTTTCAAAAGGCTTGGCTTGCTACCGTTTCCGTCATTATATGTATACGAAGTGTCTATGTTTGTACGTAAACATAAAGACATGTTCAAAACAGCCGAAGATGTAAGTTCTCGCAATCGACGTGATAAACATAGACTTGTTCTAGGTGTGATCCCTCGATTGACAAAATATAATAAGAGCTGCCTGGCTATGTGTGTACGAATTTATAATAAATTACCAGTGCATCTAAAGACTTTAAATTGCAGACTGCTTAAAATTAAACTATACGAATGGCTGAATCAAAATAATTTTTATAGTATTAAGGAATTTCTTGAGCATAAATTATAGTTCGTAATGTTCACAATTTTTTGCATGCTTTTTAGCCAAACATGTTAGAACTATATTGTAACATAACATCTTTGTATACCATGTTTTAAGCAAATAAATATATTATTATTATTATTATTAAAAAAAATGTGTGTGTGTACCAGAGTACACAGGTAAGAAGTGAAACTTCTTTACGACATTAATTAGTTAACAAAAATTATTTAACTAACTTTAATATTAATATTTATTTCATAACTTAATAAAATTAATTCAAAGCAGATATTTAATGACTTAATCAATTACACAAGTTATGAATAAATAATTGGAATTATCTTTTCAAAGTAATACAATTATATGATGACAGTTAATCTTGTAGAAATGCAACGATTTTATAAAATTAAAAATGAATAAATAAATCAATAAAAACGAATAATTAAAAAAGATGTACGTATACATATTTTTATTTTCTAATCGTGTTTTGTTTTATTTTTAAATTATTATTTAATTTATATTTTTTATTGTTTTTAGAATTAATAATGTTCACTAGATTTACAGTCATATTTATTAATACTTGCTAATTTTAACAGATTTATATACATTCACTGATACTTACAATCAAAAAGTGAGGTTAACCTCAAATAAATATTAAAATCATGCTCATACGTGTTGAATTTATAAAACGAAATATATAATCACTCTCACTTTTCTTGTAAATTCACTTAAATTTGAATAAGTCTTTTTATTTTATCACTTTCAAATTAATATATTGTTATTCTTATTTCAAACCAAACTTCAAAACTAATATATTGTTGTTTTTATTATAAATATATTACATTATATTCTTTACGTCACTATACTAAACTTTGATAAAAAAAGCAACATGGCGCGTAACCGAAAAACGTGACGCTGCTACAAAATTTCTCCCATACGTCGATAAAGAAGTTTCACTTCAAAAAACATAAGTTTAACTATATGATGAAGCTACCCGTTTAATAAAAGTATAACAAGGACAAATATATGTATGTATGTCTCCTATAAAAACAAGTTATACATATGTATGTCCTAGCAACGGCTCTATCATGTCACATTTAAAGTCAAAAACCATTTATTAATTTAGGTCACAAAGTCATTTATGAATGGCAAAACATATAGGTTATTAAGTTTACTAAGTTACTGAAGCATTTAGGTTAATTACTAGGTTCAGGCAAAGGGCTGAGCTTATGAGAAGATACCTGCAAGAAACACAACGCCACTCTTTCAAAACGCCTATTAAATATAATTCAGTATCTTACAACTCATATCAACAAAGTGTAATATCATAGATTACTGATTATAAAAATCGAAATATCTGCCCTTCAATGAGATTTAAAAAAGATAGGGAGAGAGAAATAAAGAATGTCCTGATTGAAAAGTAACAAAATTGTACTGTTATATATCAATGACTCGCAAATTTATTCAATAAAGGCACAGGAAGAATTCCACGCGAGGCTCAATATCAAATAATATTAATAAAAAACGATATTTGATTTTCCAAGACGTTGAAGGCTGTTTCTGAACGATTACGAAGCTTCTGTTACTTTGTAGGTACAATGTATAACACGTAATAGACAATCGCTATTTAAAAGCGCACTAGTAGATATAGCATAATTATATTAGTTTTATACCTAACTACACAGATAGCTCAGTGGGGAGACCAACAGACTGCAATGCGGAGGGGTCTCGGGTTCGAACCCACGTCGCGCACCTCTGACTTTCGGAAGTTATATGAGTTTTCGAAATTATGTGCGTATTGATTGACAATTATCGCGTGCTCCGTGCCTCGAAGAGCACGTTAAGCCGTCAGTCCCGGCTGCCATGAACATCTAAGGCAGTCGTTATTGGGAAGTCAGCGCCCTCTAATATCCTGACATTGGTCTAGCCTTAGGGTATCGTTAGCCTTCGGGTTGCGGAGGTCAGGTGGCAGCCACTCCGTGTAAAAACTGATATCCAGTCAAATCCAGTTAGACTAGAAAGCCGACCCCAAGTAACTTGGGAATAATAAAGGCTAAGGAGAAGACGATTTTCGCGTAAATAAAACGTCTTACTCTATATATAAACTTCCGTTTACACTAATATTTAATTCATATAGTCATCAATACTTAAATGACTACATAATTTATGAATTATAAAAATGATATTTCACACAATCTATGTCACGTTCAAACCATACATATTTAGGTATACGTCAAGATTATCCAAAACATTGTCAATTTTGTTTACAAATATAAATATGTGTGCGTAGTAATTGTATAAAGGAGTATATAAGGTGTCTGGAACCTTGGCCAATAGTTGGCAATAGACTTACCCCCTATTACGTGGGACCAGCTATGGTTCACCATAGCAGTACCAGCTGCTCACACTGGACCGCATTCAACGGAAAGCATCTCGAATCGTCGACTGCCAGGATGTTTCAAATCAGCTAGACCCCTTGACGCTGCGTAGAGATATGGCCTCGCTATGCATCTTCTATCACTTTTACTATGGAGAGTGCTCCGAGGAATTGTTCGAACTGATCCCTGCCGCCTCTTTTCGCCATCGTTCTACGCGACAGCATTTTCATCCCCATTTTGTAGATGGTTGGCAGTCCACAACTATGCGTTTTCCAGAAATTTTCCGCTTCGCACAACAAAACTGTGGAATAAACTGTCGCCTGCGGTATTTCCGGACCAAAACGACCTTCAAATCTTTAACCCATTCACAGTCCCGTGACAGACACAATAGAATATCAATTGTTATGTACCATATATGGTTCATCGGACAGGGAACGTGTTAAGAAAATAGCGTACTCCTTTTTAAAAGGCCGGCAACTCACTGTGACTCCTCTGGTGTAGCGGTTGTCCATGGGCAGCGGTAATCGCTTACCATTAGGCGATCCGTCTGTTCGTATGCCTCCTATCCCATAAAAAAAAGCTGACGAAATGTGGATGAAATACATCACTACCTATTTGGGGATATAGTCGTGAGACTATGTATATAATATGTATGTTTGCATAGTAATGTCCAAATAGTTCATGTCTAGACAGACCTGTACATTTAAGAGTAGGTGTTTGAACTCATAATAGTTAAATTAATTGAGTTTTGCATACAAGAGGGAGGTTTGTATACCAGTTTAATAATTTTATCTCTCTACTGATTAAAATTTAGGTATCAATAGGTTTGAAATGCTAATCAAATCGACATAACAGCAAAATACTTAGTCGTAAGGATGAATTGTTTTATGCTTCAACCTTGTTGTTTCAAATGCGTATCTACTAAGCTTGTTGAAAAGTATCGATATATCGATGTATCGAATTTTTTTATACAATATATCGATATTTTTAACAGATATATATTGATCCCATGTACCGATATATCGATACAAAATATTCAATATCAAAAATTGTATCCAAAACGATATATATTTTTTTATTTATGTAACGAAATTCGCTGGTATCCAAAACCGTAAAAGACAGCAACGAACGGAAAAAAATAACTGTACCTACTGTCTATGACAGATGACTGTTGAGTAGTCTGCTTATTGAGATTTTAGTACATACATACATACATAGATTCACGCCTGTTTCCCAGAGGGGTAGGCAGAGACTACGGATTTGCATTAGCTTTTAGTACATTAAAATAATGTACATTTTGTATGAAAATTACTATTGATATTATTGGGTTAGGCTGAACTAAGTAGACTTATTTTAATTAAGAAAAAGATTAAACAAAATCCTTACTAATATTATAAATGCGAAAGAAACTCTGTCTGTCTGTCGGTCTGTCTGTCTGGCTATCTGTCTGTCTGTCTGTTACCTTTTCACGCTCAATCCGCTGAACCGATTTAGATGAAATTTGGAATGGAGATAGCCTGAGACCCTGGGAAGATCATAGACTATATAACATCACGCTATGGCTCACGGAAGCAGCGCAGTAATTATAAATACCACTGACGCGGGTGAGACCGCGGGCACAGCTAGTAATACATAAAAAAGAGAACACACGTATCCTTACTAATATTATACGAGTAAATGCGAATCTGAGTTTGTTTGTTTGTTATGCTTTCACGCCTTAACTACTTGATCAATCGTAATGAAATTTTACATACATGTTGTCAAAGCCACAGGAAAGGATATCCGATACATTTCATCCTGAAATTGGTTTGTACCCGAGAGCGAGCGAAGCAGGCAAAAGCTAGTCTATATATTTATACTCTATACAAATAAAATTGAAGTGTCTGTTTGTAATGTCAAAATAAAAGCTTTTTATCTAATGCATATGAAAGTATATAATGTACTTATACGAAAACATCTGTTTTAAAATTTTTGTCTGTCTGTCTATTTGTTCCGGCTAATCTCTGAAACGGCTGAACCGATTTTGACGGGACTTTCACTGGCAGATAGCTGATGTTATAAGGAGTAACTTAGGCTACTTTAATTTTAGAAAAAAAAATGGGGTTCCGCGGAGACAAACACTTTTTAGTTAAAATCTACGCGAACGAAGTCGCAGGTAACAGCTAGTTACAAATAATGCCCGTATAGCGAGTAACTTTACTCGCAAATGTATGCATATACTACTAAACTAAATAAATTAAAAATATATATATATACATTTGCGAGCAAAGTATCACACCAAGTCACCACACGTAAATGTATTACATTACACCCAAATACACAATGTACCCGCATCATCTATCACAAGCCAACCGTTCATTAATACTTGAGTACGTTCGACTGATGCTCGTCATAACCTATGATTAAACATCTAATGAATTGTACATGAGATCGGAATCCACTTATCAATTACTTACTGCGGGTAATACTGGGGTCTACAAACATCATGTTGTTAGACAGTACAACATGTTAGGGTCCCAATAATTTATTCATTTAACCTGGTAGACAATCTGCCTTATCCCTATCCAATAAGCTGAGGGTATATTGTTCCATAATAAAACCGATGTCCAGCAGTGGACTGCGGTGGGCTGATTGATTGATTGATTGAAAACCGATTTGGACATATGGAATCCAACTGTGGTCGACCGCCAGCAAATCCAACATTATGTGCCTGCAGAGAGCCCAAAACAATATTCTAAGGGTACTCTCCTCGGCGCCCTGGTATGCTATCAACTCGGAAATCCATGAGTATCTGGAAATCCCAACCATTTTGGACGAAGCAAAACGATACTCAGCTAATTACAAAGACCGCTTGACAACTTACCCAAACCCGTTAACCAGTATGCTCCTGCAGCCCAATCCAATTTGAAGACTCAAGAGAACCGATGTGCTACCTTACTAAGGTGAGATGGAGCAGTGGCTCTACCTCTCCAAACTCCAACCTCTTGCAACACACCTGGTTATAGTCTAGGCGACTGATCGCAGGTCTAAATATAGGAAAAAAGAAAAAAAAATAACCTGCCAGCTTAACTGAGACGATGATAAACACATTGAGTCTGGATGCCGGCGCGTTCGTTTGGTGTTAACTAATAAGGATGGTCAAGCAGCTGCCCTCAATACAACTGCCGTGCGTAAGCTCTCGTATTAGATGCTCAGGTTGGGGAAAGTTTTATATATTTATTTTGTCAAGAAATTCTGGGTAACAGAATGGAGTCCGGTCCTGTGTCTGATAGATTGCAATAGAGCTGAATACCGTGACATGGCTGACCCGGGCATCTACACCAAGATCTCATGAAGAACAATCGCATTCACTACCACTGTACCACCCAGGCAGTAAAAAGTATATTTATAAAAGTAAATCCCACCAAAAACATAAATGTAAAAAAGGAGAGCCAAGTTCAATACAAAAATTATGCTTGGCTGTGGCCTTCGCCGCAAAAAGAATGGAGATCTAAATGAGTGCCAAGTTCTATGTAAAATCCAAATATGTATTTATAGGAACAAAATAACATTATGAACAAGTATTAAACTCTATTTATTTGCTTTATTAGATACCTATAACAATTGCTGTTATTTAAAAATGTGAGATCTTAAAGTAGGTTAGATTTGACTTGGCCAGTTTTCATTACATCGGTCATTTTATAAAGGTATTCAACATATATATATATATATATTGTTGTCTTCTGTTTACGCGAATGTTATTCATTGAAATTAAACTACTACTACTATATACGGATTTTATCGCGTTGTTTATTTGACACTTTATTACATCTGCTGTGTGTGAACATGTGCAACAGGGGACCAACCACTACCTGAGATTTGACAAACCACAGATACTCGCTAAAGAACACTGATTCCTTCCTTCGCGAGGCTATTGAAATCAAGAAACATCCTAATTTCAATAGAGAAGATGGTTGGAATGTACCACCAGCTTGGGATCCAGTAATTCAAATAGTCAAACCCAAGAAGAAGCAAACCACAGCTAGACTTCATGATACTTTGAGCTCATTCTGCGTAAATAGAAACACGCATGATTAAATTATGTTCGGGTACTTTGAAATAACTACACTGGAACATTGAGACAACTACCATCTTAGTCTCCCCGTGACCATGGCTGCTGAAAAACAACCGAAACGTCGGGGAAAGTGTAAACACAAATATAAATAGTATAATATTATAGTAATAGTTTTAATAGTTTCAATAATTTAATTAGCTTAAAAATTAGTAAAGTTTAGTAGTAATAGTAGTATAACAGTATTCAAAATTTTGTAATAAAGTGTCAAATAAACAACACGATAAAATCCGTATATAGTAGTTTAATTTCAATATATATATATGCATATTTTTTTAATTCTGATGCAAACTGGTCAAGACCCATAGTACAAGCTCTGCTTACTTTGGGCTAGACGGTGTTGTGTGTATGTGATAGAACATTATTATTATATCTATATATTAATACGTGAAGCAAAAACTTTGTACCCCTTTTTACGAAAATTGCGCGGACGGAGGAGTATGAAATTTGGCACAGTTAAAGTTTATACGAAGAAGGAGTGACGAATCCTAATATTTTTATAAAATATGCATTAGAAATAGATTAAATTAATGAAAAAAGACACAACCATGAATTTGACACACGCAGTCGAAACGCGTAACTATGGTTACATATATCAATATAATAATAATAATAATAATCATTGTTTATTTGTTCTCTCACACAGTACATAATATTTGACATCTTAAACAAACAGTCCATACAATAAAGCAGTGAATGTATAGTCTGTGTGGGAGACTGGTCTCTGTACT
The DNA here is from genome assembly GCA_963564715.1 of Catocala sponsa. Taxonomy (NCBI): domain Eukaryota; kingdom Metazoa; phylum Arthropoda; class Insecta; order Lepidoptera; family Erebidae; genus Catocala; species Catocala sponsa. Next base: position 27,417,533 of record OY751333.1, on the reverse strand, counting down.
AGGAGGTCCTGTATTACAGATAACCAGCCTCTCCGTGCTCTGAATAGGTGGAATGTGTATGATTGGGGCTAGTATGTTCTTGTTGAGAATGTACGTCATGTTGGGAGATGTGTGAGTGGGTAAACGTATGAGTGTGTGTGTCCATGTGAGTGTGTTAATGTTTGTGTGTGAGGGTGTGTGTGTGTGTGTGTGAGTGTATGTGTGTGAGGGTGTGTATGTGTGTGAGGGTGTGTATGTGTGTGTGTGAGTGCGTGAGAGTGAAATTATTTGATATGTAAAAGTGATTATGGTATGATTATAGGTATAGCTGGTATGGTATTACATGAGATACGAGAAATTATGCGGCTATATATAATAGCTGCTCAGTTTCATCGTACCCAAGCGTCTTTAACCACGAGGTGACAGTTTTTTTACAGTTGGACGTGGTAAGATGGTATATTGAGATCTCTCCATTTATTTTATTATACAAATATCCCCCCAGAATCCCAAAGAATTTGCTTGAGAATGCTGTCGACCATTTATTACCAATAGTCTGACAGACTTTGTGTTTTATTCTCTTGCTTAAAGTGGAAGTGTCGAATGGAAGAGATGAATGCTGTTTGAGAGTAACTTGCAGAATAAAGAGCTGGCGAACCGTGATTACATCAGCAAGCCGATAAAGATCTCTGATAGGGTAGAGGAAAGGTAAAAAGTGGGCTACCTTCAGGACAGCTCTTTGTGCTCTCTCTACTTTAATCATACCCGCTTTGCTGGTACCACCCCATGCTGTAATGCAGTACGCAATTATTGGCTGGCATAAAGATAAGCAAACCATCTTAATTAGGTTTTTATCTGCAACGTGTCGTAAGTTTTTAAATACGAATATCAATTTTCGTAGCCTAGATAAGAGTAAGTCTGTATGGCGGTTAAAGCTCAGAGTACTATCCAGTTCAACACCTAGATATTTAATACTAGTGACACAACTCAAGATGCCTGCGTGTGCATTCATTGTTGAGAGAGCATGAATGGGCTAAAATAGAGTACCCATTTAGAGTACCAGTTGGAATGGTTTTCATAGAAAAAGTTACATATTTTGTTTTGTCGACATTAAGGGTTAGTCCATTGTCTCTCAACCATGTAGACACTGCATTGAAACCTGTTTGAGCTTCGTGGAAGGTCTCCTCCCAAGTGTCACCATGAAAGATCAAGGCGGTATCATCCGCAAAGGTAACAATTTTGCCATTCGATAGATTGATATTACACAGGTCATTAATAAAGACTAGAAAAAGAGTCGGACCTAACACGCTGCCCTGGGGAACGCCCCAGTCAACCTGCAGATCGTCGCTAGTCACTTCGCCAATTTTTACCTTTTGCTGCCTATTTGTGAGGTAACTTTTGAATAACTTAAGTTGGGTATCGTGAATATTTTCAAGTTTAGTTAGTAGTAGTATATAATGAGATAATATATCAGTGCCTGCAATATCTTACAGGCAAACTTTGGTCGAATTTCGAGCACTAGGCGACCGCTAGTTATTATTATTCTAAATACATATTTTTAATACACATCTCCCTGACCAGTATGTAAGTCTTAACCACTTAGTAATTTATTGTAAAGGATTATTTCAATTCGTATACACCTTTGTGTACACCTACGGTTTCCAGAATTTAAACTCAGACTCTACTCTGTAAAATTGTGACATAAATAATTATAAAGTACTGTTATTGTCATATGTTTATTTTACTGTTAGTTACGAACGCCGCAGCACAAGACATTTTGAAACTCGATCCCCGGTCTATTAAGTTAGACACGCATGCCTCAGGGCTCAAACCCGGGACCACTGCGAAGACGAACATTTATATCACAGCGAAGAAATCATCCCGAACACATAAATGTCGTCCCATAGCGCAGATAAGAGACTTCATGTCAATGGGGCGTGTGATCCACATTAGTATTCCGAGTGAAGTATACTGCCTATCTTGGATTAAGGAATTATATGTAACAGGCACGTAACGCAAACGATTATATTTTTTGTTCCACCTGATTGTGGGTATGATGAGTGAGCTTCTTATACACACCTTTGCAAAAAAAACGAGCGGTTTTGATTTTTCTAAATTTTTGGTAATAATTTAATTCTAAAGAGGTTTTAATAACCAAACTATGTTACTGGCACTTAATGAAGAGTCTGGGTATGAAAAAAAGTTAAATGCAAATTACTTTTGTTTTCAAAAATAATAATCGCTTTTTCAGTTTGTGACTTTTTACTTACTTTTCGCGGGTTTGCGGTTAAAAGGTTATCAGGCAACTAAAACTAAGTTAAGAGTATGTTAAGTTGTATATAGATAAGAGTCTTCTGTATATTACAAATAACAAAGATATAGATTTACTAAAGCACGTAGACAGGCGTATTTATAAAAAGACAAATATTTAGATAAATTACTCCAGCCGATTAAAAATGTAGCGCCACCAATAGACAGCATTTAATCGATTTTGAAGTATTTTTAGCACATATTCGACTTTGTATAGTGTAAAAGCGTGCAAATACTAAAAGTATTTCGGACAAAATTGCAGTTGACCTGCAAAAGTAACGCTTTTTACCAAACTATATTACTTTTGTGCGTTTATTTTGTTTCAAAATGCTAACGATCAATGGAATCCGAGAATTTTAACGTTCGCTCTTCGTTTGTAGAGAGATTTTTTAAAATATACATAGTTCACGTTTCGTTTTGCAAGAAATAAGATTAATTTAGTTGAACGCTGTGAACGCCATGTTCTGTTTGCTTGGAACCACGACTGGCTTCGTTGAGTCGTTTCTTAACAACTTTACTATAGACACAAACTGGTTTATTTACTATATTTTTATGTTTAATCTGAGTTTATTTAAGTTGTAGAATGCGTGTAATTTATATCGTGGAGAGTGACATTATTTTTTTTTTGTAAATTGTATTTAATGAGGAGTTACTTGGAGGAAGTCCATTGTAATAAAATTATTGGGAAGAGAGGAGCCCGCGGCGCACTCTTGGATTACCCACCCCCATCATTGCAATAGAAAAAGGTTGACTATATCGAGCTCCTCTGGATAGGCAAGACGTGTGTTTTCAGTGATTTTACCTCATGGTAGTCGAGTGCCTATAAAGTAGTTGCCTATTTGACTATCTTGATGGCGTAGCGCTAATGAATGAGACAACTGTGCACGAGGTTCGAACATTATTATACCTCCTAGGTGGCCATTGTCCGTTAATCTGTCAAGTCTTAGATCACCAGACATAATTAAAATATATTTTATCTGGCCATCGGTGTGCCGCTGCGATTCAATATTAATAAGATTAGCCGCTGGAAAATATTAGTTCGATTTTATACTCTATTTTATACGCAATATTATATTCCAAAAAAACCTTTTTTTGAACTCAGCTATAACGTATAGTAAATAAGGACGCAATTAATATGTTAAATTTGAGTATGTGAAGAATAAGGGGCGGAGTACTCATAACTTTTACTGAAGTAGCATTTACGTCACCAGTTTATCGTACAGTACTTTCTGTCGATATTTTTAAATATTTGTTTCTTTGACTATATTACAGGACTGTTTAAAATAATAGCATATTTGTCATCTACCTTTCATCTATCTTTTGTCGGCCTTGATGGCGTAGTGGTTAGTGTAACCGACTGCCACGCCTGAGGTCGCGGGTTCGATTCCCGCACAAGTCAAACATTTGTGTGCATGAACATGGATGTTTGTCTTGGTCTGGGTGTTTCTATGTATAATATGTATGTATTTACAAAAAAAAAGTATATTATGTATGTTTGTCCATTGTCTAGTACCCATAGTACAAGCTCTGCTTAGTTTGGACTAGATGGTGTTGTGTGTATGTGATAGAATATTATTATTATTATCATAAACATATTTTTTGTTGTATGTAAGTCGCCAGCATGGTGTCATAAGTTCCAAGGCGTTTAAACACTGGGCTTAGCGGTCTGATTAGATGGAGAGTTATAAAGATACATTTACTTTTTTTTTTTATAAGAATACTTGAATCCCATGTCGTCCATTGTAGATGTTTATGATATCTGAAGTCGACGGTTCTACGTGCTCCACAAGCCAAGGGGTTTATGAATAACCGTAATATTACGGTGAGTGGTTTGACAGATAAACTCAATAGCTTTTTGGTTCAAAAGCTCTGCGATCGTATGCCACTTCAATGCCCTCACATACGGTACTATTATACAGCCAGGTATGGTGAAAGGCTATCTCTATTGTTAACTGTTATGTAGATCTAGGAAAGGTGATTGCAATTCATATGTGTTTTTTGTTCGTGTGAAAAGGCATAGGAATTTTTCAGTGGGTCGGTGCTACAAATATATGTTTTTAGGGTTCCGCACCTCAAAATGAAAAAACGGAACCCTTATAGGATCCCTTTGTTGTCCGTCCGTCCGTCTATCTGTCAGTCAAGACCCTTTATTTTGGAAACGCGTGAAGGAATCGAGTTGAATTAATTAAAACGATATACTCAAGTCTACAGTATCTTGAAGCTGTGAAAAATCAAACTTCTAAGTTAACGTAAAAAAAATATACGGCCGTTTATGCCGCAAAAAACGTATATTTCGACACTCTCAAGGAAATTAAAATTTATAGGGTATTTTCCGTTGACCTAGAACTATGAAATTTGGCAAGTAATACCGTCTTATACTACAAGTATAGGGAAAAATCTGAAAACTACACATTTGTAATTATATCATAAAAAAACAGGGTTTTTATGCAAGGACAATTTTTTTTATAATATGTACTTAAAATTTGTACGGAACCCTCGGTGAGCGAGTCCGACTCGCATTTGTCCGGTTTTTTAATTTTAAACATAACTTTAAGGGGTGTATTCTCGACTAGATTTCTAGGGATATTTATTTATTTACATACATACTTACATCTATCATTACAGTAATAGAAATACCAATGCGATAGAGAAGTTACACAATTACACACTTAATATACTAGAACTAAAGATTATTTTGATGATCACAACTAGCTATCCAGTAAGTGGCCTTTGTGAAATCGTTAATTGAACACGAAAATAAGTCAATGCGCTCAGCTACGTAGTTAAGTGTGCGCAATGCTCGCGTCAGTGGCGCTTGTTATTAATATTATGCATGTATAGTCTCACACTTATAACCTTAAAGGGGTTGAAAAAAGTCTATACCGCCCGCATTCCGCCAGCTTAGCTTTTGGGTTCCACGTATTAGGGAGCCAAACTATTGCGCCACAGTTATCTTATCGAACACAGTTACAAACTCCCTGCTGTTATAATTTCTTGACATCAATAACGAACACTTTTGCTAAACTTTGAGTAGTAACCTCGCTGATTTCAGCATGAATGGGCCGGCTCGACCTGGGAAGGACTACCCTCTCACAGAATATCGACGTGAAATACCAGTATTCCTACTGTTGTGTTTCGTTCGGTGAGTGAGTGTGCCGGAGGCCCAATCACCTTCTTTCCCCTTTCTCGGTCCTTCTCCTTCCCACTTCCTTTTTTTCCTAAAGGATCGGCAACGCGCAAGTGATGCCTCTGGTATTGCAGGCGTCCAAAGGCTACGGTGACCACTGACCATCAGGTGGGCTGGTATACTTGTTTGCCACAACAATTGCATAAAAAAAATTGGTTTTATTTCATGCCGATTCTAACGATATAAAGTTTATACATGGTTCCTATACAAACATTTCGAGATATCCTCGTTTTAATCATTCGCAAATTTATTTTGCAAAAAATTTGCGAATAGCGTGACAGGTGCGCAAAGTCGCGCAAAAAAACGTCATACAGTCGACGGGATATAGATTCCTGCCAGTATTAATATTGTTAGGAACTTTGTTTACATTAGTCGTGAAACCGCAGGCACTAGCTGGTATTCTACACAATTCAAGCGTATGTATTTTAACTTTCTATTCATATATGTATATGGAAAGATAAATCCCCGTAGGGGTAGGCACACGTGAACTACTCCCACATGTTGCTAGCAATAGTTTTAAATCCCACGTAAACGAGTCTCCTACTAGGCTATCCTAATGGGATATCGTAATGTGAGATCGTAGGACTGCGATGTAGAGATCTCGAGTTAAGGCTCGAACCCAAGGCTCCTCTGACTTTGCTAATTTTATATATATATATGCCGTATTGGATATCGGCGCGTATTAATTGAAGTAACAATTACTTATAAAAATTATATGTATTCTAACTAATATTATAAATGCGAATAATATGAGTTTCTTTATATGCTACGCTTTCAAGCCTTAACTACTCGACCTATCATTGCGAAATTTCCTTTCATCCACATAAAAATACTATTCCCGGAGGAGCAAAGCTGCGGGCGTAAGGTAGTAATACATATTTATCATCCGAATCGCTATAAAAAAACTCCTGTATATGCGTAAATATAGGAATAAACTTCAATATCTAGAACTAATATCGAAATCATTACAAACATGTTTTGAACCTGAGAATAATGAACTATGAAAACCGAACTGAGATGAATCTATACTAATAATATTATAAAGCTGAAGAGTTTGTTTGTTTGAACGCGCTAATCTCAGGAACTACGGGTTCGATTTGAAAAATTATTTTAGGGTTGGATAGCCTATTTATCGCGGAAGGCTATAGGCTATATAACATCACGCTACGACCCACAGGGGTGGCGCAATAACGATAAACGCGTGTGAAACCACAGGAACATCTAGTTATTAAATATATGTACTCATACATACTAAGTCTCTTGTATAGACGAGCTTAAATCAAATGTGTCAACCCGTCATATTTACAATGAAACATTTGGTTACTAGTTAGATTGAAACATGCATAGTCTGACGTCTGTCTATATATCTGAAGGGGTAAGCAGGGTTGTTAAACACCCACATTTCGCCAGCTGTGGTTTAAGCATGGTCTCGAACCTCCCATTTTTCGGTATTTCTACCGATTTGGCGCTTGTCCTATCGAAATATACTGAAATGGAACGATTTTTCTACGATTTTGTTAATGTAAGGAATTTCTCCCGGTTTTTCTACCGATTTCCAACAATAAGTTCAAACCGCCTAAAATATAGAGATTTGATCAAATTTCTTCATTTTAACCCAATTTAACGATTTTGGGTCCGAAATGTCCGAATATACCTACCGATTTTACTTGGCAGCCCTACCGATTTCGCATTATTACTTTCGAGACTACTGGGTTTAAAGTCCCAGATAATGGTGAGCCTATTGATATTTATTGATCACAGTCCAGACCCCGTGCTGCTACTGAAAATATCTCATCAGGAAAACCCGATAACAATTTATCTGATCTGGAAATCGAACCTGAGACTTCATGTTCAGGCAGCCAGATTGAAAAAGTTATAGTAAACTAGCTGTCCCGACAGACGTTGTCCTGTACACAAAAAAAAAACAAATCTAACCCATTCTCGAATCCACTTGAACACATACAAAAAATTTCATCAAAATCGGTCCAGCCATTTAGGAGGAGTTTAATTACAAACATACGCACAGAAGATTTATTTAAATAAAGATATGCTTCTTGTCACACTAGTTAGATATAATGATCTATCTATGTAGGTTAGGTTTTAGGTCACACGTAAGAGTAAGAGGGGACGAGTGCCATCCATGTTGTTACTGACTTGACAGGAAAAGCCAATAAAACTTTGCCTGACCCGAATCGATGCCAAGTCCTCGCACAGTAGTCACTTACACCACCGCTACGCTCCTGACACAGTCAGATTAAAATCTTTTATTATCACTGACTGAATATAATCCCTTGACTATGGGGTACTGAAACCGTTTACGAGGCTCCGCTTATATAAATAGACCAGAGAAATCGCTTTGACACGCAATTGTATCTTCCTACTCACAGTGGCAGCCTGCAAACACCTCAGCCTTATATTTGTTTAACAACATTTCACTAAATTAATATCTCTCCGAGGACAAGTAATGTGTGACACAAGTAAATACAATTAAGCATCTATCGGTAACCTAAATTGATGAGTCATACCTTAAATCTAACGTAGAGAACCAAAACTTCTGCTAAATAAGACTGCCTGTATGCCGCAATGTTTTGATAGGTCGTTACGACATGCCACTGGACAGAAAGGAAAATAAAGTGTCATCTACAATGCACATAATATGGCGTAGAGGTCTAATTGGTCGCCTTACCGCTGCCATTACGCTGAGTGTTTTGGATTCGCTCCCGGTACAAAAAATGTGTAACCACAAATATTTGTTGTTAGTCTGAATGTTTGTAAATTCCCCCGCATCACAAGAATCATTTCAATCACTCAAAAAAATTGTCATCTTCCTTACGCCAATGGTCAGTCGCCACAAGAGACAAAAAATAACGTAATCCACAGATAATTTTGCCTAAGACTAGGTGTTCTTTACGTCTGTAATTTCAATGCTCGTAAGTTCCCCACGATACATGAATCATTCCTGGCGCGCCAGTTTCTTTTGCGAAGATAATAAAGAAATATTACATCCAAATTGAGTTGAGACCTTGTACCAAAAGTAAGTAAGTAGGTACACAGCTATTACGATTGATTAAATTTGACAGAAAGATAAGATGTACTTATTATACATACGTACGGAGTCACGTAACATACTGCCTAATTCCCAAATGGCATTCCCATAAAAAGATATTAACATTTTTACAACGTCGATATGGTAAATTGGAAACGTACAAGTTGTTTGGACGTAACAAAAATTTTATATGCGAAAGTCTTCATAAAATATGTTTCTGTTTATGTTATCCTGGTAACGAGTATCGGAGACAATGTTGCCGCGATCATCCCTCGACTTGTACGACAAACATAACATACGATGTATGATTGCCAGTCGTCACTATGGTCGTATTGACATTTTCTGTCAGGACATTCTCTGTAGCAGCACTGAGTCGGAATGGCTTGATACACAGCAATAAGCTCAACATTCATGAAACTAAAACATAACCGTGGCAGAACAAGATATTCAGAACTAGGACATCATTAGCAGTTATCTACATATGTATATATTAATACGTGAAGCAGAAACGTTGTATTTTCCCGAAAATTGCACGGACGGAGGAGTATGAAATTTGGCACAAAGTTTATATGGAGAAGGAGAGGCAAATCCTAATATTTATAAAAAATATGCATTAGAAATACATTAAATTTATGAAAAAATACTACACGCACACAACCATGCATTTGACACACGCAGTCGAAGCGCGTAACTATGGTTACATATATCAATATATAATGACATAATTATATCATCAATATCTTACAGGCAAACTTTGTTCGAACTTCGAGCACTAGGCGACTACTAGTATCATTAGAATTTCAAAGCAATAACATTTATTAGCGGAGTCTAACAATGTATGTTTCCATGAACACAAACAGAGCACAACAAAATATTACATTAGTTATTTCATCAACTGGCATAATAAACGCAAAGTTACTAGTGCCGAAATAAACATCATCGATTAACCACGCGTACCAGCTGCAACTTACATGTGTTAGAGCGATGTATGAACTAGGGAACAATTGTTGCGCAACATGATCGTGTCGCCACACCATGTTAAGCAACACCTTTCATAAGGAGATAGCTAAGGGATCAATCTTGGGGCTGACACAAAAGATCCCACTGGGTCGAAGTGTCGCCGGTCTGTACTGACTGGCTCACACACACAAAATAAGATAAGATAACACGTTTCATAACTTTGCCGTTAGCAATGACAGCTTAGCGCGAGGCCTCGAGCAGCACGAACGAAAGTACAAAGATACTCAGCGTCAATACAAGCGTTTTCCACCGAAAGAAATGCATGTAGCATGAGTCGTGACGCGGCAAGTATATGTGTACGTGGTGACTACAAGAGACTCTCTTACGTATTCACCCTGTGTATTGATACAGACTGCCACTGACAATGACAGTGCAGAGACGAATTGAGCGGCGGCTTAGAGTGCTCGGTTCGTTCATGCGTCGGGCGATGCGTTGAATGGCACAATCCATTGCCGCGTATTTATTTTATTACTTATAAACATAATATTGTCTTCGGTTTACGCGAATGTTGTTCATTGAAATTAAACTACTATATACGGATTTTATCGCGTGGTTTATTTGACACTTTATTACAAAATTTTGAAAACTGTTACGCTACTATTACCTCCTTATTAAACTTTACTAATTTATAAGCTAATTAAATTATTAAAACTATTTATACTATTATAATACTATTTATATTTATGTATACACTTTCCTCGACGTTTCGGGTGCTTTTCAGCAGCCATGGTCACGGGGAGACTAAGATGGTAGTTGTCTCAATAAATCCGTATATAGTACTTTAATTTCAACTTATAAAGCAATTGCTACACTTTAGATTATGCGTTTTACCCAGCATCAACCACAATGTGTGACGTGTAAATAAGCAGCGTAAACGCGGCAAATGGCAAGCATTTGCCGCATGCGTCTCACGCACCGAATGACACGTAAATGAACCAGCGCTTAAATACTACAAAATTGGAAGCGTTTTTTAACGGATAATGGACAAAGAAACAACTTTCCTGAATTAGATCTCTAATGCATTGTGATGGGGCATTTATGTATATCCTAACTTATATTATAATGTGAATTTCTTTGTTTGTTCGTTACGCTTTCACGCCTTAACTACTCAACCGATCATCATGAAATTTTGCATACACATTGTTAGGAGACAGAAAGCCACGGGCAAAATCTAGTGTGTATATAATCATAAAATTCTACAACCATTCTTACGTACTCCATAAAATTGCCGGGTGCATTCTTCTATGCATGAACCACGATACTCATGATATTTATGACAGTCTATATTAAATGCGTGCATTCTTTCCTTGATTAAAGCCATGTCTGAATGCATCCAGCACAGTCGCTATTGCTACTGACTAGTACGTGACGTAAACAATCTTATCTTATCTTATGTGGAGGCCAGTCAGTGCAGACCGGCGACACTTCGATCGCGATAGCTCAGTGGGGAGACCAACAGACTGCAATGCAGAGTATCTTGGGTTCGAACCCACGTCACGCACCTCTGACAGTCGGAAGTTATATGACTTTTCGAAATTGTGTGCGTATTGTTTGATAATTATCGCCTGCTCCGTGCCTCGGAAAGCACATTAAGCTGTTGGTTCCGGCTGCCATGAACACCTATGGCAATCGTTATTGTGAAGTCAGTGCCCTCTAATACCCTGACACTGGTCTAGCTTTAGATTATCGTTAGCCTTCGAGTTGCGGAGATCATATGGCATTGGCAGTCGCTCCGTGTAAAAACTGATATCCAGTCAAATCCGGTTAGACTAGAAAAAGCCGACTTGGGAATAATAAAGGCTAGGGAGAAGAAGTAACCCACCTTAACATGTAAGCGTGAGTTTATGTAATGTTACACGCTATGAGGAAAATAACCAGCGCGAAATGTGATCCAGCGAATGTTTTCTAGTGCAAACTCAGCTTTACACTGAAACAGTTATGGCGCTTGTAAAACAACGGACGATATTATCTGTTCCCGTATTTCACGTCCCGATGACGACATCCGGGAATTAATTTAATAATACAACGTTTAATATTAACGTCTGTGCCGCGTAAATAGCAGGAGAAAGCGGGGTAAATATTGTGTAGTAAATATCGTTACATTGTTTCTATACGATGACGGGAAATTACAAGGATTTGGTATATTTGTGTTGATTTACTCGTAGTTTCAACAATTGTATGGTTAGTCTATGTTTATTCTCTGTTTTCCTTCTTACTAATATTATAAATGTGTGAAGATGTTATCAAGATGTTGTGTTACGCATTCACGCGTAAACTGTTTAATGGATTTGGATGAAAATTAGCAGACAGATAGATTATGTCCTGGGTTAAAACATACTTTTTATCTCGTTATATCTTATCTTATGTGGGGGCCAGTCAGTGCAGACCGGCGACACTTCGACCCAGTGGGATCTTTTGTGTCGACACTCTCCCAATAACGACTGCCTTAGATATTCATGGCAGCCGGGACCAACGGCTTAACGTGCTTTCCGAGGCACGGAGTAGGCGATAATTGTCAATCAATGTGCACATAATTTCGAAAAGTCATATAACTTCCGAAAGTTAGAGGTGCGTGACGTGGGTTCGAACCCGAGACCCTCTGCATTGCAGTCTGTTGGTCTCCCTACTGAGCTATCGCTGCTCTATCTCGTTATAAAAACGGTCTGAAACCTAAACTATATTTATTTTATGTCGAAAAAGATTTTGATAAGAGCTTTCGAGAGCAATAAAAAAAACACAATGAACTTGGAATTCAATAAAAATAAAGGATAGCTACCTTTCTACCTTAAACTTTTAACAGTTGGCAAATTAGACAATATATTAAAATGATCATATAAATCTACGATCCTGTATATCAAAGGTTAACAAACTAACAGTATAAATCCAACGAACTAAAATGTCTCCTCAGGGAGTCATACAAAAATATTAAACTACAATATCAGCCAAAATTACACTAGGCGATCGTAATTTTAAAAAACCACTCAATTATTAATCCATATTAATCCAAAGGGTTTCAGTTACATGCAGAGCACACAAGAGGCTATTTGTCACTTGTCACTCTAACATTCATGCATGCCGCACTATCACTCAAAATGGTCGTCGACGGACCAATAACTTTTCCAAATCGCCGGACGCTCGTGACCTGTCCATTGAGTTGCATACCTCCGCTCCCTCACTCCGCTCGTCCGCTTACCCGAGATTTCCCATTGTGCCCTAAAAGAGCAGTTTTTCGGGCAGATTTTAATAAGTGCTACCCCCCGAATAGGATTTAATTTCGCGCTGTCACTGCCAGCGAGCAAGCGCGCACTCCAAAAGAATTCGTTGCCAAAATAAAAATATAAGTTGAGTTGCTTTAGAATTTAAATTCCCGTTGACCCCAACACAATGATTAAAAATGGCGCCGGGAGTGAAATAATCCGGTAAACCTTGTTCATGTGTGTTTGTGTATCATTCACACCATGCGTAATGAGGTAGATACCGCGAGTGCCTTAAATTGTATTTATAATAACTTCATTTTTGTTCGCATTTTTATTTACGTTCTCAAAGTGGTTGAATAAACTACTTCTTACTATTACTAATATAACTAAGATATTGGGATGTTTGTTACCTAAGCAAGCTTAAATTGTGGAATGGATTCGGATGTAGTACTTGGTTCTATACCAAGTAGACAATAGACAATATCCTGGATAAATATATGTAAAACTTTTACCATATGTGACACTTAATTAAGAATTATTTATCTACCTATAATATAAAGATAATTTTTAAAAGAATCTTACGAGTATGTTCGGAAATATATGTTGTATTTTTTATGTCTGCTTCGTCGTTTTAGAGATCTGAATAAAGCAATTTAAAATTTGGGTATCTACTTCACTACGGGCAAAATTTCAGTACGTATAGCACTATCTGGTATCAGGTTTACGTTACCTACTGAAATCAATAGCTAAAATCCACAACGATTTCACAAAAGCATACGCTTATTTGTCAGTCGTCATGTTTATAGTTTTACTAGCTTTTGCCCGTGGCTTCGCGTGCGTTAATTTAGAATTTGACAATCAATTCGGGTTGTACCCTGCTTGTAATAATATAATTCAATCATGATTCGAAAGACACGTGGCGCCAACTATTATCATAAGAACGTTATTGTTATTTTCCTCGGGTACAGTATTTTTTTCGGGATCAAAGGTAGCCTATATCCGTTTCTGTACACCTGACAACGTATATGCAAAATTTCAGGATGATCGGTTCAGTGATTTAGGCGTAAAAAGGTAACAAACAAACTCATTTTCGCTTTTATAATATTAGTTAGGGTAGTTAGGATTGAATCTGCCGTCATAAGGGAAAAAACGTATTTGCCAGAATTTTTATATTTAATACAGGCAGATACGTCTTTTTTATGGATGCAAAATAGGTACGAATATAAATCTTAATTCCGAAAATAAAATTAGATACGTCTTTTTCTTTATGACGGCAGAAATGCAGATCACTTTTAGTTTCGATTGACCCTAAAATACGCTCAATCTGGTTACGTAATACAAGTAAAACTAGCGACTGACAAGACAGCCCGTTCACCACGCAATATATTACCAAGTGGATATGTCAAAATACATACAATAATGAAACCTCCAGCCATGCTAGCAGATTTCATAGACATACATCACAAACGTAGTCCTACACAGAAACTAGTTAACTAAAATCATAATGTTGTACCTACAGATGTTAATTAATAATGTAACTCGGTACAGGTATGTTAATTTACCGACGCCTATGCAAAATCGGATGGATGGATTATCTTATTTAGATTAGAGGCGGTGAACCGAACAGGCGGATTATAAAGGGAGTCGGGAAGGGAAGCAGATTGTGTTCCCGGCAGCTCTAAACGAACGTATGTATTTCATTTTACGTGTTGTGATCTTAAATTATTCAGACAGGAGACAAGATTGAGCATACGCTTAGCGTACTATATGCAAGTAACTATAAAGGGTAATGGTGTATCGTTTTATAGCAGGATTGCGTAAATTTAGGCGGACTGATTTTGGTTGCGTATGTAATAATGAGTTTTTCGTATGGCAGCGATAGCTCAGTGAAGAGACCAACAGACTGCAATGCAGAGGGTCTCGGGTTCGAATCCACGTCGCGCACCTCTGACTTTCGGAAGTTACTTATATGACTTTTCGAAATTATGTGCGTATTGATGCGTGTATGAGGAATGTGATGAAAGTGAATGAAGCCAGAGAAGTGTGTCAGGATCGTAGCAAATGGAAATCCGTAGTCTCTAGCTACCCTCTGGGAAACAGGCGTGAATCTATGTATGTATGTATGTATGATTGACAATTATTGCCTGCTCCGTGCCTCGGAGAGCACCTTAAGCCGTCGGTCCCGGCTGCCATGAACATCTATGGCAATCGTTATTGGGAAGTCAGTGCCCTCTAATATCCTGACACTGGTCTAGCCTTAAGGTATGGTTAGCCTTCGGGTTGCGGAGATCAGATGGCAGTCGCTCCGTGTAAAAACTGATATCCAGTTAAATCCGGTTAGACTAGAAAGCCGGCCCTAAGTGACTTCGGGATAATAAAGGCTAGGGAGAAGACGTAATAATGGGTTTTTCATACCTCTAAGGTGACAAGCATACAGTCTGATTAATACTTGGACCATTGGAAGATTACAAAGCACTCCTCATGAACTGCAAGGATGGCGTAATGCTTTCAATGGCCATCTCATCATTACTGCTGCTTCATGTGTTGTGCGTTGGATCCCCACAATTAGTTTTTAAACTATGTCTCAAATGTTTTGTAGGTTAGTGGATTGAATCCTAGTCTGGCTTTTTAAAAGGAGAAAATATTATAACATATTTACTTCATATGCACAAAAATATGTTAGAAGTATGTGATTCCCTGCGTACAGAGGAAGGCACAGTAAGCCAATTTTTTTTTCTTGAGTTTAGTGCCTAACCTGTTGTCACGAGTTGTTCAAGCCGCCCGTAGGCCTCTGACATGGCTTAACGACTGCAACTGTCAATTTGGCAACAACCGGAACCGAATTTTACGTGCCCTTCGAAGCATGGAGACGCTCAGATGAAATACCACTAAGCGGTCACCCATCTATAGACTGACCGCACCCAACATTACTTAACCTCGCTAATCCTTTACCGATCAGTGAGTGCAACTGGCTATGAGCGCCTTAAAGCAAGCTAATGTTTTTTTATCAATATTTTTCACATATACCCACATTTGCATATATTACAAACAAAGGGAAAATACAAAAGGTAGACAATCTTTTTATTTATATTTTGTAGTTGTATTTAATTAAAATGGATTGCCATCGTTAAAACTAATGCCGCTGTTTTAGTTTCAAGAATAATCAAAGGGTAAATTATTTGTTACTTTATAGATTTAGTAAGGCAAATGTTAATTATAAACGATAAGGCATTTTCAATTAAATCGCAGCTATTAATTTAGCAGTTACCCTACGTTCAATGTTAAAAATAATGAAGTACTTCGTATTTCGTTGATTTTAGGAACAGCTGCTATTTACAGTAGGGCTGTAATAAGTTTCTATTTCACCTAATTAGTTAGAAATATTTCAAACTAGCTTTTGCCCGCGGCTTTGCACGCGTTAATTTAGAATTTGACAATAAATTCGGGTTGTACCCTGCTTGTAATAATATAATTCAATCATGATTCGAAAGACACGTGACGCCACCTATTATCATAAGAACGTTATTGTTGTTTTCCTCGGGAACAGTAATTTTTTTCGGGATGAAAGGTAGCCTATGTCCGTTTCTGTATACATGACAACGTATATGCAAAATTTCAGAATAATCCGTTCAGTGGTTTAGGCGTGAAAAGGTAACAAACAAACAAACAAAATTAATTTTTGCTTTTATAATATTAGTTAGGATTGGCTTCGATAATAATCTTCTACTTCCAGCTGTCTTATCTGTTTTTATAATGTTAACTAAGTATATATTAACTTAAACTACACAGATAACGCAGTGATAGAGGTGGTCATCTTGACTCTACTAGTGCGTTAAGTGTTGTCCTTCGATCCCTTCATGTATCAAAATATGTGTGGGCCATAAGTAAGTTCATATTTAAACTTGAATATTTATAGTTTAAACGCTTGAAGACACCGCGGTTTATTTTCGAATACGATTTTCAAAAATCATACTCCTTGGAAGCTTTCTGCAAGCATTACCTTACGAAAAAATATTGGGCCGTCTTTGGGGACTGCCGATAGATGTGAAAACTTTAATCCTTGATCATAAACACTTCTTTATAAACCAAATTATAAACAAAAATATTTAAAAAACGCAGTCGAAGCGTGTAACTATGGTTACATATATCAATATATAATTACATATATCAGCAATATTATTGGTCGAATTTCGAGCACTAGGCGACCGCTAGTATTCTATAATAATTCAAAAATGGAAAGCGTGGAAGCGTGACGATGACGCGAGTTCTATGATTTTTGTTCACCCAAGAAGTGCTCAACGCGCCTAAAAAAGTTTTCACTTCAAAAAAACGGGTTGCACTCCGGGAGTGCCGGCAGAAGTGAAAACTTGAATATTAACGTTGTTCATTTTTGATATTTTGGAATGGTTAGGGAATAATTTTGCACGAATTGCTTTAATTATCAGTATAAAAGTACTATCATTTATGTGGTAAAATACAATATTCATTTATTGCGCTATCGTACACAAACATGACAATTCTCCCTCCGTTTTACGAATTTTCGATCAGGTCACGTGTCCTGACGAGAGTTTAACATTTTGTACCCATCACAAAAAAAGAGCACAACGCCACTAAAGAAGTTTTCACTTCAAAAATAAAGTCTCTTATTACGTCCGTAAAATAGAAAATTGCGCCATGTCCAGGTATAAAAATTTACTCTCATTTTAAAGGTTCCATTAGGACTAGTTGCATTTCTCGCCAAATTCCACTTGGGACGCCTCCGTAGACACTTCGCCTCTTCGGTACTAGTGGCAGAAATACTTAAACGAAACACATTATTTTTGACTATCAAGTTCTGTAAAGATGGAACGTCGCTTGGCTGCGCTTAATGCTATTATCGCCTTTATGTGCGCACTTTAATGGCTATAATGGCTTAACTTATGGCGGCGTAAGATAGGAAAGCTGTCAAAACTGTACGTGCTGCGATCACTCTCGTAAAAGCCCCTACTCAGGTAGCAAATTTGTTTCCGCTTGCCACGATCTGCAGTGTGCCAATTTTACTGAGTAACCGTAAAAAACAATAATAGTGCCTGTTTAAGGTTTTTGCAATAAACCAGGTATTATTCCAGGTATTATCATCTAAATCCTTTCAACGATTGATTGTGATTAAATTACAAATAGTCAAGCATCCTTACAAATTTTCATAATCATAATTATTATCCTAAATCTGCTCGCCAGATTTAAATAAGCTTCAAAGACAATTAAGACTTCGACTAAATAAATATAATGATTTAAAATCCATAACTGGCCAATACATTCATAGATCAATAGGTCCATTATAGTTAATTTGTGAACATAACCTACCACTCAGTTCGGTCTTGTGCCTTCCACATTCAGTTTATTCTTCCTAGCGTATTCAGGTCATTGGTTCACTGGCAGGAGACCAATCATGCCAATATCGAGATCAAATCGGCAAAGAAGTAGGGGCTTACGATAAAAATTGTACACTAAGTACAGTCAGAGACGTGTTTCGAAAAGCTTTTGGAAGAGATATTCGAATGTTCAATGAAAATTTTTTGCAACAGTCATAGTAAAAGACTTATTTATTCAATGATAATTCATAAAAACTGAATAATATAAGAAGATTTTAATCCATGAAATTGTGTTAGATCATTTTTATTTTCCATCTATTTTTGTCGCTGATTGTACGAACGAATATCACGGGCTGGGAGAAGAAAAATGGGAATCGTGTTCAGTTCAATAAGATAACTACTTTCGAGCGATGACGTCACGTCTGTGACGTAGTTCATTCACCCAGTAGGATTAAGTCCCCGTTTATCTATAATCTATGTTCCTCTTTCTCTTATAATGTTAGTTTTGATGAACATTTCAAATTGTTCATGTTGTCAAAATGGTCTCTAGATGTGAGAAGAGAAGAGGGTGAGAGGAAAGAAGAGTGGGACAGGCCTTTGCCCAACAGTGGGATATTATGGGCTGACACTAAATAAATTATTATTATTTACTAGCTTTTGCCCGCGGATTCGCGCGCGTTAATTTAGATTTTGACAATCAATTCGGGTTGTACTCTGCTTGTAATAATATAATTCAATCATGATTCGAAAGCAACCTGGCGCCATCTATTATCATAAGAATGTTTTTGTTGTTTTCCTCGGGAACAGTAATTTTTTTCGGGATGAAAGGTAGCCTATGTCCGTTTCTGTACACCTGACAACGTATATGCAAAATTTCAGGATGATAGGTTCAGTGGTTTAGGCGTGAAAAAGTAACAAACAAACAAACTCATTTTCGCTTTTATAATATTAGTTAGGAAGTTAGGATTCTGATAACGAACAATTACACACATAATATTAATAAACATTCTATAAATTTCAATATAAAATTGCAATAAATCGAGCATGAACGTTATCGTATATTCGCCTTGACTATCAATTCAATCAAAATAATTTTACAAAAGTATCTCATCAATCTTCAGGCAGTAAATTTTAAGGCTCACATTTTTATTTTCGGTTTTACCGACCAGCGATGCTTCTATTCCAATAGCTACGCCGAATAGATGATGAAAATGTAATCAGATTTATGTGCCAGCCCGATTAATCCACAGAAGGCGTTTCTACGAGCCAAGACCCGAGGGACGAATTTAAAATCAAGAATCATAATTGTTACAGTTGACAGACTCTTGATTGTATGAATTATAATCAAGTTTATTGGTACGCTTTATTCGTTATGTTTTTATTGTAAATTTTTGTACCATATTTTCGACCCTTCCCTCCAGACCGCATTTAGCGCAAATTAATTACTTTTTGCCACACAAATTTATGCCACATCTACGGTAAAATATGTATTAACTACTAGCTTTTGCCCGCGACGTTTCTCACGTTAATTTAGAATTTGACAATCAATTCGGTTTGTACTCTGCTTGTAATAATATAATTCAATCATGATTCGAAAGACACGTGGCGCCATCTGTTATCATAAGAACGTTATTATTGTTTTCCTCGGGAATATAAATTTTTTTCGAGGTGAAAGGTAGCCTATGTCCGTTTCTGTACACCTGTCAACGTATATGCAAAATTTCAGGATGATTGGTTCAGTGGTTTAGGCGTAAAAAGGTAACAAACAAACAAGCTCATTTTCGCTTTTATAATATTAGTTAGGAAGTTAGGATTAGGATTAGGATTACAGAAAAAATTATCATAAAAGTATTTATGTGATCGATATGCCGCAGTCGCAATCAAGCGGTTACTTTTTGTCACGCCTGTGTCATGCAATAAGCGCAATTGCCGTGTAACTTGTCATTCAAAAATTGTAACGTGACTTTTTGTTATTCTTTCTAGCTATATTTTATTTATTTGAATTGACTACCTCAATATCACTAAATATTTCTGTTGCGCAATATATATCTTCTTTATGTAATATAATAAAAATGATGATATTCTTTAGTTTTCACTAAATCTACGTTTATAAGGCTAGTGTGAATAGAACAGTCGCAAGAGGAAAACCTAGGCGAACGTTTCTCGATCAGATCGGAGGCGTTCTGGACAAAGGCCAGGTTAAGAGCTCCTTGAACCGACGGGCGTGTATGAGGAATGTGATGAAAGTGAATGAAGCCAGAGAAGTGTGTCAGGATCGTAGCAAATGGAAATCCGTAGTCTCTGCCTACCCCTCTGGGAAACAGGCGTGAATCTATGTATGTAAGTATTTATGTAAAACTACGTCTCCGTCTCTAAATCACGGTTCCAATCTGCGAAACTACTAATCGAATTTAGGCAAGCCTAGTTTTTGAGACAGGTTATGGCTTTATACCTTTACTCTACGGCCTACGGGAGCGAAGCAGTAATCATAAACGTGAGTAAACCCGCGAGTGACAGCTAGTGATACAATAAAATCGAGTGGCTTAGCCCGTTATTGCCAAATATTTGGTGAAGGTTCTAACCCCAGCTGGTGAAATGTAAATGTAATACACATCTGGCTTACCCTCCGGCAATATAGGTGTGACAGTATGTATCTTCTTCTCTCTAGCCTTTATTATTCGCAAGTCACTTGGGGTCGGCTTTCTAGTCTAACCGGATTTGACTGAATATCAGTTTTTACACGGAGCGACTGCCATCTAACCTCCGCAACGCGAAGACTAACGATACCCTAAGGCTAGACCAGTATCAGGATATTAGAGGGCACTGACTTCCCAATAACGACTGCCATAAATGTTCATGGCTGCCGGGACCGACGGCTTGACGTGCTCTCCGAGGCCCGGAGCAGGCGATAATTGTCAATCAATACGCACATAATTTTGAAAAGCCATATAACTTTCGAAACTCAGAGGTGCGTGACGTGGGTTCGAACCCGAGACCCTCTGCATTGCAGTCTGTTGGTCTGACAGTATGTATGATAGATCAATAATCAATATATAAAAATGAAATTCCTGCCCCATCCACTGATTAACTCACCAAAAGTCAATTCAAACCGTTGGAACTAGAAAACTAAAATTTTGCACTGAGGTATCTTTAATCTATGATCTATACAAACTCATCTCTCATCAATCAGATTTATTGAATATCCTACGGGATAAGGGAAAAAGAGCATCCCGCAGTAATTTTGATCTACATATTATATATCATGTTATATATTTATTACTAGACTTAAAATTTGGTATTTAAGCAGGTAATAATCTGAAAACCTAGGCGAACGTTTCTCGATCAGATCGGAGGCGTTCTGGACAAAGGACAGGTTCAGAGCTCCTTGAACCGACGGGCGTGTATGAGGAATGTGATGAAAGTGAATGAAGCCAGAGAAGTGTGTCAGGATCGTAGCAAATGGAAATCCGTAGTCTCTGCCTACCCCTTTGGGAAACAGACGTGAATCTATGTATGTATGTTATCTCTAATAACTATATTAGGGATTTTCGAAAAAAATACCTGATTATCTAATAACCGAAGGCATAAACAGGGTCGCGGGTAAGCCAGTAAGGAAATAAATCTCTACCAAACTCTTTTACGCAATCCAATCATAATAATACATATCATAGAGGTACTAAACAGAAGCGATAAGGTTCTACTCATAAACCTTCATTCACTCGACAATTTCCCGCTGCATCCTCCAACCCATTGAATCTAAATTACTTATTCGTTTTTATGTTTTTTTAAACTCACTCTGCGCTAGGTAAGTTTGTCTTTCTATCTCATTAATTTTCTAGCTGCCTTTGCTTTTGTCGTATTGCTGATAGGGTTTGCAATGTTACTACGTTTAAGATTTATTCTTGTTCTCGAGTCGATGGTACAATTATTTTAAATATGTCCTGCCCGATGTGGCCACGACAATCGCATCAGCAGACTAAGATTTATTGTAGACTAGCTTATACTCAAGGCTTGGCTTACATTCCATGTATTAGATTAAAAGTAACACAAGTCACTTGCCGTTAAATAAATTCCATGCCTCTATACAACAAATCATACCGATCCGTTACTATGTTATATCGTGGAAAATGGACAAACTTAACAAACAGTTTTTTACTGTTATAAAATTATTATAAACTAGATTTCGCCTGCGTGGTAACTGCATTAATAAAATGTAGCTTGCTAGCCTATCCTTGCCCAGGTTGTAAGCTATATCTGTACCAAATTTCATCTACATCGGTTGAGTCGTTTAACCGAGAAGAGCTAACAGACAGACAGACAGAGTTACTTTCGAATTTATAATATTATATAGTAAGGAAGTAAGGTTTAGTCTTTCGATTACTCTTCGTTCGAAAACTGAAAAATGAAGGTTAAACTTATGTTTTCCAGGTCTAGGTTAAGTTAAGATTAGATGTTGATCTGCCCTTTTCTAATAACTTGAGTAAAGCGCCACCGATCGGATCGTATATAACAATGAACCATCATCTCAAAACAATAAATAAAACAATAATAATAAAGAAAACCAATGACGCAATGAATTCTTAAATCAAAAATATATACCTACTTATATAATAAATATAATATATTTATTATATAAGTATACTAGATGTTCCCGCGGCTTCACCCGCGTTTATCCTTACTGCGCCGCCCCCCTTGCGTCGTAGCGTGATGTTATATAGCCTATAGCCTTCCTCGATAAACAGGCTATCCAACACTAAAATAATTTTTCAAATCGAACCAGTAGTTCCTGAGGTTAGCACGTTCAAACAAACAAAGCTGAAGCTGAAGAGTTTGTTACTCTTCAGCTTTATAATATTAGTGTAGATATATAAGTATATATATTATACACTTGCGCCGTCCAGCCATGATATGCAATACCCGAGATCTCTCATCAAAATTAATTTAAGCACATCATCCAGACAACATGCAAGTTCTTAAATTATTCATACAAGAGAAAAACAATAAAAATTAATACATATTAAAATATATGTAATAAATAATTTATAATGAAGCAATGTTTAATTTATCGTTAAAACGTAATTCAGTGCCGTTTAAAACTGAATGAATAAATAAATGATCAATTCTGTTCACGATTACAAACAACGGAGACTTTCGGTTTTAAAATAAATATCATATTGTTCGGTTTACCGTACAATACAATTTTTTTTTATTGCCCTTGTTGGCGGACGAGTAAGTGACCCACCTGATAAAAAGTGGTAACCGCTGCTCATGAACTTCAGCATTGTCAGGACACAGCAAAGCCGCTGCCTACCGTGAAAGAAGAACTCTCTTTAGACCTCGTTTGAAGCTCATAAAGACAAGCTCGTTTTAGACATAGCTCTCGGGAAACACCGAAGCAGGCAGTTCATTCCAGAGCTTGCACGTACGTGGGAGAAATGATCGCTGAAAGCGTACTGTCTTGGATTTGAACGCTTCCAGGTGATATGGATGAACCCTGCTTCGTTGTCGAGTGGTACGGTGATAGAAAGGGGCCGCTGGTACCAAATCAAACAGTTCTTCAAAGCGCTCCTCGTGAAAGAGTCGGTAGAACACGCAGAGAGACCTAAAGTCTCTCCGTTGCTCCAACGACTCCAATATATCTGAGAGATAGGGATCATCGACGATTCGAACTGCCCGTCTTTGTAGGGAGTCAAGTGGGTCGAGCTGGTATTTGGGGGCTCTTGCCCAGAGATGTGAGCAGTACTCCACATTGGTATAATCTCATCACTCAGTCCAATTAATATACATGAATGTACATATGTATCAATACTTACTAGTCTTTATTAATATAACTAGATTTTCTCTAGCGTAAATGTAGGTTACTTTGGTTAGAAATAGTTCTTTATGGATGAAAGGTAACCTATGCCCTATTCTGTTCCCCTGACGACGTGTACCTATGCGAAATTGCATGATGATCGGTCGAGTAACTAAGGCGTGTAAGCGCAACAATCCAACAGGATAGGTCAGAAAGTTAGGATAAAGCGAAAAAATTTAGATTTTTGTTTGTTATACTTTACCATTAGAAAGCAACTTTATCCAGAAGTAACATCCTAATCCTAACTAATATTATAAAAGCGAAAATGAGTTTGTTTGTTTGTTACCTTTTCACGCCTAAACCACTGAACCGATCATCCTAAAATTTTGCATATACGTTGTTAGGTATACAGAAACGGACATAAGCTACGTTTCATCCCGAAAAAAATGACTGTTCCCGAGGAAAACAATAATAACGTTCTTATAATAATAGATGGCGCCACGTTGCTTTCGAATCATGATTGAATTATATTATTACAAGCAGAGTACAACCCGAATTTATTGTCAAATTATAAATTAACGTGAAGCCGCGGGCAAAAGCTAGTATACTATAAAACATCACACTACAAGCTACAGGAGTGCCGTAGTAATCTTGAATGTGGGTAAAACCGCGGGGAACAGCTAGTATAAAACAATTATATAATAATAATAATCTTTATTTTCTCAAATAATACAAACATATTACACATTTCAATTTCGATACAGTTTAAACATTGTTAAAGTAAAGTTATGTTGTATTTTTCTAAAATTTACTGATACTGGTCCCACGAACTAGGCAAGTGCCTGTACTTTGGGGGCCAGTGTTCAGCCCTAGAAATGATGCAGTTTAATACAAACTTGTTTCATTTTGCATATTAGATGCAATGTAATTTGAATTAGTGATAGTTTATTGAACATATTACAAGAACAATAAAGATGATTCTGCCTCGTAAAAATTATTATTAAACTTCCCATTGATGTCATACATTTTCAATACTTAAGATTAAAAGTGCTAGTGTATTGTTTCCCTTACCTGCTACAAGATTAATAGATATAGACAAGCCCCAAACTATAAGATCAAGCCCTAATAAAAATGTCAGAGAGATATTATTTCCAGACAGTCAACCCTAACAATCCTCCAGACTACACTTTACTTCTTCTCATAACCTTTATCGACTATTAAAGTAACAGATTGACCTTTTTGCATGTTCTTTCATTCTCCAGACACGTACTCGGCTTTCTTTTCTTATTTAAACCTCAATCGTTGCCCCGAATTCATTCGAAACTTTCAGAATTATATGGAATCGCTCAATTTATTGTTATTCCACTTTGAAAGTACGTAAGTATTGTTTGCGCATTGTAAGTTTGAAAAAAGTGTTATTAAGCAAGTTAAGTAAGTTATATATCGGCATAAATCTGGCGAACGGTGAAAGTTTGGGAACTAATAAATCTCTTGGATTGTTTTCAGCTGATCATTTGATAGAGTCGTAGTATTGATTTCGTTTTCATGCGTATGTTTAATATAATAGAGGTGGTGTATTAGCAAATTATCTATATACTAGCTTTTGCGCTCGGCTCCGCCCGCGTGGTACCTACATACATCAATAAAAAGTAGCCTATGTCCTTCCCCAGGTTTTAAACTATATCTGTACCAAATTTCATCTAAATCGGTTGAGTGGTTTAGCCGTGAAAAGGTAATAGACAGACAGACAGACAGACTGATAGACAGACAGACTGATAGACAGACAGACAGATAGACAGACAGAGCTACTTTCGAATTTATAATATTAGTAAGGATTAATACGTGAAGCAAAAACTTTATACCCATTTTTACGAATATTGCACGGACGGAGGGAGGAGTATGAAATTTAGCACAGTTAAAGTTTATATGGAGAAGGAGGGGCGAATCCTAATATTTTTATAAAATATGCATTAGAAATACATTAAATTATTGAAAAAACACTACACGCACATAACCATGCATTTGACACACGCAGTCGAATCGCGTTCGTAGTATTTCAACATTGTTCGTCTGACGTCGTACAATTCTTTGTAACTATGGTTACCTATACCTTATTTATATGTAATAGAGAAAAACAAAAAACAAAGTAGCAAGCTTAGGAATTTTGGTCGAGTTTTGACCACTAGGCGACCCCTAGTATTATTTAATTAGCTAAACCCAACTACCCTTTGCTTCGGCTCAGTCTGATTTTATTAATTCTCCATTCCGTCCTTGGGCACTTCGGGATGTATAGTATATAAAAACATACTTATATATATGTATGTACGAGCTAAATCTACAAACTACTTTTCGAGTCATACGGAACAAATATACATTTTTATATATAGAGTAGATATCACGCGACTGCTGTGCATGAGGTCTCGGATTCGAATCCCGGTCGGGCCAACAAAAAGTTATTGGGTTTTTCTATTAAGAAATCTCAATAGCAGCCCGGAGTTAGGAAGTTGGTGGTATTAGAAACCCCCGTGCCTCGGGAAGCACGTAAAGCCGTTGGTCCTGCGCCCGATCTCTCTCTAGTCGTGCCGGATTACCGTCCCATCGGATAATGAGAGTTAGGGAACAGAGAGTGCACTCGTGTTTGCGCACAAACTTGTGCACTATAATATCTCCTGCGCAGATGGCCAGTCTCCGTTAAGACTGGCCGTCGTGGCCGAAATTCGATCTGAAAGACATTATTTATTTTTATTTATAATATCTTGAATCTACCAAGTGTAGTCTTTGTAAAGTACTCAAAATGGTTATTTTAAAGTTTTTACATATATATGTATAAACCCATTTATAAGCCAAGTATAAAATGGAATCTACGATCTTGTCCTTATATACTGCTTTAAAAGATAGTTGTCATGTTTAAGAAAATTTGGATTTGAAAGGATTTTTGTTCATTTATCTATCCAGTAGGCCCCTGAATTTTATCGTTTCTTAAATTTTATATTTAATACGTTTAAATAATTTTTATTGATACAGTGTCCGAAGTAGGCATGGCTTGCACAAGCCAGAGTACACGCTTTTGGTCGTATTTTCATCCCTCTCGGAAAATTATAAATATTGGTCCTACAATTCCGGGAGTCGAGACTTCTTTTTAGGAAATTACCTTCTCTTTTTTAATCGTTTTTTAGATTTGAAAAATCTCAATTAGTTTTTGAGATATTTGCAAAAAACTAAACCCCTTATTTTTTATAGTTAATTGTTTATAATATTTGCAATTTTTGCAAGCGGAAGTCTTCAGCTTGCCATTCCAAATCGAATGACACCGCGTTCATATTTTTCCGAGACTGCTGAAAAAAGTTGACCAAAAAAGCACTTGTTGACTAGACTACAAATCTGTGTTTGAATTATGATAGGTACTTAATAATAACAAACAACAATAATTACTTTAATAAATGAATAAATAAAATTGTCTGTACTTAATGTCATGATTTCTTATTTTTGTTAATAATTCTGTTCGGGAGTTTTTATTTATTCAATTGGCAACACAGCCAACTATAATTTTTAAATAGTGGGGTTATTGTAGAGGGGAAAAATAACTCGTTCTCTCGGCGAAAGATCGCTCAGCAGTAAGGAACTAGCATTCAACTGAGTAAGACGTTCTCAATAGTCCGTGTAATTGCTGTGAGTTTGGTAATATAGTCACATAATATTTTAAACGATTGAGTTTCATTATATTTCAGAAGTGGGATGAGTAAGTACACGCAAACATTTTCGATAATTATCTTTTTGTAATGGCGTTATTTCTTTCTTGTTTTTAAAAGTTTAATTAGTAGATACTATTTCGATTGTTTAACTGTGAACAAACTGATAGGTCGACTTTTACAGTACACTTTACAATACACTACACAAATGTAATAAACTACCCACATAATTACACACAATGACATTATACGCGATTCCCATAGGAATCATCACAACTTGGTGTATTTTCGAGTGTTAAAACTGAACGGTTACCTTGAAATACACTTAGTAACTCTTTAACTGGAGTGCTGTTGGGGAATACCCTCAGTGTATCCTACATATTCAGCTAATGAGTAAGGTTTACTTTCTGGAGGCAACCATGCCGACAAACCAGAGGTCCGCCTGCCTATTGGTTGAAAACTCTACACGCACGAGTGTAAATAATTTATTTCATTGCATATTATTATGTACCTACATTATAATTCTTTAGTAAATAATTGAAATATGCATTCTAAATTAGCAGCGCTTAGATGATAAAATGATATAACCTATGATTTTTTTTAAACATTAGCATTTACATTGTATCAGGAGAATCCTTGGTTTTTTTTTTTAGTTCTAAGAGTGCATTGTGCTCTTGCGTGAAATACTTGGACGAGGCTACTCTTCGTCAGTGTTTTTGCTGGAGCATAGTGCCGTTGTTTGCTTAGGTATAACGCTTACGCTTACCTAGTCTGAGTGATTATACAGTGATATACTCTTCAGCAGTCTTTGGTTGGGATGCAGTGTTATTACGTAGATTGACGAGTAAAATACTTGCAATAGCTTTTGTAGTATTGAGGTAATTTCTTTGTTAAACAAGCGCTGCTGGTTTATAAAGCTACTTGACTTGCAGGCTGTTGCCACTTGACTTGCAGGCTGTTGCCACTTGACTTGGAGGCTATTGCCACTTGACTTGGAGGCTATGTGCGCTTCGTGCTACTAAGAGGTTATGTGTGCCTCGTTTGCTACTAAGAGGTTATGTGTACCTCATTTGCTACTAAGAGGTTATGTGTGCCTCGTTTGCTACTAAGAGAGAGGTTATGTGTGCCTCGTTTGATACTAAGAGAGGTTATGTGTGCCTCGTTTGATACTAAGAGATGTTATGTGTGCCTCGTTTGCTACTAAGAGAGAGGTTATGTGTGCCTCGTTTGCTACTAAGAGAGAGGTTATGTGTGCCTCGTTTGATACTAAGAGATGTTATGTGTGCCTCGTTTGATACTAAGAGAGGTTATGTGTGCCTCGTTTGATACTAAGAGATGTTATGTGTGCCTCGTTTGATACTAAGAGAGGTTATGTGTGCCTCGTTTGATACTAAGAGAGGTTATGTGTGCCTCGTGCTACTAAGAGGTTATGTGTGCCTCGTGCTACTAAGAAGTTATGTGTGCCTCGTGCTACTAAGAGGTTATGTGTGCCTCGTGCTACTAAGAGGTTATGTGTGCCTCGTGCTAATAGGCATGAAAGTGGATATAGTGACAAGAATAGAAAATGGTATGTTAAGCTGGTTTGGACATGTAGAAAGAATGGACGAGGAAGGATTAAGAAAGTTTAAGGCTAGCGTGAATAGTCGCAAGAGGGAAACCTAGGTGAATGTTTCTAGATCAGATCGGAGGCGTTCTGGACAAAGGCCAGGTTAAGAGCTCCTTGAAACGACGGGCGTGTATGAGATATGTGATGAAAGTGAATGAAGCCAGAGAAGTTTGACAGGATCGTAGCAAATGGAAATCCGTAATCTCTGCCTACTCCTCTAGGAAAACAGAGTGAATCTATGTATCTATGTGCTAATAGGAGAGGTTATGTGTGCCTCATGCTTTAGCCAAGTATGCTTTGATTAATATGCCTTTTTATTTGTGTGCCTTTTGCTTTTTAGCAGAGGTTATGTGTGTATTTAGCTAAATGTGCTTAAATTAAAATGAGGTTAGGTTCGCCTCATACATGTGTCATGTATGTGTGTCGACTAGCAAAGATTAGTTGTCTCGTTAGTGAGCCAAGTACATTCAAGTTACATAGTGTACATCATTGAAATGATCAGTGTCATATGTGCGTAGCATAGATAATTTTTTGAAGTTGAAATATTAGAGGATAACCATACTTTATGTAATAGGCCGTGCGACTATGGTCCATTACTGACTTTTACAATGTTTAGTCATCTAGGCATGAAAATATCGATTCAGTCCTAATGATATTATATTTTATTTTTGAGACCATTAAATCGGACGACGCGATGACTCCAGGTCCTGATGGTGACATTTGTCTATAAATATTTTCGCAGACAATTACTATTATTTTGTGCACATTAGATATACCTACTTTAGTTTTTCTTTTAATTTTAACTGGAACATAATACTATATAATGATAATTATATAATATAACTATCATAGAAAAGATTTTGGACAATTATGCCTGTTGACAATAAACAAATACGATTTAAAGAAATTATATTACAATGGGATGTATAATAATTTGCCGATTCTTAAAGATCATACGTTTTAATTCCATTATACGTTTTTAGATGCATATAGGTATGTTGTTTGTCTTTGAACATGTTTATGTTCTAAGATAGCATGGAAATATATACAAATTCGGTTTGTTTTTCTAATTTGGCATATATCATAATAATTTTAAAGGCATATTAATTAACTTAATTAAAACATAAACCATTATCATTTTGAGTTATATTTCTGATAGTTTTTATAACTGCATTCCATTATTGTGTCGCAATAGGTGTCCGATGTACAGTCATGTTATCTGACCCGTTACGCATACTATAGATGCGCGCGGTTTTACTCTTAATTGTATAGTACACATTATAATTATTCGGTTAACAGTAGATTAAAATTGTAATCTTTCCAATGAAATATCTCCCTAAATTATAGTATGATCAAAGAGACATGTTCATTGTTATTTGGATTATAAATTTAATAATTCTATTATAATTTGCTAAGCATTATGAAGCCATTTTATTTTGTATAAGAGCATTTATTGACTATAGCTGCATAATCAAGTCCACTTTTCTTACAAAGGTATCGTTTAAAAATTTGACACCGTTACTAGAATGAATGCATGAGAACGTAATGCTATCGGAGGGCGGCATCAGGCATGACATCGGTAACTTATGTAAACAATAGAGGTAATGAAATTTTACACTAAATCATGTGATTGAATTTGTTTGAAGGAGTTCTCAGAATTTTGACATAATTTTTGAATGATATTAATAGTCAATGATTTAAAATAAGATTGTATATTGGTTTGGTTTTGGTATAGGTTTTCGAACGATATTAAAAATCTTTGTGTTATCTTTTGAATGCATTTAGGTATCGTTCATAAAATAAGATGGATGATATAGGACAGATATAGAGATGTGATACTAAGAGTGAGGTATAGGTATGAGTATTTTATTATGATTGATATGAATGTTAGGAAATGTGAAATACAGATAGAAATATTTGGTTGATATGTTTTTGACAGCTATTTGACCCAATGACGATGTTGGATTCGTAAAGACCATATTGGTATTTGGATTTGTTTAAATAATGTAGATGTATGTTTTGATTATTATGTATGAGGTTTCATTGTGACGTTAGAAGTGAATTTATGTAGGTACACACAAGTGATAATAAGAGTTCGGTTCCTTCAATTTGATCATGGTGCAAAACGAAATTTCTGTGAAAATTGTTAGAGGTCAAAGTAGCCTTAAATAAAGACCCATGATTTGGTGAAATGATGGAGATGGTTTGATGACATTGAGATGGTTTGATGACATTGAGATGGTTTGATGACATTGAGATGGTTTGATGACATTGAGATGGTTTGATGACATTGAGATGGTTTGATGACATTGAGATGGTTTGATGACATTGAGATGGTTTGATGACATTGAGATGGTTTGATGACATTGAGATGGTTTGATGACATTGAGATGGTTTGATGACATTGAGATGGTTTGATGACATTGAGATGGTTTGATGACGTTGAAGTGATTTGATTGAAGTGATGTGATGACATTGAAGTAGAAGTTTATTCGTATGCATATGAGACATAATTACAGAGGATGTTACAAAGGTTAAGATACATCATACCTCGCCTTTAGTAGGCGTACGCAGCGATAGCTCAGTGGGGGAGACCAACAGACTGCAATGCAGAGGGTCTCGGGATCGAACCCACGTCGCGCACCTCTGACTTTCGGAATTTATATGACTTTTCGAAGTTATGTGCGTATTGATTGACAATTATCGCCTGCTCCGTGCCTCGGAGAGCACGTTAAGCCGTCGGTCCCGGCTGCCATGAACATCTATGGCAGTCGTTATTGGGAGAGTGTCGACACAAACGATCACACTGGGTCGAAGTGTCGCCGGTCTGCACTGACTGGCCCCCACATAAGATAGGATAAGATAGTAGGCGTACAGTCATGATTTGAACAAAAGAGTGGCCATGAGTTTCTTGCCCGTTCTTCTCATGAGCCCTACACCCTTGCCTTGCTGAACGTGGCAGTAAATGTAAATTCACAAAAAAAAATTGTGTAACTTTGACATTCATAAGTGTTGCCCTGAACTTGTGTTATTAGATAGTACAAATAAAACAACAATAATTAATAGACATAATATTCATTATCAATAGGAACAATAATTATAAATATGCGAAGGAAATAAATAATACCGTAACTGTAAAAAAAATAAAAATAGTATAAACAATGTCAATTTCCATTTAATAATTACATAAGTCAAGATAAATTAAAAATAAATACATCGTATAATTTTATACAGTACTTAATATTATATTGCTAATAGACATTTCGTTTTAAAGAATGTGTGAAATAACAATATTCATTTAATGTATAAAAGCAATTCTTCAATAGTCATTTTTTTAATTTTGTTTAAAATTCGATGATCGGGATGTTTCTCTGTTATGCATAGGGTAATGGATATATACTTTTCATTCTTGCTAACACCATATCTTGATCGTGTGATAATGAAAACTGAGTGATTTTAGTTGAGGTTGTGCTCCAGGAGTAGCATGGTATCGGATGGCCGAATGTCATGATTTCTTATTTTTGTTAATAATTCTGTTCGGGAGTTTTTATTTATTCAATAGGCAACACAGCCAACTATAATTTTTAAATAGTGGGGTTATTGTAGAGGGGAAAAATAACTCGTTCTCTCGGCGAAAGATCGCTCAGCAGTAAGGAACTAGCATTCAACTGAGTAAGACGTTCTCAATAGTCCGTGTAATTGCTGTGAGTTTGGTAATATAGTCACATAATATTTTAAACGATTGAGTTTCATTATATTAATATGTAATGCTTAGTAAACAATGAAGGAGCAAAATAGCTATTCTGCATTTATATAATATCGAGCATATTTTTTAAAGACAAAATATGCTAAACAATACATACTTCAACAAAATACGTTCGTAACATACCATTTAAAAAATCTGTTATCAAATAGTCACGAACATGCCATGTTGCATTTGTTATTTTTTTATAATTTAAAACGTGGAACAGCGATTTAGTTCGTGTGACGCTGTGATGAGAGCATTTAAAACAATCACGTGACAAGAATAATTGTTCTTCACAACAACATTGTTTAAATTATTTATGTATGATTTATATTTTTGCCTTTCGCAGTGGTGTTATTTACACAACTTCTTTGCATATTTCGTCTTAAATTCTATTCGATCGGGAAAAAGTACTAAGTGGAACTATCCAGAGATTAGCGCGTTCAAACAAACAAAATTTCTTCAACCTTATGAGATACATCAAAACAATGTACCTACTAAAGAATATTGTCTTCTGTTTACGCGAATGTTATTCATTGAAATTAAACTACTATATACGGATTTTATCGCGTTATTTATTTGTGTGTGAACATGTGCAACGGAGGACTAACCACTACCTGAGATTTGACAAACCACAGATGCTGGTTAAAGAACACCGATTCCTACCAAGGATGCTTCGCGAGGGTATTGAAATCAAAAAGCATCCTAATTTCAATAGAGAAGATGGTTGGAATGTACCACCAACTTGGGATCCAGTAATTCAAATATTCAAACCCAAGAAGAAGCAAACCACAACTAGACTTCATGATACTTTGAGCTCATTCTGCGTAAATAGAAACACCCATGATTAAATTATGTTCGGGTACTTTGAAATAACTACACTGGAACATTGAGACAACTACCATCTTAGTCTCCCCGTGACCATGGCTGCTGAAAAGCAACCGAAACGTCGGGGAAAGTGTAAACATAAATACCTATAAGTAGTTTTAATAGTTTCAATAATTTAATTAGCTTAAAAATTAGTAAAGTTTAATAATAGTAGAGTAACAGTTTCTAAATTATGTAATAAAGTGTCAAATAAACAACGCGATAAAATACGTATATAGTAGTTTAATTTCCTACTAAAGAATTTATACAGAAACGTCCGCGATGCCTGTGTTTATCTCCTAAGGTTGACTAACGATTAACATTTGTATCTAATACATATTAATAAAAAATAACAGTGCATTTGCAAAGCCCATTTGAGCGATATAATAATGTTCCTTATCTATGTGAATAATATATGTATTTTAGACATTTCACATATTATTTACATACATCATGGCAATAAAATTAACTTCTTGAACGTCTAGGGGAAATGCGTAAAAAATAATTAAAAATTCATTGTGCAAACAATACACAAACGGACAAACGTATGTGCGCTCGACACTTGACTCATTAACGAATCAAGTTTGCAGCGGACATACATGTGTCGTTTTTTTTTTATTTTGATGACTCATTTTTGCGGACAGCGTATGTCCGCTCGACAGTTAAATCGTGTGAAACTGGGACGGTTCGGGTTAAATCGTGTGAAACTGGGGCGGTTTGCTAGTTATGTTGTAATTACTTTCGATGTTTATGTAATATAACACTATTTTTTTTTTTATTCTACTAAAGTGGCAAACTAGTATACGGCCCACCTGATGATAAATGATCACCGTAGCCTATGGACACCTGCAACACCAGAGGTATCACTTGCGCGTTGCCGACCTTGTAAAAACCTTTTAGCGCCCTTTTTGAAGAACCCCATACTGTAGTCTTGTGAGAAAACCTGGGCAGGGAGTTCATTTCACAATCTGAGCGTCCACGGGAGAAAATTCCTTTGGAACCGCTTTTACAACAATTTAATTTTCAATTACAACAACTGTAGCTAGACTCGCTATCCAGTGCGGTTCCATCCGCCTTTTTATGATAACTGTTTCTCTCCCATGGCTTGTAGAATGTATGATGTTTTATACTTATGTTACTTCTGGCTAAAGTAGATGTTTATAATTGTACGGTTTACGTACACTTATAGCATTTACTTTTGCTGATTTCGCGAATCGGTCGATTGTTTTCCGTCGCCATAATTAATTTAATTCAGTGTGCACTTCAACTACTTAACGAACGTACGCACATATGTGAGAATCACTCTATATCATCTTATTTACGTAACTGGTTGATAATAAACTTTGCTATACTGTGAGTAGAGGTTTCTCTTACCAGCACACTCCAAACTATCAGTAGTGTACAGTTTACTACACTACACTGTACAATAATAAAAATAAAATTTGGTGCAGTCTTTGGGGACTGCCGATAGAAGTGAAAACTTGATAATAAACACTTCTTTAAAAACAAAAGAAAAGAAAAGTGTCGGGCCGGATGCCAGCTCCTGATACTCTCTTACGGGTTATTAAGGGGGTCAAAATTTCGTAATTTTTTGCGTAGGACGCACCATTTCTGAGATATCGCTAATATTCTAAACAAAAAAAAAACGTGGAAGCGTGACGATGACGCGAGTTTCATGA
Source organism: Catocala sponsa (assembly GCA_963564715.1). Lineage (NCBI taxonomy): Eukaryota > Metazoa > Arthropoda > Insecta > Lepidoptera > Erebidae > Catocala > Catocala sponsa. The sequence continues at coordinate 27,382,066 of OY751333.1, read as the reverse complement.
TTTTTGTACACCCAAGGAAGTGCTCAACGCGCCTAAAGAAGTTTTCACTTTAATAATTACTACAATCGGTCTAGGAGTTTTAAAGTTTATTGATTACAAACAAACAAAGAAAACGATCATCTTCATAATATTAGTATAAACTACACCCGCGTAAACGTCATAGGAACTCATTAACAAGATAAGAAGCATCCTTTGTTAATACAAAGGATGCTTCTTATCTTGTTAATGAGAGATAGAATATCTCCTGGATTAATATCCAGGAGATATTCTATCTCTGCACGTAATTTCACCCAAATCTGTTGAGCATTTCATGCGTGATAGAGTAACAAACATCTTCACAAACTACCCCTATAATATTACTAGGATTTTCACCATCGTTTCCCTCGCTATATTAATAATTAGCCGCAAGCACTGGCACTAAATTAACCAAACAGCCCACTAGCAAGACCTTTGTAATATAAAAATCACTTTGACGGAATAAATAGCATAGTTTATTAAGTGTTAATTACGGTTCAAGCGCCACATACCGAGCGGCCCAGCTTGAGGAGGGTTATTGACATTTGTCGAGGCGCTAATTATGTACGAGACTAAATGTAGGAGGTTAACACCAGCCTACATTAAATTTGTGAAAATCAAATGTCACCTTCGTGCAAACTAGATATTGGACCTAATGTCTGGTCTGACTGCACAAATGTCACCTTCGTGCAAACTAGATATTGGACCTAATGTCTGGTTTGACTGCACAAATGGCGCATCGAGCTAGCTGGCACAACCTCTTCTCTTCTCCTTAGCCTTTATTATTCCCAAATCTCTTGGGGTCGGCTTTCTAGTCTAACTGGATTTGACTGAATATCAGTTTTTACACGGAGCGACTGCCATCTGACCTCCGCAACCCGAAGGCTAACGATATCCTAAAGTTAGACCAGTGTCAGGATATTAGAAGGCACTGACTGCCCAATAACGACTGCCATAGATGTTCATGGCAGCCGAGACCAACGGCTTAACGTGCTCTCCGTGGCACGGAGCAAGCGATAATTGTTATACACAATTGGCAAACTGTGGGAGTACTGTACTTCCTTCTAGTTATCAGGTATTTAAAGGCGTAAGACTATGTATGTATTTACCTATCTGTACGAGCAAACCCGTATACATTAATAGTTACAGTTTTATGCTGACATCGACGCGCAGCGAAACACACTTCTTTTTTTATGCCACTAAGGTGGCAAACTAGCATACTGCCCACCTGATGGTAAGTGGTCACCGTAGCCTATGGACGCCTGCGACACCAGAGGCATCACTTGCGCGTTGCCGACGCTTTAGGAAAGGAAGTGGGCAGGAGAAGGAGCGGGAAGGGGGAAAAAGAGGGAGATTGGGCCTCCGGCACTCTCTCTCACCGAACGAAACACAACAGTAGGAATACTGCTATTTCACATCGATATTCTGTGAGAAGTCCTTCCCCGGTCGAGCCGGCCCCATTCATGCTGAAATCAGCGAGGCTCTACTCTTCTTAATTCATATATTACATATAAATTAGTACATCAACAATATATTATAAGTAGTTGCAAACAGCTTTCCGGGCGATCTATCGCTCAATTTACTCTTTCGCCGCGTATCGATCACTATCAAATCCGTTGTAAATCTGTTTAATTATTTTCATGCAATATAATTATTTGGGTAGTATTTAACTGCACAGCAAAAGTATACTAATTGCACAGCAAAATATGCCTACCAAAAATACTAATTCCACACTAAAATATATTAAAAGAGATCAAACTAAGTCGACGTAGCCCCGCTTTGCGGAGCTCCTATTTTTGGGTGGGTTTAAGAAGGAACCTAACATAACCTAACCCTTCCGAGACGGAATGCAGTGATATGAGGCGTATAGGTGCTCGTTATGATATATTTTAGTAAGCATAGTTTGCTGCGCAATTAGTATTTTTGGTGGTCATTATATTTAATCCCTAATTATTTTTATTCTATCAGTTTATCTTTTATTTATCATATGAAACCGTACACTACCTGAATTCAAAATCATAAATTTTACCTGAAATAAAAGCAACAACCTATTACTTATCGCTGTAGCCATCAACTGCCAAATCTACCTCATGTTTTATAAAATATTAAAGAACAACATTATTAAACCGCTGATCCACTTACATTTTAATATAAGTCCAGCAACTGAGGAAAATTGTTACGATAATATATTTTTATACTCAGCCTAATGAAAAATTACGAGCTAGTCTATGGTCATAAACCGTATTACAGAATATGGCTTTATGAATATTGGTGGATGTTACTGTTTTACGACGTTTCATGTACAGAACTACCACAATTATATGGCAATTCGCTCGCGGAGACACGGGCCTACTATGGTAATATTACAGGCGTAAATTAATTTCCTTAATAGGTAATTTTAATTATTTATATTTCTGATATCTGCTAATGAATCGTTATTGACATGTGCATGGCTATATAACTTTATAATGTTTAAGTTTTATTGTAAATTATCTATCTGTATACATTTCGACACAAAATATTTTTGTTATGAAATTATAATAAGTAAAAATATTTTTCTTGAAAAGACAACACCTGAACTAAGTTCAGTTTTTATCAGACAAAAGACAGACAGCGCTTAGATCGGATTTAAAAAGCACAAACAATATAATATTGTCTTACGTTGACGCGAATGTTATACATTGAAATTAAACTACTATATACGGATTTAGTCACGTTGTTTATTTTAAAACAATTTTATTACATAATTTTGAACTTTAACACTACTATTATTGTAATTTACTACAATTACAAAAGAACATATTATGTATATTATAGCTGGTGTAAAACACCAACGCTCGTTGAAGTCTGCTGTGTGTGAACATGTGCAACAGGGGACCAACCACTACCTTCGATTTAACAAACCACAGGTACTCGCAAAAGAACACTGATTCCTACCAAGGACGCTTCGCGAGGCTATTGAAATAAAAAACATCATAATTTCAATAGAAAAGATGGTTGGAATGTACTACCATCTTGGAATCCAGTAATTCAAATAGTCAAACCCAAGAAAAAGCAAAACACAGCTAGACTTCATGATACTTTAAGATTAAATTATGTTCGGGTACTTTGAAATAACTACACTTCAGAACATTGAAACAACTACCATTATTGTCTCCCCGTGAACATGGCTGCTGTAAAGCAACCAAAACGTCGGAGACAAGTGTAAATTTAAATATAAATAGTTTTAATTTATTTAAATAAGTTAAAGTATAGTAAATTTCAATAATAGTAGTATTAATGTTCAAAATTATAAGAAGTATTTTAAAGTAAACAACGTGACAAAATCCGTATAAAGTAGTTTAATTTTAACACAAACAAAATGTATATAACGTTCATTGAAACACAGATTTTTGTAACGATTGTTTTTGTTTTCATTTCTTGGGTGAAATTGTTTAAGTTACGTGTTTAATTTAATATAATTTTGTTTTATTTGACTATTGTCCTTTAGAGCCATACTACTGTCTATAAAATTTCAATCTCTTGCGGTGCGTATATAGAACAGCTACTTCAGTAAGTCTCCGCTGAACTGAATTAGCATTTTCTAACGATAAACACGCGTAAATGCTGCTCCCATACGTGTTAGAGCGTGATGTACTGCAGTAGGATTATAAGTTTTATAACGCGCCGTAAAGTAGGTGGTCTGTTCGTCGACGTGAATTTTATACTAAAGGAAGGCTAAGAATTAACTATATATAGATTTCTGGTTAAAAGATAGAATAGGTATGTAGACAAATAAAGCAAAGACAGTACGAAAAAAGGTACCAGAAAAGAAAATAGTAGGTTAGGTTAGAATTGCGACCATACAACAGACAGACAACTAGAAACAAATTTATTTACATAAACAAACAAACAAAATTACCCCATCCTTCCTCCTGATATTCCCCTGTCTTTACAACAATTGAAGTTATCTTTTTACACTCCCTAATTACGGACATAACGTACGTGTGATAGCAATATCTGCGTAGAGAGACGTATCGCGTTAGCTTTTCTAAGACAATTTTGTGATTCAAGTACTAGAAATCCCACGCCAATACGTCACACGAGCTTGACGAATAGGATGAGGGTTTCTAGTACATCTAAATGCGTATTAACTTAGAAATCCTATTGCAGTACATCACCCTCTGAGACGTATTTGAGCAGCATTTACGCGTGTTTATCGTTAGAAAATGCTAATTTAGTTCGGCGGTGACGTACTGAAGTAGCTTGTCAATATGCGCACCCGCGGTACTATGAACAATATATTTTTCTACAAACTAGTGATGACTTAGTTTGTTTTGGTGCCAAATCTTTTCTTAGAGTTCTGTCTACCTTCTAACTCAATTTCATTAAAATCTTTTAATTTGTAAAGTGTAACAAATTAACAACTGATTCCAAATCAATTAAACTTTTGCAGCACAGAATTTCAGCAAGGATAGGGTAAACAATCTCTATTTATTTGAATTTATAAGGTAATCCACTACGCTGGTACATGCGTGGATCGTATAAACATGGTGCTATACTTGGGAATGCCTAATGTAACGAGCTTCAACATCCCTTGATGTGGGTCGTGAATTTAATTTTAATTTTGTTGTAGGAAGGAATGCTTCTTCCTTTTGATACAGGTTGTGTCAGTTGTGGAGAAACAGTGAAGCAGTATTTGTCATGAGAATAACATTAATTGTTGTTTCCTTATGGGGCGACGCTTACCGCCACGTTTGTGCTACCACGCGGTGGGAAGAACGTTTGTATTTGATGTTAAGATGTATTTAAGGTGCATGTCTGAACTTAGTATCCTCACCCAGGTGACGGCCTCGATGGCGTAGTGGTTAGTGTAACCGACTGCCACGCCTGAGGTCGTGGGTTCGATTCCCGCACAAGTCAAACTTTTGTGTGCATGAACATGGATGTTTGTCTTGGTCTGGGTGTTTCTATGTATAATATGTACGTATTTACAAAAAAAAAAGGTATATATGTATGTTTATCCACAGTCTAGTACCCATATTACAAGCTCTGCTTAGTTTGGGCTAGATGGTGTTGTGTGTATGTCGTAGAATATTATTATAGAATATTATTATATTATAGGTATTCATTTAATATTACACATATGTAATTTTTATTAATAAAATATCGCGCTATACATATCAATATCTTTATTTCGTAAGGACTTTTACTTTGAAAACAGTGGCCCGATTGATTGCATTCCCATGATGATTAATGTCTGTCACGTGAACAAAGCGAGTTGACAGCAAACGTGTATGAGAAGATTAAGAATATATCGATACATGTACCTTCCGCACGATGTTAAAGATATTCACAAATCAACCTGTCCATATTGAAAATCTCTCCAGCCTGTTACTGGTGCGCCGCTGCGACAATACATTAAAGATATTTTTCTGTCTAAAATACAAACTCGATATCGTCGATTGACGGTTGCTAAGTCGTGGACTTAGCAACCGTATTTCAACTAGATTATCAATGTTCTTCTATGAAAAACCGTAGAAGACGAACATGACATATTTATAGCAATAAAAAGTAAAATTACTCTAATGATTAATTTTATTTAATTTTATGTCTAATCTGACTTTTAATTTGAATGCTAGGATGGCGTAAATTTTGCGTCAGGTGTTGTGAATTCCTCACGACAAAACTTTATGTGATCAGCGTGTAATTGTTCCATGTCACACAGAGACTTGACCATTTTTTTACAACGCCTCATTTAACCCTTATTTCACAAATAAATTAATTCAATTTATATATAAATTAAATTTAAGGGTATAAGAATTGTAATTAGAACGAAAGATGTCTTAAAAAAGGAAAGTAAAGAATAAAGTTCTACTACAAAGAAAAAGCCTTGCTCTTTATTCTCCACATCTCCCAGCTATACCTAAAATGCTAACATCACCTCAGCCTGCCATATGTGACTTATCACTTTTGGTGTCCAGTTTGAATACTAGTAAGCGACTCAAACATAAGGTTTGCCCTCCGACTGAGATTCGGTGGAGCACAGCATTTTCTGGCAAATTTTTCGGCTTTCTAGGAAGATACCTTTATAACAAAGTTAATCAAAAGTTGCATATCTACTCCTCAACAAAGTTCCAATGCAAGCGTATTATTTCCCATTGGCTAAAATCTCTTGACTACGAACAGACTGAAAATCTTCTATTTGTGCCTTCATAGATACTTAAACACACTGTTCATATTCATACCATTCCTATGCATCTGTTAGCTTGCTATCAGATCCTGATCCCAAGATAAACAGATTCTATTTATTGCAGGGTTAGCACGCGAACACACGCACACACACACACACACACACCCACGCACACACACACACACACGCACACACCCTCTCACACACAACATACACACACACACGTTCACGCACAAGCACACGCACACGTACACAATCAAACACGCACTAACACTTACATCATTACACATAATCTTTCAGACTTAGACATTCTATACACTCACCTACTCATTGATACATCACTTTAAAATATTTTTGTTAATTTATTTATTCATCTCACCTGTTAAGAATTACACAGAATCTATACTACAGATTACACTACACTACCCTAGTATCTACTTATCTAGAGTTAGGAGAGGCTGGTCATCTGTCATACAGGTTTCTACCTAGTACGGAAACCAGTCTCTCACACAGATTATTACATCTTGGATTGTACATCTAGGTAAAATTGATTTCTGTTAACTATTATCTGTGTGAGAGAAGAAATAAATGATTTATTATTATTAATATCAGCCCAAAACTCCGCCGACATGCGGCAAACGTGGCCGAGCCATTCCCAATTTAATTTAGCAACTTTTTACGTGACTTCAGCGATTTAGGTTTTAGGCGAAGACAGTAACTAACTAATTTTGTAAATATAATGAGCAAGACGTCGAAATTACAACTAATTTAATACAATCGTGTAAGATAAAAAGGCTACGAAAAAGAAAACCAATTCTGCTAAGCAAAAGACGTCAAATATCTAGTTACAGAAACCATTTAAAAAATTATAAATTAAACTTAAAAGCCGACGTAAATTCAAAAAGCTAACTAGCAAAAAACTTTCGTATACGATGCCAAAGCTAAACTGGTTTCATATTTAACCGAGCGGAGAGTAATTATCTTGCAACAACGAACGTAGCCACAGGGCGAAATTGTACAAGTCAAAACTTCGTCGTATTAATAGTGAATAAAGCCGGATTACTGGGAGTGTAATCTACGAATACTTGGAGCGGGTGCCGGCGGCTTTCTAACAGCGATTGTGTGAAGCACGGTGACATTAGGATTAGTGCAAGGATTCGGCACCAGCGTGTGTGTGTGTTTTACACTATTCTATTATAAGATAAATGCTATTGAACTTAGTCAAAAAATATGCTCATTAATGTATCCAATGCAAATGAACGCTGTGTGGCCAGCCCATTTTGGTAACTAAATACATATACACTAGGATTAAATTAGGATTCATTGAACTGATAACTTTCATAGAAGAAGAAAGATAATTTCTTCTTTTAAATTTGGGCGATTTTCTGCCGCAGCCATTTTTTTTCTTTTAACTGCTTTGGAGCATACCCCTCCGCGAGGGCGGGCGGATGGGTTATGTCGGACTCACCCGGGAAAAGATGGAGATATCCCGGTAATACCGACTAATCCTACCACGGTGTTCCTTCTCACAATCTATGGCCGGGGCGCAGGGATCACTCTCGCATTCATCTTGCAGCCCCGGCAGATTTGGGCCGCCACTTAGTTGTAGCGGCCTCGTCGCATTTTTTGTAACACTCATTCATTAACAGGCGCGCGCGGAACACGACGCGCCGCCATCACGGGCCTGCTTCTGCACGGGCGACAGACTGCCTTAGTCTGTCGCCCCAGGCCAGCGCTCATGGGCGCCGGAGATCGTTTAGCGCCCTTCGCGCGCCCGGTGCGTCGGTACTGCTAGCCGGGAAGCTGGTGTTCGCCTCCCGTTCCCTTTCCGCCACCTCCTTAGCGAACATTACTACCTCGCAGAAGGAGGCGGCGGCTACCCATGCGCTCTCGCTCGTGACCATAGACTCCACCATGGCCGGTAGCGAGAGACGCTCCACCCCTACTGCCGCGACGAGATCACGACGCTCTTCAGCCCAGACTGGGCATTCTTCAAGGATATGCTGCGCCGTGTCCTCGCAGTGATGACACCGGGACGACTCCTCTCGGCCGATGCGACATAGGTACTTCCTGAAGCAGCCGTGTCCCGAGAGCACCTGCATCGTCCGGAAGGCGAGGGCGCTAAAACGCCTCTTCAGCCACTCCTCCACGATGGGTCTTACCGCCGCTATCGCTGCGTGCCCTTTCTGCCGTAGCCTACGTTTTTGTTTACAAAATGGCTTACATAGTATTTGAGGAGGCACAAAGTCTAGATCTTACAATCTTTAAAGTTTTCCAGAGAGAGCAATGATAAGCTAGGCCTGACTAATTAAATTAACTAGGAAATTTAGTTCAATTAGCGTAAACAACTGTAGGGGTAGCGCCACCAAAGGGTTAGTTTTATTCACTAAATTTACGTGATATTCTTAAAGTCTACGAAAATTTATTCTTTAAAGTTATTTATAAGTTTGCTGAACGAACATAAACAAAAGCCTTTTATTGGCAAACTCAGTCATGCTGTCGAAAAAGTTTTATCGAACTTCATATAATTTACTTTTTCTTTTTAATGACCGCAGCATTTAAATAATTTTTAAATAAGTACATAATGAAACTTTTTCAATTCTCTTAAAGCTTTGTATACGTCTTATAATGAACTTTTAAAGAGATTAAGTTTTTTGAACGCATAATTAAACTAATGCTTTAAAAAAAGAATGAGTTGATGAGTTTTAATGTTTGACATAATGGTACTTATTAAGTAGACCGTTAGAGGGTACTAATAAACTATATATTTTAATAACAATTGTTCTTTTATGTATCTCATTTAATGAGATAGGTTAATAACTTTATAAATAGTTTGCTTAATATTGATAAAAGATACCGTAGGGTTGTAACGTCTGCTAATCCTTACTATCCTTACTAATATTATAAATTCGAAAGTAACTGTGTCTGTCTATCTATCTGTCTGTCTGCCTGTTACCTTTTCACGGCTAAACCACTCAACCGATTTAGATGAAATTTGGTACATATATACTTTAAAACCTGGGGAAGGATAGGCTACTTTTTATTGATGCAGGTACCACGCGGGCGGAGCCGCGCGCAAAAGCTAGTCCTAATCCTAACCAATATTATAAAAACGAAAATGAGTTTGTTTGTTTGTTACCTTTTCACGCCTAAACCACTGAATCGATCATCCTGAAATTTTGCATATACCTATTCAGGTGTATAGAAACGGACATAGGCTACCTTTCATCCCGAAAAAAATTACTGTTGTTAGAAGCATTGAGGGACCTACTATTTAGAAAGCTCAGGTCATATATTTATCTATACTAATATTATATAGAGGAAAGATTTGATTTTTAACTAAAAACCGACAACTACGAAACCGATTTTAAAAATTCTTAGAAAGTTATATTTTTAAACAATAATATATTCTATCACATACACAAAACACCATCTAGCCCAAACTAAGCAGAGCTTGTACTATGGGTACTACGCAATGATTAAACATACATATATACTTTTTTTTGTAAATACATACATATTATACATAGGAACACCCAGACCAAGACAAACATCCATGTTCATGCACACAAATGTTGGACTTGTGCGGGAATTGAACCGGCGACCTCAGGCGTGGCAGTCTGTTGCACTAACCACTACGCCATCGAAGCCGACTAAACGATTCATTTAAAAAAAAAAGGGTCAGCTTCTAACATAATCTAACGTAACCTACTTTTGCGTGAGCAAAGCCGCGGCAAAAGCTAGTTTTTAATATTTTTGATTCTCATGAACAAATCCTGATGTTAAAGGTCGATTTATTTTAGGGATATTAAGATTATCATTCATAGATATCACACTGTAAAGTTTCTGAAACTTTTTTAGTGTTATTTATAAGGATCAAAAATTAGGTACTAATTTAAATTAGAGTACATTCCTACAGCTTAAATAATGCGTGCTATTAGGACTGCCCCGCTTTTGTAGCGCCTCGAAAATGTTTGCAGAAACGAGAGTCGATGGCTTCCATGCTATAGTCCGCAAACGGGTGACTTCCTTACTTACAAGAGTGAGGAGTAGCACTAATGGCATCCTAAAGGTCATTTCGGTAAAGTATGACTCCGACATAATGAAGGGGTTCATTCGAGTCTTGGTTAAGTAGTTTCTTGACCTGTTTTAAATATGTACTAATATAACGTAAGAAAATTCTTACTAACATTATGGACTGTCTGAATAAATAAATATATTATTGTTATTCTCTTTATTGATACATTTTTCAATAATAATTACATTTTCAAATATATAAAAAAACACATCTGAAAATATAAAAACTATGAATTCCCAACGGCATCAGGAACTGGGTCCAAGCTAACGGTGGTTAGGGCTCCAGCGAGAGGAACCTCCTCACGATGCGTGCCGTGTCAAGCAATACGGCCTTCTGCATCAGAGACTTAATCCAGCCGTCTAACGCGATCCTCTTCAGAGGGTGATCGAGACTCTTGGCAATCAGTCCATGAACTGATACGACTATCGGTACAATGATCGCCGAATCCACATCCCATATGTCGACAATCTATTATTATTATTTTTCTCTTTATTCATTTTCTTTCTAATAGTTACATTTTTAAATATAAATATAAAAACTATACATATTTCAAAATATAAAAACTGAAATGACCCACCGACATCGGGAACAGGGTCCAAGCTGCCGGTGGTTAGGGCCCCAGAGAGAGGAATCTCCTCACAATACGCGCCGTGTCATGCAGTACTGCTTTTTGGATCAAGGACTTGATCCAGCCATCTAACGTAAGCCTCTACAGGTGGTGGTCGAGGCTCTTAGGTATTAAACCATTGACTGTAATGATTATCGGCACAATGATCGCCGAATCCACATGCCACATGTCGACAATTATTATTATTAAATACTTCATGACGAGTTTTCCAACCCAAAAAAACATAGGTACTATATATTACAAGTTGGAGTACTGGAGCCCGGATCCCACGTTGTGGTTCTCTCAAATCAGAAGAGTTTGGTATTGTCAACATTTTTCTATTACAATAGTTGGAATGAGCAATCCGAGGGTGCATGGCGGGTACCTCTCTTACCAATAATTTTATAACAATGGACTTCCGCCAAGTAACGCCTAATTAAATTCAATTTACAAAAAAAATTGGGGCAGTCTTTGGGGACTGCCGTTAGAAGTGAAAACTTTAATCACTAATTCGTGATACTCTCTTAGAGGTTATTAAGGGGGTCAAAATTTCGTTATATTTTGCGTAGGACGCAACATTTTTGAAATATTGTTTATATTCTAAAATATGCATTAGAAATACATTAAATTAATGAAAAAGCACTACACGCACACAACCATGCATTTGACACACGCAGTCGAAGCGCGTAACTATGTTACATATATCAATATATAATGACATATATCAGCAATATTATTGGCGACCGCTAGTATTCTAAAATAATTCAAAAATGGGAAGCATGGAAGCGCGACGATGACGCGAGTTTTATGATTTTTGTGCACCCAAGAAGTGCTCAACGCGCCTAAAAAAGCTTTCACTTCTTAAATAATATCACACTTCACGATATAAATTACACGCATTCGACAACTTAAATAAACTCAGATTAAACATAAAAATATGGTAAATAAACCAGTTTGTGTTAATCGTAAAGTTTTTAAGAAAAGCCTCAACGAAGCCAGCCGTGGTTCCAAGCAAACAGAACATGGCGTCCACAGCGTTCAACTAAATTAATCTTATTTCTTGCGAAACGAAACATGTACTAGGTACGTGTATTTTAAAAAATCTCTCTACAACCGAAGAGCGAACTTTAAAATTCTCGGATTCCATTGATCGTTAGCATTTTGAAACAAAATAAACGCACAAAAGTAATATAGTTTGGTAAAAAGCGTTGCTTTTGCAGGTCAACTGCAATTTTGCCCGAAATACTTTTAGTATCTGCACGCTTTTACACTATACAAAGTCGAATATGTGCTAAAATACTTCAAAATCGATTAAAAGTATCCATTGGTAGGCACTACATTTTAAACCGGCTGGCGCCATTTATCTAAATACTTGTAACTAGCTTTTGCCCGCGGCTTCGCTCGCGTTAATTTAGATTATGTCAATCAATTTGGGTTGTACTCTGCTTGTAATAATATAATTCAATCATGATTCGAAAGAAACGTGGCTCCATCTATTATCATAAGAACATTGTACGGTTTGCACACCTTTTAAATTATTATAAAAAGGGAAAAACTGATTTACTGATTTATTGCACTGAAAACCTGATAATATTAAATTAATGATGTGAGCCGAACGCGATCGTAATGACGACTGAATGATACAAATGTTAACTTAAACGTGAAAAATATGATTGCTGAGTGCGCACAGCGTGAGCGCGAATATGTGCGATGTTGACATCGTACATGCTCCGGGGCGCGGTAAGAGAGATGGAAGATGCTGATGATCTGATGTGTAACAAGGTGAATATGATTGCTGAGTGCGCACAGCGTGAGCGCGAATATGTGCGATGTTGACATCGTACATGCTCCGGGGCGCGGTAAGAGAGATGGAAGATGCTGATGATCTGATGTGTAACAAGGTGAATATGATTGCTGAGTGCGCACAGCGTGAGCGCGAATATGTGCGATGTTGACATCGTACATGCTCCGGGGCGCGGTAAGAGAGATGGAAGATGCTGATGATCTGATGTGTAACAAGGTGAATATGATTGCTGAGTGCGCACAGCGTGAGCGGGAATATGTGCGATGTTGACATCGTACATGCTCCGGGGCGCGGTAAGAGAGATGGAAGATGCTGATGATCTGATGTGTAACAAGGTGAATATGATTGCTGAGTGCGCACAACGTGAGCGCGAATATGTGCGATGTTGACATCGTACATGCTCCGGGGCGTGGTAAGAGAGGTGGAAGATGCTGATGATCTGATGTGTAACAAGGTGAATATGATTGCTGAGTGCGCACAGCGTGAGCGCGAATATGTGCGATGTTGACATCGTACATGCTCCGGGGCGCGGTAAGAGAGATGGAAGATGCTGATGATCTGATGTGTAACAAGGTGAATATGATTGCTGAGTGCGCACAGCGTGAGCGCGAATATGTGCGATGTTGACATCGTACATGCTCCGGGGCGCGGTAAGAGAGATGGAAGATGCTGATGATCTGATGTGTAACAAGGTGAATATGATTGCTGAGTGCGCACAGCGTGAGCGCGAATATGTGCGATGTTGACATCGTACATGCTCCGGGGCGCGGTAAGAGAGATGGAAGATGCTGATGATCTGATGTGTAACAAGGTGAATATGATTGCTGAGTGCGCACAGCGTGAGCGCGAATATGTGCGATGTTGACATCGTACATGCTCCGGGGCGCGGTAAGAGAGATGGAAGATGCTGATGATCTGATGTGTAACAAGGTGAATATGATTGCTGAGTGCGCACAACGTGAGCGCGAATATGTGCGATGTTGACATCGTACATGCTCCGGGGCGCGGTAAGAGAGATGGAAGATGCTGATGATCTGATGTGTAACAAGGTGAATATGATTGCTGAGTGCGCACAACGTGAGCGCGAATATGTGCGATGTTGACATCGTACAAACATTTTTGTTGTTTTCCTCGGGAACAGTAATTATTTTCGAGATGAAAGGTAGCCTGACACCTGACAACGTATATGCAAAATTTCAGGATGATCGGTTCAGTGGTTTAAGCGTGAAAAACGAACAAACAAACTCATTTTCGCTTTTATAATATTAGTTAGGAAGTTAGGATAGGATGTCCGTAATTGTACGAATAAGTTTTATATGCCAAGAGAGTGGTATTATTGCAAGATTAATTATGAAATTTGAGTAAATTGGAGGTGCTTTAAATTTTGGCAAGATTATATCAGGTTAGCTAGATTTAAATATAAAATTCGTTATGTGGCTATTAGAAAAATGTTCTTGTGGTCAGGTTGTGTGTTTCCTGTTGGCTATAGACATTTGACTACTTAAAAAGCCTAACAGCCGGTCTTTTCACAGAAAAGGTACAACATAAGGCGCTTGGCTGACATCTCCTATAGATTGGCACGGTTTCCCCAGTGCTGCTCTAAATGAGCAAAATTGCAATTGTTAATTCTACTGTGATTTACCACTTATATCTGCACCAAAAGCGAGGGTAGCCATTGGGCCACCTTAGGATAGGACATCTAGCTCACGATCGAGTGTATGCTCGAATCTACTCGAAGCACATGAATCCATTCCTACCACAAACATATCAGCTTACTTGGAGAGGTTAATAGGAATACAACTAAGGTGGCAAACAAGCATACGACCCACCTCCACCAGGTGATGGTCAGTGGTCACCGTAGCCTATGGACGCCTGCAACACCAGAGGCATCACTTGCGCGTTGCCGACCCTTTAGGAGAGGAAGTGGGAAGGAGAAGGAGCGGGAAGGGGATAAGGGGGTGATTGGGCCTCCGGTACTCTCACTCACCGAATAAAACACAACAGAAGGAATACTGCTATTTCAAGTCGATATTTCTGTGAGAGGGTAGTCCTTCCCCGGTCGAGAAATGCCCCGTCCGAAACCAACAAGGCTCTACTACTCTAAAAAAATAGCGAAATTAACGTTAGATTTAAAAGAGAATGTTCTTATACTGCCAAAAAAATGTGAGTCTTGTATAAATAGCCATCTTCTTTAACAATAATCATATTATTGCAGTGATTTTGAGTTAATTACAAAATGTACTACGGATATGTATATAAACATTTATGTAATTCTAACTAATACACTAACTAATATAATAAATGCGAAAATGAGTTTGTTTGTTTGTTACGCTTTCACGCCTTAACTACTCAACCGATCAACATGAAATTTTGCATACGCGTTGTCAGGGGTACAGAATAGGACATAGGGTACCTTTCATCCAATAAAAATAACTGTTGCAAACCTTTTTTTTTTTTTTGGTACCCAGGAAAAATGCTTGATGCACTATCCGCCGGCTAGGGGACGGCACCGGCGGGGTGTGTGGGACTCCCCAAACTGGTATACCCACTAAAAAACCTGGGGTGTTCCCTCTCTCACCCAATGGAGGGGCCTGTTGGGAGCTCTTAAAAGAATTGAGTCATCCATAGCAGCCCCCCCCGCGTGGGTGCGGGCCGGGTCAAACGGACCCGACCACCTCTCGTCCCCAGGGGAGAGCCTCACCGCTCTCCCCTTTCGACATTGGAAGGCGCGCGGGAACACCGCGCGCGCCCTCTCGGGGTTCTTAATTTGTGGGTGGCAGGCCCCCCTGAGCCTTGCCACCCGGAACCCTTACGTGGGGGGCAAGAGAGCGACATAAGCGCGTCTCCTGCGCCCCCTCCTCCCGCGGCGGACTTCCGGGGCGTAAGGATCTTCCTCACGCCCCCGCTCCGCCGCCTCCTTCTGCGAGATGACAGATTCGCAGAAGGACCTCATTGCGCCCCAGCACCTGTCGTCACCGACCATCTTGGATACGACGGTCGGCAACGAGAGGTCGGGGCCAATCGTAGCGACCAGGGCACAGCGCTCCGCGGCCCACGCCGGGCACTCCTCCAGCGTGTGCTGCGCCGTGTCCCGGTCACACTCCTCACAATGGTGACACCTGGTTGTAGGCTCCCTACCAGCTATCTTGCAGAGGTACTCTCCGAAACAGTAACTGTTGCAAACCTAACCTAACCTAACCTACATTTACGCGAGCGAAGCCGCGGGTGAAAACTAGTCCTAAATAATTTAAAAAATACGATTGTAAGTTTGTTTATTTGCTACGCTTAAGCACTTAACCGATCATCATGAACATTCGCATACACGTTGGCAGGGGTACAGAATAGGTCATAGGGTAACTTTGATCCAGAAAAAAGACTGTTCCCGGGGGATAGAAATTCATTGACAATTTCTAGATAAACGCGAGAAAAGCCGCGGGCAAAATCAAGTGTAATCTAAGTAAGATTACAATACAGATACAAGTCTTATCAAACAAAAACTGCGAACGATTTTTCTTCGTCAAGGCTAACAAGAAATAATTTGGAGAAAATTCTAGGTTTCTTGTATTACTCTGCCGAATATATGTTGTTCGTGTTCCGACAGTAATCTCGGGCGGATTTCTTTGATATGACGGTTTGGGATGCCTCAGCCGTCAATTGGATCTGCCAAGCTATTGAATCTTTGAAAAGAATACAGATCTTTTTTGTACGTATCCCTATCCTGCTATGTATGTATGTATATACAATAGAACAATCTGAATGCGATAGGCTTAGCTAAAGCAATACGTTTTTATATACAATGATTATTATTAGTCTAGTGTTTAAGCCTGCGCCGAGCGAAATGTGCTAAAACAGGCGGTCACAGTTAAGTGAATAAAATCAACACTTTTTGTTTAATACAAATATAAAATATACATTTACCATAACAATTAATGTGTTTACAATTACTTCGTGTAAAACACTTAAAATAATTAACATTTTCGCCTACAAAATTACGTAAATTTGTATTTGTTACTTGATTTTTAGATTATAACAGTAGAAATCTATCATATTTTACAACTTAAACGAAACTTACCTAAATAGTTAAATTACAATTTGTCCGTCCCAAATATTTAAGTTATTGGTTGATAATAAAGATACATATTTATCAAAAAAGTACTTCAAATCCTCTATACAATTTTACTATGGCGGCCGCGCGCCAATATGAATATGCACCGCACGAGCCCTGTCATTATCTGTCTTACGCTCGGCGCAGTCTTAAGTGGTAATTTCACCACGGTCATTGCGAAAGTACACAACAATTGTCTGATCCACAAAGTCTTGATGTTCTTTGTGTTCGTTGTTTTTTATTGTCTCTAAAGCCTCTGACGCAAGGATTATCTTTAGTGCGCACTACTACTTTTAAATACGTAATACTATTGGTAAACTCAGTGCCATCTCTCGGCATTGTGGGGAAGACTCGGCAGTTCCGTCTAATAACTTTATTACAGCGCCATCTTTTGACATCTTACGGAACTACGTAGTTTGTAGGTAGGTACGCCAATAGTAAAGATAACACTGGAACATTCTCGAATCTTCGTACTGTTTATATACCGAGTATGGCGTTTCTACAAAACTCCAGAAACGCTTTAACCGCGTATAAAAGGGCAAGGCCAGCGCTCGCCGAGTCAGTTTAAGCGTAAAGTAAGCGGTCAAGTATTCATCGAAGCGAACGGAAGCGAAAATACTACAGAGCTTAAAGCAGTTACTGTGTAAAAGTGTAGTATAGTGTTTGTTGTGTTTTAAATTTAATTGCGTGCTAGAATAAAACGTGTTTTAGTCGGTAATATTGTTTACATTCTTATCCCTCGAACCCAGCACGTAACACTATTATTATTTAGAATCCCATAACTATAAAGACTGCCTCGGTAGCGGAGTGGTAGCCAATTTGACTTCAATGCACGAATTCCTGGGTTCCTGGACCTCGGACCACGGACAATGCAATGTAGGTTTTTCTGCAACAAATTCTGAGTGGCAGCCTTTGAGTTACTACTTAGTATATGCTAACTCAATATTGACAGCACGGCATCTGGGACGGTGTCAGGTACACAGCAATAGACTCGTCTCCTATTACGCAGCACATAAAGCTACAGCGGATGCATCCCACATCAAGATTTCTTCTTCTTCTTTTCGTCTTCTTTATTCTTTTCGTGTGGTTAGTGGCCAACCTGTTGTCAAGAGTTGGCCGCCCGTAGGCTTCTGACATGGCTTAACGACTGCTGTCAATTTGACAACAACCGGGACCGACTTTTAACGTGCCCTCCGAAGCACGGAGACGCTTAGATGAAATACCACTAAGCGGTCACCCATCTATAGACTGACCGCACCCAACGTTGCTTAATCTCGCTAATCGTTTACCGATCAGTGAGTGCAACTGGCTATGAATTAAGACTATATATATAAATAATATCAGCCCTGTATTAAACTGTCCCACCGCTGGGTATGGCCCTTTTCTCAGTGTGAGAAAGATTAGGCCATAGTCCTCCACGCTGGCCCAATGCGGGTTGGTAAACTTTACATATTTTCGAGAACATTATGGAGAACTCTCAGACATGTAGGTTTCCTCACGATGTTTACCTTCACCGTTAAAGCAAGCGATAATTAACTTACGCACATAACTTCGAAAAGTCAGAGATGCGCGCCTTGGGATCGAACTCGAGACCTATGCGTGGCAGTCCAACGCTCTCGCACTGGGCTATCACCGCTATAGAATTAAGACTATGTATGTTTATATATTAGTCAGAAAGATTATAATCAGGACAACTACAGGGCAATAAGGACAGCACCGAGATCTGTATTGCAAACGGGTGGTTTCCATACAGATGTCGTTGGTGATACTACACAGCCATGTCAATGAGCAGCGGTTATCGATTACAACCAAAGTTTATGCACATCCTTCGATCACATTATCCATTCGTTTCCACTAGATTAGAATATTTGGTTTATTCCGCATTTGACCCTCATGTTTCGTCCCGAATGTAAAAATACGCATTCACCCCAAAAATTGTTCCTCATATGCCCCGAAATTTAGATCAATATTAATTTCTTAACGTAATACCTATTTCGTCCCAAATTATGTTCCTGTTTTTATTTGTATAGCAGATTTTGATGTACCGTCAACCGAAAAATATTTTTAAATACCTCCTTGATCTCTCGGCGAAACTTTAGGCTTATGATTGCATGACATCACGAGCCCGACATTGAAAAGACTTAAAATAATTTTTAAACATGTTTTGTTTTGCTAACCATATGTTCAAAAATGTAGGACGAAAACGGAATAATTAAAAAAGAGAGGCAAATAGGGAACATTTTGGAATGTGGGACGTAATGTAGGGGTGAATGCGGAACAAATCGAATATTTTTATTATATTATCAGCCCGATAAGTAACGAAAGCTGACCTCTGAATCAAACATTTTCGAATCAGTAAGGGTGCTTATTATTCACTTACATTCACACCACACATGATCTAAACTGACAATAAAAAGATCCTTTTTAATTTCAAGCGAAAACAAACATACGCCATATTGGATTTGCCTCACGTGAGTTAACAAGACCTATGTCACAGTACTATGTGGTATCCCCAGTTTCCTCTACCCGCCATACAATATTGAATAACCCAGTTTTTTCACAGCGCATTCGTTTTGCATACCGTGCCTAACAAATAAAACAAATTGAACTCACAACACAGTTAAATATTCGTACCCGGGATTAATTAATACATTTTCGCGGCTATTTGATTATTTTAGTTGATAAATAAATTCTGTGTATGCTTTGTTTCATGACAATTGCAGTTTTTGTTAAGTGATTATTCGAAATATCGATGTTTTCACTCGATATATCGCAACTCAATGTCGACTTTTAATAAATTTATATTGAGGACAAAAACTGTTACATACTAGTTTCATAATCCTTACTAATATTAAAATTGTGATTGTGAGGCTTTTTATGTGTTTGTTTGTTTCGCTCTCACGTCTTAAAATACACACACACACACACACACACACACACACACACACACACACACACACACACTTCAAGTATATGATTTGACCACCAAATAAGTTTCCCCAGCTGCAGAAATACAATGAAACGACGGGTAAAGTGAAAATAAATAGTTTTGGTATTTGTAAAAAGTTATCTTAACCTCTCAACCATCTCTAGGACGGCAACCGAGCTTAACTAGACTATTTAAAACTTAAATTTTGTTATGATAGTCTACTTTGGATAACTTTTTTTGTATTTTTGATGACTGGATTGATTAGTTGAGAGGTGAAATGCTCGACAAATCACGCATACATGTTGTCAAGGGTACAGAAGAAGTCATAGGATTCATCCAGAAAAAATTTTGTTGTTGTACTGATCAAAATACGTTAAGCATACCACTGTCCTATATAAAAAGAAACAGACTAGGTTTCACATGTTAAAGTACCCGAACATATTCCAGTTTATCTTTTAGTGTGGTTTAGTGGAAAAATACTATTTGTACAAAACGTACGAAACGACAATAATTATTAAAAATAATATTTTCTCAGTGTCGATTCGCACACCTTCTTTTACGGACGGGGTCGTCTCGCAATCAAATTGATTCGATGAGTGCGAATCGACACTGAAAAATATATTATTTTTAGAAAGTGTTCGAAAGCCTTCGGTGTTCCAATTAACGCAGATTATGTTGTTATCGGGTTTTTCTATTAAGATATTCTCAGTAGCTGGCAATAAGCTCGATCCCTATTACATAAGATCCAAAAACATAGTTGGTGAAATTTGGATGTAATACTTCACTACCCTCGCCTTAGAGAAGATAGGCGCATGATTGCATATATTATTTTTGATAAATAAAAAATATCACATGCATACATAAATTAAACGAGTTTAACATCGAGCATATTCAATGCATTATAAATAAATGCCAGCATTCCTGATGAGCTCATAATTGTGATATCATTGAAGGTCAATAAAATGGCCCCGATTATATTGAGCATGACAACAAGCGCTAGATAATCTAAATTATTGTTCTTTGCTGTATAATTTAATTTGGCTTTTACTGCTACTGCGTGAGGTAAACCTTACAATGATAGATACTTACAACACTACATGCAAATTATTAAAAAAGGTTACGCAGTGATAGTAATCTTAAATGCAGTGCATGATTTTATTTATTTACTAGATGTTCCTGCGGTTTCAGCCGCGTTTATCGTTACTACGCCGCCCCCGCGGGTTGTAGCGTGATGCTATATAGCCTATAGCCTTCCTCGATAAATAGGCTATCCAAGACTAAAATAATTTTTCAAATCGAACCAGTAGTTCCTGAGATTAGCGCGTTCAAACAAACAAAAATACTCTTCAACTTTATAATATTACCTAGTATAGATTTGATCTTACAAGCTAACAGATGTGATATACAAAACGCTTACCAGATTAATTTTCTAAGAATTGAATTATATCTTAATATATTATTACACATGCTTGCTACATTGTACAATAGATTTTTATCGGACGGATTTTTATGGGATATGATGAATGGTCGGGTAAAGAATACTTTGCCGGACCAAAGACTTATTGGGTTTGTCTATCATTTGCAGTGGCAGCTAGGAGTCTAGACCTGTGCTCGGTAGATGGCAATAAGCTAGCTCCCTAAAACTATAGCTTACGACGACTTGTGCCCTTGTTTCAATAGTTTCAAAACTCACTATGATTTTTTATTTAATTATGACCGATTTGCTGAATGGCATGAGCTAAATACACATTACTAACTTCCACGTTTTTAAGTGGTAATTTGTCATCCAAAATAGACGAATTTTAATTTCATTTGCCTTTTATTAACATATGACTGCACATCTATACTAATATTATAAAGCTGAAGAGTTTGTTTGTTTGAACGCGCTAATCTCAGGAACTACTGGACCGAATTGAAAAAATATTTTAGTGTTGAATAACCCATTTATCGAGGAAGGCTATAGGTATGATATGAGAGATATATATATATATATATATATATATATATATATATAACATCACGCTACGACCAATAGGAGCGGAGCAGCAATGAAAAATGTTGCGAAAACGGAAACTCTTTTTATATGAAGCACACGAAGTAGCGCGGGTCAGCATATGAGCACAAGTAGGCATGTAACTTTGACGTTCATAAGTTTTATTTTGTGACCTAAATGAATTATCCAATTTTATTTTGATTTGGCATAGCGACGACCAGCACTTGCATAGCTTACCCTACAGTTTTTTTACTCGCTTTTACAATATCAAAATCGGTAGGCAAAATTTCGGTACCCCGGCGAGTGATAAGAAACAATAACAATAAATATATAACTATACAGCATGTAACAAGTGTGGTCGTATATAAAGGTCGTAAGATGCACATGATTAATTGCGCTTTTAACCTGATAATCAAGAAAATGTTTCACACTCACTTACATTTTTAGAGTAGTAAAGTCTCGCTGATTTCAGCATGAATGGCCGGCTCGACCGGGGAAGGACTACCCTCTCGCAGAATATCGACGTGAAATAGCAGTATTCCTACTGTTGTGTTTCGTTCGGTGAGTGAGAATACCGGAGGCCCAATCATCCCCTTACCGCCTTCCCGCTCCCTCTCCTTCCCACTTCCTTTTCTAAAGGGTCGGCAACGCGAGAGTGATGCCACTGGTGTTGTAGGCGTCCTTAGGCTACGGTGACCACTTACCATCAGGTGGGCCGTATGCTTGTTTTCACGTCGATATTCCTTCCCCGGTCAAGCCGGCCCATTCATGCTGAAATCAGCTAGTCTCTATTACTCTAAAACTAGGACTTATTCCTAGTGCGAGAGCTGCCTTTAAAAATAATATATTTTTGTACCTCTTTTTCTTCGGTTCGAAGAATAAGATAAAGGAAGAGATTTTGTCTTATATGAAAATTGAATACACAGCACTCGGCACAGTTGCAATGGCAAGAGAACAACTTACACCACTAAATACATATCATCATGATTCTCTAAACCCTTAGTTCCCAAAGTGGTTCCGGTGGACCCCCAGGGGTCCACGGGAGACTCGACGGAGGTCTACGTTTGCGTGACAAAAAAATGGGTGTCACAATTCGTAAGTGAAAATTTATTTGCTTTCGATAGTGAAGAACTAAAATTACGAAATCCACGAAAATTTATTTGCTTTCGATAATGAAGAACTAAATGTTGGCTTGACTTCACCCACCTATCAATGTAGGCAGATAATATTTTAAGAAGCTCACCGACTGTTACTTGTAAAAACTTGCATATTCCATATTCAGTACCAGTGATCTCGAACCTACCGATTTTTCGGTAGAGAATTACTAAAAAAAAAGGTGTCAGCCCGTAGAGATTTGATCAAATTTTTTAATTGCATGAACTTGTTTGATTCTTCACCAATATAAATACGGGATCCACCGGAACCAGCTAAATTTTGAAAGTGGTCTATGAGAAAAAAGTCTGGGAACCTCTGCTCTAAACGCTGTGGGTCACACGCTGTATAACAAATATTATTATATATTGTTAATCTTAAGATGATATTATTTTATTGAGTAAGACCATCGATCAGTAGTTATCTAAATTTTAAACTTGTCATACGCTTGCATTATCTCTGTGAGTATTATTTGTTTAATATTTCGTTATTAAGGTTAAAATGTTTTCTCTTTATTTCTTTTCTTTGAAAGTATGTAATGAGCTAATAAAGAAATATAATTATCTAGAATATAATAATAGATTTGCCTCCTAGACTAAGAAAAGGGTTATTGGACAATAGTCTCGCGCCTTATTACGTGAAATATAAAACCGCAGCTGGTTAAATGTGTATATAATTCTTACCTTCTTCGTGTCCAAGAATTGTTTGCACATTTTTATGGAAATAAAGATTTTTGACTTTGACTACCTGTCTACCCCAACTGAGGAGTAGGCGTGAAATGATGTATCTAGAACTGCAGATTTATACTAATAAAATATTCGTTTGTAATTTAGTATTGATTTGTCACAGTGGCAGTGGCAGTTCCCCCGTTTTTGCAACATTTTTCATTGCTGCTCCTCTCCTATTGGTCGTAGCGTGATGTTATATAGCCTATAGCCTTCCTCGATATATGAGCTATCCAACACAAAAATAATTTTTCAATTCAAACCAGTAGTTCCTGAGATTAGCGCGTTCAAACAAAAAAGCTCTTCAGCTTTATAATATTAGTATAGATTAAGCCATAATATACTGTACAAACATTTGTGATGGGAAAGAAATTATTTATTATTATTATTTATTATAAATGATTTGTTATTATTATTATTATCGCCGGTCTGTACTGACTGGCCCCCACACACAAGATAAGATAAGATATTATTATTAAACTCGAGACCTCATGCACAGCGGTCGCATACTCTACCGCTGAGCCACCAAGTTAGTATTATCGTTACTATCTATGTATTTTATTTTATTATTTCAGGAAAACTTACAGCTAATAATTCTTATAAGTTAAAACATATTAGCAAAAGGCCAATTACAAGTTTTCACAGATGAATAGTATTATATATATATTTTTTTTTAACGTAGACGGCGATGTATTTCATACAAAGATTATACATAAAAGAAAATCTAACACTGAGTATCAAAAAAATTATTGTTAATGGATTTTTTTAAATTACCAATACTTGATGCAAACAAGTCAAGAGCGACTCTCCGACACTCCCCATTAAACGTACGACATGCTCTAAAAATTCATCTATTGAGTTTAATACTGTATCCTATTTTAATAACGATTCAGTAGGTATAATTAAATCGCAAGGTTGTCTCAAAGGCATCTCATTCCGTCGTGCCAGACTGCATTTCTATGCATATATGAATATCATTTTCCTTTTCTAGCCTTTCTAGTCGAGCTAGGAAGCACCTCACTTTGTATATTTATTGCAAACATCTATGAACGCAGTGCTAATTAAGCTTATTGCGATGATTTTTGTATTCATCCTTACTAATATAATAAATTCGAAAGTGACTCTGTCTGTCTATCTGTCTGTCTGTTACCTTTCCACGGCTAAACCACATAACCGATTTAGATGAAATTTGGAACAGATATAGTTTAAAAGCTGGGGAAGTACATAGGCTACTTTTTATTGATGTAAGTATCACGCGGGCGGAGCCGCGCGCAAAAGCTAGTAATTAATAAATCGGGCAATAACAACATCTTTTTCATCAAAAAGCATGGTAAAATAAAAGTCATTGTAGTGGACTTCAAATGCTTGCAGTGTCAAGAAATGCTCTCTCAACTTATACCAATTTGATAAAAAGATGTGATGATTTTTTTTTTATACCTTTATGGTGGCAAACAAGTATACGGTCCACCTGATGGTAAGTGGTTACCGTATGCCTGCAACACCAGAGGCATCACTTGCCGACCCTTTAGGAAAGGAAGTGGGCAGTAGAAGGATCAGGAAGGGGGAAAAAAGGGGTGATTGGGCCTCCGGCACTCTTACTCACCGAACGAAACACAGCAGTAGGAATACTGCTATTTCACATCGATATTCTGTGAGAGGGTAATCCTTCCCTGGTTGAGCTGACCCATTCATGCTGAAATCACCGAGGCTCTACTACTCATACTTTCTTACTCATACTTTGTTGATACTTTCTTAAGAGGGTCTTAGAATCCTAGTTACAGTAGAATCAAAACAAAGTTGTCAGGCTTTTATAGATTGAAGATATTTTCCCTGTCGGGTTGCTCCATTTTTGTAAAGATATTTTATCGTGCTCTAACTCCAAAACTCCAGGTTCGTTATAAACAACACTTAAGACGGTATGAAATACTCCGACCTTTAGCACCTGTATGCATCACTTTTATCGGAGCCATTGCCATAATTCAATAATTCTATTGTTTACAGGGCTTGTGAGGATGGTGACAGCACGCAGATACTTCGTAATACAATATTTTGAAGGAGATCCTAAGAGGAGCGACTTCAAACTCGTCGAATATGACCTGCCTCCGCTAAGAGACGGAGATATCCTCGTTAAAGTGGAATGGGTCAGCGTAGACCCTTACATGAGGGCTTACAACAAGAGATACATAGTACCGTACAAAGAAGTTGGTTACCAAATTGGAATTATTCAGGAGTCCAAACATCCAGACTATCCTATAGGCACTCGTATTGTGTCACACCAGGGCTGGTGCGACTATTACGTAATGAATCCTGATATAAGAGTGGGTCAATTCGATTTTGGACTGCTAGATTTTGGACATTATAAATTGCCTGACTTGCAAGGATTACCAATATCTTACGGTATTGGTGCTGTCGGCATGCCAGGTGCGACAGCTTATTTTGGTCTTCTTGAACTATGTAAGCCAAAAGCGGGCGAAACAGTCGTCGTGACTACTGCGGCGGGTGCAGTTGGATCTATAGTCGGACAAATAGCTAAAATAAAAGGCTGTAGAGTCATAGGCTTTACAAGAGACGACAGTAAAGTGAAGTGGTTGGAGCAGGAACTTGGGTTTGACAAAGCTTTCAATTACCAAAAGGTGGACGTGACTTCAGTGCTTAAGGATGCCGCCCCTAAAGGAGTGGACTGCTACTTCGACAATGTTGGCGGAGACATGAGCTACCTTATCATGAACCAGATGAACACTTACGGAAGAGTGGCCATTTGTGGTAGTACCAGTTGCTATAATGACGATCCTAGCCAGAT
Organism: Catocala sponsa; assembly: GCA_963564715.1. Classification (NCBI taxonomy): domain Eukaryota; kingdom Metazoa; phylum Arthropoda; class Insecta; order Lepidoptera; family Erebidae; genus Catocala; species Catocala sponsa. The sequence continues at coordinate 27,355,686 of OY751333.1, read as the reverse complement.
GACAAAAACGACGATTTTACAACCGGTGATTTTGGCAAAACAGCTTATAGTACAAGGATTTATAGTATCTCGATGGATCGAGCAGTGGCCCGAAGCATTTACGCAACTGATAAAATGGATCAAGAGTGGTCAGCTGAAGGTCAGGGAAGAAGTCACTGAGGGTCTTGACAATGTGTTCGATGCATTCCAGGGAATGCTTACTGGTAAGAATTTTGGAAAGGCTATAGTAAAAGTGTAAATATTCTTATAGTTATTATTTTTACCAGGATTAGGTAGATACTTATAGATAATTATGTTTATAAAAATACTGATGTCAATTATTATAAGCAGAAGTTTTATTTTGATAACCTTTTAATCATAAATAGGTTATGATATCTACTATAATTAACGGTATAACACTTAACCAAAATATTTTTTTGGGTTTGTGATAAGTGTGATAACTAAACTAATAAATATGCTCCTTTATCACTATAATATGGCGATAAATAATCTGACGTCTGTGTCAACACATTGAACACACCCACTTTCAACAGTTAAGTACAGCTGCAGCTTTTGAGTAGTAGAGGCTCGCTGATGTCAGCATGAATGGGCCGGCTCGACCGGGGAAGTACTACCCTCTCACAGAATATCGACGTGAAATAGCAGTATTCCTGCTGTTGTTTCGTGTGGTGAGTGAGATTGCCGGACGCCTAATCACCTTCTTTCCCCTTCCCGCTCCTTCTCCTTCCAACTTCCTTTTTTTCCTAAAGGGTCGGCAACGCGCAAGGGATGCCTCTGGTTTTGCAGGCGTCTATAGGCTACGGTGACCACTTACCATCAGGTAGCTTGTTTGCCACCTTAGATGTATAAAAAAAGCTTTGTGTGGATAGAGTCTAACGTTTCGAAAACATAGGTTATAGGCTCAAGCCTGTATCTGTAAGGTGTGCAGATATGTATTAAAAACAAACTGTTAATTTTTAATAGAAAGTGAGATTTTGGCGTTTATCATATTTCCAGGTAGTAGTTAGGTATTATATTATCCTGAACAATAATTTTCAGTAGCGCCCTATTGGCAGGAATAGGCTGGCTACTGCGTAAGACTTGTAGAAAGACATATGCAAAAATGGAAGCAACACTATGTGTACCCCTTTAGGAATAAACAGCACTGAGACTATGTATATTGTTTGTAATATACAACATGTCACAGATATAACGCACAACCTCAAACACCCCAATTAGATTATATTATTATGGCGATGGCGTAGTGGTTAGTGTAACCGACTGCCACGTCTGAGGTCGCGGGTTCGATTCCCGTACAAGTCAAACATTTGTGTGCATGAACATTGATGTTTATCTTGGTCTGGGTGTTTCTATGTATAATATGTATGTATTTACAAAAAAAAAGTATATACATATGTATGTTTATCCATTGTCTAGTACCTACCCATAGTACAAGCTCTGCTTAGTTTGGGCTAGATGGTGTTGTGTGTATGTGGTAGAATATTATAATCATTATCTATGGCGACTATTCAGGGGGCCCATCTAGTGAGTCGGCGAGTCACCGTCTGCCATTCCGACTTTGTACTGGGACAGTACAAAGTCGGCAGACGCCGTTTATAACTGTGAAAGAGTTTGTATATTTGGGTACTTTGTTTACAAGGGATGGTAAACATGACGGAGATATTGAAAGGAGAACGATTGCTGGCAACAAAGTGAATGGAGCCCTACGCGCTTTTATGAACAGTCGAAATGTATCCGAAAAAGCACGTTTGGCTGTTCATAGAGGACTATAAGTGCCCACACTTATGTATGGAAGTGAAAGTTGGGTATGGCAAAAGAAGCATGAGAGCAGAATAAATGCTGTAGAAATGAGAGCGTTGAGAAGCATATGTGGTGTGACTCTGAAAGATAGAATAAGAAATAGTGTGATTAGAGAGAGATGCGGCATGAAAGTGGATATAGTTACAAGAATAGAAAAGGGTATGTTAAGCTGGTTTGGACATGTAGAAAGAATGGACGAGGAAAGACTGACTAAGAAAGTTTATAAGGCTAGTGTGAATGGAACAGTCGCAAGAGGAAAACCTAGGCGAACGTTTCTCGACCAGATCGGAGGCGTTCTGGACAAAGGCCAGGTTAAGAGCTCCTTGAACCGACGGGCGTGTATGAGGAATGTGATGAAAGTGAATGAAGCCAGAGAAGTGTGTCAGGATCGTAGCAAATGGAAATCCGTAGTCTCTGCCTACCCCTCTGGGAAACAGGCGTGAATCTATGTATGTATGTTTATAACTATAGTTTTCATTTTACCAAACCATCAAACACCCATCCTTATAGACCAGAATAATTAGATTCCATATGTAGCAATAGCCTCTTACGCCTGTCGCGGCTAGTGTCTCAGTAAGTGTCTCATCTCACTTTAAACTAAAACTCTCGAAGGGCCTCTTCACGTTGGACCCATGTCCCCGTGTAAGCCTCCCAAAGGGCCGGGTATTTTCCTAACATATTAGGGAAATACCCGTGAAAGTGAAACATATAATCATTAAAATGTTACTTTCATGTACTTAAATATTTCAATTTAACGAATTAGTTCTCCTTATTGTGCGCGGATAGTATTGGTATATTACAATAAATCTAACATTATTGCCTTTATTGCATCAAAAACCTTATTGCCTTGAATTATGATACATTTTCGTTCATTTCAGCTGTTTAATAAATGGGTGACTATAATTTAATTCGTTTTAATTATTTTAGTGATAAAATATTACCTATATATAAAATTGCTGGAATTGACTCAGTAGCCGATTTTGAACAAACTACTTTCAAGTTTTAGGATGTGCGTTTATTATGTTACATGTTGTATATCTCCGGTATCTATCTGATAGGCAGATAAACACGAAATATTTGTTATATATCCTAGCAGTTGATGTGTCAAACGCATGTCAACTGCAGGGAGTGTGGGCAGTCGGTCACGCGGGACAAAGCTTGGTGTGATCCACAAATGGTTGTTCCGAGTCTGGGTGTGTTCTGCATGTATTGTTTAAATGTTTGTAAAATTCCCCGTGACACAGGACAGAACTATTCTTAGTGCGGGTTCTTTTTTTTAATTATAATTAAATTAGAAATTAGTGTCTGAGAAATTAGCAAAAGTCAATTAAATCACTTGACATGAGTTGAGATGAATCGAGGCGCTCAAAGCCAGGTGCACTCACTGATCGGTAAACGATTAGCGAGGTTAAGCAACGTTCGGTGCGGTCAATCTATAGATGGGTGATCGCTTAGTGATATTTCATCTGAACGTCTCTGTGCTTCGGAGGGTACGTAAAAAGTCGGTCCCGGTTGTTGTCAAATTGACAGCAATCGTTAAGCCATGTCAGAGGCCTACGGGCGGCTTTAACAACTCTTGACAACAGGTTGGCCACTAACCACACGAAAAGAAGAAGAGTTGAATTTTCACACGTCATTGATAAGCCTTTTTCTGTTGCTACATACACATGTGGTACATTGATCTGTATGATACAGAGAATTTTAGTACAAAAGAAACCTGTAAATATTGATACTAAGGTACCTACCATTGCTCACTGACACCTCAAATAATAAAACACAACATTACTTATGAATCAGGATTTATTATAATTCTTCCTGTACATTTATGGCTTTACAGTGTCAGGTATGAACACCATAATCACATCATTTCCCGTGAGTGTCGTATGGTGAGAGAGATTACCTACTTACATCAAAGAGAGAGCTTTTGACCAATTCTCGTAGGACTCTAAAGAACATATAACAAATAAGTATAGTCACATAAGGTCAAAATACCTAAGCATCATCATCAAAGATCTTAAGTGAAGTTAGGTTGGATCGATTGTCAATCAAATAATTTTTTGCTTGTAGCTATGCCCTATCTATGTATCTATGTACAGTTATTGGACACCCACATATCACTCGCTATGTTAAGGTGTCTCATAGTAAGACTTGTCAGGCCTGTTAGCGCTTACCAGTCACAAAAGTCTGGCTATTAACCACAAAGCATTTCCTTACATTAATCAATTAAACATACATACATATATAGTCTCACACCTGTATCCGCAAAAAGGTAGGCAGGTATATACCTATAACACCTACACTTGCCCGTCTATGCTTTAGGGTCCAATGCAATAAGGGCCAGAGGGCACAGTCCCATATTCTGTGCTGCTACAGACAATTTCTTGTCAGAAAATAATTAATACCATTGGTCCAAGCCATGATTTAAACATGAGATCCCATGAACTGCAGCCGCCATCGTAAAAATAAAGTAAACGAAGGAAAATAGTGTCATGATTTCTTATATTTGTTAATAATTCTCTTCGGGAGTTTTTATATACCCGACTGGCAACACAGCCAACCATCATTTTTAAATAGTGGGGTTATTGTTGAAGGACAAAAGTAACTTGTCTCTTGGCGAAAGATCACTCAATAGTGAGAAACGAGCATTCAACTTAGTGACGGTCTCGACAGTCCATGTAATCACTGTGAATTTGGTAATATAGTCACATAATATTTTAGACAAGTGAGTTTCATTAAAATCGTAGCATAGCCCAAGGCATATCTTTATTCTATGTACCTATGTAATTCACAAAGAGGCAAAAGCCAGAATGCGTACAATTATATGCAAACCCTCTAGTATTATAGCGCGCTATCACAGTCCCATCAACATGAAACGTCCTGTGATACACGGATAAGGTCGTATGCGCCCGACCTTTTCTCTATCCTACAATTGTCATGCCGCGATTTCCAAAACCGCTTTTATAAGCTACAAAATGGAGATAAGACTTACATACGTTGGTATTGTCTATTCCTAGCATGTAGTCACTGGACGCTAGCGATATTATAAATGAGGAAGTCTGTGAAGACGTTTGGATGCTTGTTATCTATGCCGTGCTTGTTACTCAATGACACGTAAACTGATGAACGGATTTGGATAAAATTTGGCACATGGCTTGAACTTGATATTGACCTTTTCAGGCAAAATCTACAGACCTATGCTTGTGATATCATAACTATTACTGAATCTTCACTCACTTATTCAGTAGCATGTCTTGGTTTATCACATAGGATACTAATCCCAGCCTACATTTACATGAAATTCGCTAGGCAAACACAAGTAGGTAATATGTAAATAAGAGTAGCAGTAAGATGTGATAAAAATAAGCACTTTGATTAAGTTACTATCACGCCATTGTTAAATCGCCGAACGTTCGATTCCGAAAACAATCAAAATTGCATATTTCAATATTAATGGTTCCGACGCTTCTGCTTACATTTCCTTTTTTGTAATAGATACATATGTAGTCCTAGTTGCTTTTTGATCGACTTTGTATTCTGTCACGGGGACCGTTCGCGCCATGACGGCTGCGTGCGAGCCAATGTGGTGGGTGACGCCTCTCCCTCCCTCCTGCCGGCGGTAGCCGCTATAAACGCTCAAGATGCCCTGGTGCCCCCGCTTCCGCTGCGCTGCCATGACGAATGTTAGGTGGACTTTCTATCGAAGACCACGTAACGTAGCCTTATAACATCCACGCCCTGAGATTTTGCTTCTGTCTAGTCAAATATTATTTTACCTATAGGTATAATTCGGTTTTTTTCTGTACAAGTTGTAATCTAAAATTACAAACCTTTTAATTGCGTAATATATGTTTTATTATCTCCGCTACATAACTACCCTGGTCAATCTAGTCCCTAAAACTAGATTGACTAACTATAACGTTACAATTCTAACGAGGATACGACCAAAATATAAGGCTTTTCAAGAAGCGACGACCAACTGGCCGTGAGCCAAAGGTTAACTTCAAATTTCGACGTCATGTGCTAACTATGTCTTTCTACAGAGCAACATTAAACTTTGATCAGTGTAAGAAAAATATTTCAATTACGTGTTAGAACAGTTCGATAATTGACCTATCTTTCCTTACACCGATCACCGGCAAGATCCTGCCTCTAGTACCTATGTCAAGCTGTAGGATTACAGGATTCTAGAGCCTATCCTACTATAGCCAAGATCTTGTACTATGTCGTGAGCCATCGCGAAGGAGAGTCATGAGCGATGATAAATTAAAGTTTAAACGTACTTCATAATGTAGTCGACCCACCTATGTTAATAATAACTAGCGGTCGCTTAGTTCTCGAAATTCGACCAAAATTTGCCTGTAAGATATTGCTGATATAATATTATGTCATTATATATTGATATATGTAACCATAGTTACGCGCTTCGACTGCGTGTGTCAAATGCATGGTTGTGTGCGTCTAATGCTTTTTCATGTATTTCTAATACATATTTTATATAAATATTAGAATTCGCCCCTCCTTCTCCATATAAACTTTAACTGTGCCAAATTTCATACTCCTCCACCCGCGCAATTTTCGTAAAAAGGGGTACAAAGTTTTTGCTTCACTATTAGATACTTAACTTCTGTTAGATACTTAAGCACCTATAAGTTACAGATTTTCTCAAATACTTAAGCATTAACTTACTTACAGCTATATATAAACACTCTTTGAACTTTGCTTAATTTTCTATTCATTCAAAATATTTATATTCTAAGGTATCATTAAATAAACACCTATTATACCCGCTATCGCATTCGCCCACCATTAATACGTCATTCATTATTCAATGCTTTTAGGTTGAACAGAGAAGTAAAATAAATGCGACAGAATTTATATTGAATAATAAATTAAATAAAAACATAAAATAGCTAACAGACCATAATTTAATTAGGCTCGTCTTTTATTCATCCTTATGAACACGTGGTACGAACTTTTACGCAAATAAGAGTTCGTTGAACGAAAATAATTTGATGAATGTTTTACCTAAAATGTCTTATTTAATTTGGAGGTATCTACCTAAGCATTTGTTTACTGTTTAACGCTAAAAATATTGTGAGGAATGCAACAGCTCAGACAGTTTTCCATAATGTTCTCGAATTTGAGTGAAGTCTGCCAACCCAGAACCGGCCTACATCGCATACTGTGGCCTATCCGTTCTCAGTGTCCAACAGTAGAACGATTAATGAACAGGGCAAAGGCCTCTCTACAGTGTTAAATAATAATATATGTAGGTACATCTTAACTTCTGAAACGTCCATAACTCCTACGGTGGAGTCATTGACGTTGACGTCGTTGCGCGTTCGTGACCCCTACGGGGAAGTCAAAAATATTTGGTATTTTTTTCGCGACCATTCACAACGAGTCTTCTTGACTCCCCCGTAGGGGTACGGACGCGCAACGGTAACATTTTTTTTATGTGTCATGGCACATTCCAAAGTGTAATAAATTTTTTTTGTAGCTCTGGTTTCTACCTGCAATCTACACTCGTGTAATTCCTACTTATCCTACTTTTATATGGATTTAAATAGTCCATAATATACAGGATGTAAGGGGAATGCTTTTGAAGCTGAAAGGCTAATATTATACTATCTAAATACTATTGAATACCGATAATAATTTGCCCTATACTTAATTTTTTTGGAATTTGGAAATTTGCGACGCCGCAATGTACATCAAACATAACTCGGGTTCAATGCCACGCGTATCAGCGCGCACGATAATAAATATTATTAATCACAAAGGCCGCGTTAGCCCGCTCGCCGCGCCGCGCGCCGCTGCGCTCGCCGATACAAGTTCTTTTCTAAGTAGGGTGAAGGCTTTGGTATAAACCCACTTAGGGGAGTTGGGGCACCTTGATACGATTTTTACTTAGACCCAATAAAAGATGACCTATTGACAGTAACATCCAATTTAAGAATTATAATCTATTCAACATATATTCAACTAACTTTTCAAAGTCAAATTAACCGTTAGATTTAATCACGAAAAATATTAGAGCCTATTTACTAAAAATTTAAATTTGTATCAATGTACCCCACACCTGGGGTACATTGATACATGTACTGGGGCACTTTGATTCATAGGAACATTACTATAATTTAAACAAGTTTTATTGATTTTTATGACATTTATTTGTTAATTACTTATGCTTTTACTTTTTGGTAAATTATGTGTATTTAAGTTTAATCTAGTACTAATTGAAATAAATGCTTTTTGCGCTTTTTATATAAAAATAGAACAAGTAAATCCAAACAATAAACTATGGCATGAAAAATACTTAAATAATAAGATATAATCATTCTTCAATTGACTTAATCACTCATCACTAGTTTAAATTCAATTTTTCGCGTATTCGTAAGCAAGCTGCCGCACTTTAGTTAATATAAGCCCATGATGCATTTTACTGCATTGTATTATATAAGTATTTAGTTGGTCTTCTTGTTCGGTTGTAAATACTTGCTGGGAGGTATACCTACTTAGATGGAAAACTCATGCCTTCGCCGTCTTTATTTTTCTTTTTTTCAATTCTATGCTGTAGAGTTGCAGGTTTTAAATTATATTTATCAGCTGCTTTTCTTATTGCTAATTTTCCTTCCAATACGTCAGATTTCGCAGAAGCCACAGAAACTTTATCGATCAAAGTTCTCTCCGTTTTGCGTTTGAATGTTCGAACCATTTTTCTATAAAGGAATAAAAATATGTATGTTAAGTCTTACATAAACATACAATTAACAAAATATTGGGGCACATTGATACGTATCAATGTGCCCCGACAGCACTTGCATCAATGCGCCCCCTGCTTACTACAATCTAAATAAATATTTCATAAAAATAAAGCAATAAATAAGGAAAAAAATTGAAGTCTACATAATGTAATGACAGATATGTACTTACCAAATATCTTAATATATCACAGGTAACACTAGATATATTAGAAGAATCACATCCGAAAGAAAGCTATGAAAATTTTGTTGCGAACGTCAGAAACAGGTTTACGCGTGCCAAGCGTTAATTGTCCAGTGAATGTTGCTCCGCGCTAGTGTGCGTGTAGGGTTTATGATTACCTTCCATAGGAAGGTAATCATAAACCCGTGGCGGACGGCTCTTCTAACGCGTTTTGTTTTCGATGTATATTGACTGTATCTATGGCGCCATGTATCAATGCACCCTATCTCCCCTTACCTAGTTAAATCCGGTATGCTCTTATGAGATGCGGCTCAAACTACGCCCCATTCACCTCCAGACAAATTCGGGCTCGTCGCAGCGTCTTCTCGTGAAGGCGGGGCATTAATGTGGGGTGCATATCTTGAGTGCATTCCGGACGAAGTTTTTCGAAGACACTCACTATTCGTCGACGTATCTCGTCAGCACTGTCACACTCCCGATCAAACACTCTTTCTTTTACGTAACCCCACAAAAAATAATCTAAAGGTGTGAGATCGGGGTAACGAGGTGGCCATGCGTGCGGTCCTAGCCTCCAAAACCATCGGTCACTGAATAATTCAATGAGACGCTCAGGGACGGACCTTACAACGTGTGGTGGCGCACCGTCGTGCTGGAACCACGTTAGCCGATACTGGGCCAGCGGCAAGTCATCTAGTACGCCATTTAGATGCTCGTTAATAAAATCAAGATAAGGCGGTAAATCCTCAGAGCATGAGAAGCATTTCCTCGAGCTTCACCCAAACACATCAACATATTCCCATACTCACGAGCACTATTGTAAGGTTTTAATTTATTTCCCTCAATTTTTTTAAATTTAAAATAGGAAACTATCATTTAAAATACTGGCAACACGGGGTACTTGGCAGAGCGCGGGTTCGACGGCTCGTCGGCTGATGCAATCCATCTCTCGCGTCACCCGAAGCGCTCGGACGTAGTTTAAGTTGACAGATTGACGGTAGAAAAATGTATTTGTACTTACAAGTTAAAGTTTGTTTTAATTACTGCTACCAACGTTGAAACCAGCCAATCAGGGTGATAAGGGATAGTATCTTACATCTCAGAAGCGGAATCAACGAAAATTGTAAGTACATGCCTGCACCTTACGTTATTGTCATTAACTACTCGAGTTTTGCTTTGATACTTTTTCAATATCTTTTATACAACTATAAATTATACAACTATATCTCGCCATCCGTTAGCAGTATCGCAAAATATCTATGACTTTCAATAACGCAATTCAAAATGGCAACTAGCGTTGTAAACACACATTTGGCATTTTACTAATTGCTTTAATTCTACGATAAGTTTTTGATCGAGAGTGTTTCCAGTATAGATTTTGTAATGCTTATAACTGAATCATTGCATAATGAACAGGAGCGGCCGGGTCACCTTCCTACCATAGGGGCTTCTGGTTTGTACACGTGGAGAAATGTTTAGCATACTCACCCTCCAAATAAATTCTATCGTATTACTTATATAGGTATATAGCAAATAATATAATATAATAATAGTGACACATGGTCGGCTTCGATGCCGTAGTGGTTAGTGTAACCGACTGCCACGCCTGAGGTCACGGGTTCGATTCCCGCGTAAGTCAAACATTTGTGTGCATAAACATGGATGTTTGTCTTGGTCTGGGTGTTTCTATGTATATTATGTATGTTTATCCATTGTCTAGTACCCATAGTACAAGCTCTGCTTAGTTTGAGCTAGATGGTGTTGTGTGTATGTGGTAGAGTTATATAGAAAAAAAAAAAAAAAAAAAATTGTATACCCTCTTCTAATGCAGTCAATTTCACATACGAGTTTCAGACGATGAAACCTGCTGATAATAACGAACGGAGCTTGAAAACTCCACGACGCTGCCGTTCGCGCTCCAGGCGAAGCCTCACTCGCGGCAGTCGCGGCCATGTTCGCGACAGCACCAGGCGGAGCCGCAGCAACAGTCGCCGATTGCTGGAGCGCGAAGCAGCGTTGAAGCGAGAGCAAGAGCGGGTTCACCTGTTGGAGCTCGAGCTGCAGCGCGAACGTGACGCCGAGCGCCAACAACGGAGCGAGCGGCGTGAGTCGTGTCTCGGGTCGAGACGGGACAGTTGTCACCGCAGCCATAGCCGCAGCCATGATCCTAGCAACCGCCGCGGCCACAGCCGCGTGCCTGACGCGGACCACAACGAGCATCCCGAAGAAAGGTCACGTAGCCCTGCTTTTTCAACTAAAGACGTAACTCAAATTATCCAATCTATTAAAGATATCCTCCCATCGCAGCCGGGCCGGAGCACACTATTTTCGACCAGAGATAGTAAAAATATTATTCCTGAATTTAACCCATCAGAGAAAAACCAGCGTATGGATATTTGGCTCAAAAAGGTTAGCGAGTGTGCAAAGGTGCTGGGATGAAGGGACCATAATTCATTTTTCCATGCAAAAACTGTCAGGCTTAGCTAAAACTTGGTACGAAAGTCAGAATTCAATATTGTACAGTTGGGAGGAGTGGCAAGTCAGGTTATTGAACGCTTTCCCATGTGAGCAAAACTGGGGACAGCTGCTCGAGGACATGCTTAAGCGCAGGAGTAGAATCAACGAACCTATTCAAAATTATTTTTACGATAAACTAACACTCCTTAACCAGTGTGATATAAGCGGTAGGCGTGCCGTCGACTGCATAATTCACGGCATAAGTGACAGAACCAAAAGGTCTAGCGCTTTAGCGCTGCGTTGCAACGAGCCTGACAGTTTATTAAAATTTCTTATTAGTATTAATAGGGAGCCTTATGCTCAACAGTCATTTTCCAAAGACAGGAATGTAAATACAAGTGAAGACAAGTCAAACTTTCGAGCTACTACAAAATTCAATTCTGCAATGTGGTGTTACAATTGCAAGGAAAAGGGGCATCCGTTTTCGAGATGTCCCAAATCTCTAGTAAAATGTAGTTATTGTAACAGGATAGGACACAAACCTGAACTGTGTCGCTCTAAACGGGACACGGGATCAACGAAGGCTGACGCAGTGGCGAAAACTATGCGTCTATCCAGTACAAAGCCTTGCAACAAATATGTAAAGGAAGTTATGGTGGAAGGTGTGCCACTTGAAGCATTTGTTGATCTCGGTAGTGAAGTAACTTTAATTGCGCAGTCCAGTTTTGCGAAACTCGGATTGACTCACGACCATACCCCGTCTACAATGAGGGGTTTTGGTAACCACCTTGTATATTCGACTGGCTCAACGAAATTGAACTTATCAGTAGATGGCGTTAATGCTATCGTTTCATGTCGCATAGTAGAGGATCGGTTCTTGGAAAAGCAGTTGCTTATAGGACAAAGCTTCACAGAGCAACCTCATATAGTTATATATAAGGACTCGAATAGGCTACAGTTTATACACGTTGAAACCGAAATGCCTGCATATATCCAAGACGAGGATGATGAGCGGCTAGAGAAAATTAGGATACCAGTATATTGTAAGCTTTATGGAACGGCAAGCGCCAAAGCTATGACTGAAACTTCGTTCACGGGCAGTGTAATAGTTAACACTAAGGTGGTAGGTAAACTAGGTGAGCAATACGTATTTTGCGGCGGGGTTTACGAGGTGAAAAATAGTTCATTTTTTGTTACAATACAACCTTGTGTGGTTCCGTGTTGTCTTCAGGAAAACTCGGTATTCTCCAGAGCTGAAAGGGTAGATTCAGTTTACAGGCTCATGGGCGAAGAGGATTCATTGGTTTCGTTTACACGTACTGAATCTTCTCCCACTGAACAACTCGACATAAACCTAGTAAAGATAGGCGAAGCAGCTCCCCAGGATGCTAAAACAAAGCTCCTTGATATACTACGGCGCCATGGATAGTGTTTTGCACACAACTTGTCAGACCTTGGCTGTACAAATGTGACGGAAATGAGCATTGAGTTGAGTAGTCAGCGTCCGGTAGTCTATAGGCCGTACCGTCTCTCTTACCACGAACGTGAGAAGGTGCGAGAAATGGTCGATGAAATGTTAAAAGCGGGTATTATTCGCGAGTCGACATCTAACTATGCTAGCCCTATAATACTCGTGCAAAAGAAGAATGGTGGCATGCGACTGTGCGTAGACTATAGACTACTCAACTCAATCACCGTGAAAGAGAGGTACCCCATTCCAATAATAGAAGATGAAATAGCGAGGTTGTCCGGGCAGGCGTGGTTTATAGCACTTGACCTGATGTCAGGGTACTACCAAGTACCTATAGCGGAGGCGAGCAGGCATTTGACTGCATTTGTCACGCCGGACGGTCAGTACGAGTACAATCGCATGCCGTTCGGCTTGGCAAATGCTCCAGCCGTTTTCCAGAGGATGATGAACCATGTCTTGGGACAGGCTCGGTTCAATAAAGCCACGGTATACCTTTACCTTAATGACCAGCTGATTTTCGGTAAGACTCCATCCGAGTGTATGGATCGATTGGAAGAGATCCTCAGGCTGTTGGAAAATGCACAACTTAAACTAAACCTAGCGAAGTGTAGTTTTCTGCAAAATAGAATTGACTACTTGGGTTACGAGATCAGCTCAGCTGGTATGCGCCCAGGTTCAGTAAAAATTCAGAGTGTGATGGACTTTCCCCTATCACAAAACGTTCACAACGTGCGTCAATTCTTAGGACTCGTGAGTTACTTCAGGAAGTTTATTCGGTCATTTGCACAGCTGGCTCATCCACTCACTAAGTTACTGAAAAAGAATGCTACATGGGAGTGGACGGCTGAACAGGAAGAGTCATTCAGTAACCTTAAATCTAAGCTGATAGAAAGGCCGGTACTAGCTTTGTATGACCCTGGAGCTGAAATAGAGCTCCACACAGACGCCAGCAAGATAGGTATTGGTGGCATCTTACTTCAACGACCGCTGAACAGTCAAGATCCTTTCCATCCCGTGGCTTATTATAGCCGCCAGACGACTCCTGAAGAAAGAAACTTTCACTCGTACGAGTTAGAGACGTTGGCGGTTATTTGCGCACTGAAAAAGATCAGGGTATATCTCTTAGGAAGGGCATTTAAGGTTGTTACTGACTGCAGTGCGCTGCGCTCCACATTTGAGAAGCGCGATCATATTCCTAGGATTGCTCGCTGGTGGATCGCGTTACAGGAGTTTAACTGCTGCATTGAATATAGAGCAGGGTCAAAAATGGGACATGTCGATGCTCTTTCTAGGAACCCCACTCGCGATTCAGACACTTCAGATCCTGTGCGATACCCACCAGTGTTGGTTATAACCAACGAAGATTGGCTACACACACTACAGTTAGGAGACCCGGAATTATGTAGGATACGAGATATTGTTGGCAGTGACTTGGATCCCAAGGGATTGGAGTACATTAAAGACAATTACGTTCTAAGGAATAATAAATTGTTCAGATGTATAGGTGGCGATAGAGAAGATGTTAGGTGGGTAGTTCCAAAGGGTGCAAGGTGGCAACTGTGCAAGATGAATCACCATGACATAGGTCATGTTGAATTTGAGAAAACCTTGGAGCGTATAAAGAAAACCTACTGGTTCGCCAAAATGAAGTGGTTCGTAAAAAAATATGTTAGTGCATGTATTGATTGCGCGTATGCCAAGAAAACTGCGAACGGGCGTGAAGGGTTACTGCACCCCATAGAAAAAGTCGCAATCCCATTTCACACATTGCACATTGACCATCTTGGACCCTTTGTAAGGTCTAAAAGGGGATTCACCCACATATTAACTGTCGTAGATTCATTCACAAAGTTCCTGTTTATCAAACCTGTTCGTAATACTAACACCCAAAACGTGATAAAGGCATTACAAGATATATTCGATGTATTTCGAGCGCCTGACCGTTTAGTAAGCGACCGAGGTTCTTGTTTCACCGCGCACGCCTTCAAAAAGTTCTGCCTTGACCGAGGTATAAAACACGTACTGAACTCTGTAGCAAGTCCGAGATCCAACGGTCAAGTGGAACGCTATAACCGAACCATACTCGACTCCTTGACAACGCAAAATATAAGGGACAACGAGAAGGAATGGGATAGTAAGCTGGGCAGAATACAATGGGGTCTGAACAATACAATACAGAAAACCATTGGTAAGACGCCAGCTGAGGTCATGTTCGGTACGTCCATGAATAGTGAAGTCAAGCCGGCTTTAAACGCGGTTGTGGAGGATAACCGTGAGGTTACTGATTTATGTAACCTTCGCGCTGAAGTTAAAGAGAAAATCGATAAGGCCCAAGCTACACGAAAGGAATATTATGATCGGCGTAGGCATTCCGCGCGTGTATACCGTAAGGGTGATCTAGTTAAGATAACAAAAGTAGCGTTTCAAAATAAAGGTCATAGTACGAAACTAATGCCATCTTACGAAGGCCCATTCAGGGTTATAAAAGTATTAGGGAATGATCGCTACAAAATCGCCCCAATCGCGGGGTATGAGGGAATGAAAAATAAACGCAAAACCTCGGTTGCAGCAGACAGGATGCAACCGTGGATCCATTTGGCCTCCCTGAGCTTAGATGTAGATGATACGGACAAAGAACAGGGTGATAGTGATTAAGATGAATGGTCAATATTTCAAATCGTGGTTGCCACCGTAGATAACCTCTAGACTGTTTAGTATTTTAAGATGTTCCATATGTAGGCTAATAACTTGAACTAATAACTAATATAATTAAACATGTCATGTTTGTTGTGTTGTTTCAGGTCGGGTGCGAGCTGTTGACTTGTTCAAATCTTGACCTGACTCCACACAAAAAGCGATTGTAGGGACTAAATTAATCAGTTTTATGTACCGTACAATCATTTATCGTACGTTCACAATGAAGTATATGAATATAATTGTGTTGTGTATCACTTACCTGTTACTTCTGTTAATTCTGTTAATATTTGCTCGCATAAATATAAAAATGAATAATTTTAATATAAAGTTTTGACTTTAAAGTTACAAGGTTTTAGGAATAGATATAAATTGGTTACAATGTTACAAGGATAGAAATGTAAATGTTTGTAAAAGACGATGCTTTCAAAAAGTTTCCTATTGTTCCAGGTCAGACGTGAGACTTCGTGAGCGAGCGAGTTCACGAATTGGCCTGGGATGACCCAGCGGGAGGCGGGCGCGATATTCCGTGAGCGTGCGGATTCGTGACCTGTCTACGTTGGTATAGAGAGTGACCCAGCGGGAGGCGGGCGCGATATTCCGTGAGCGTGCGGATTCGTGACCTGTCTACGTTGGTATAGAGAGTGACCCAGCGGGAGGCGGGCGC
Source organism: Catocala sponsa (assembly GCA_963564715.1). NCBI lineage: Eukaryota > Metazoa > Arthropoda > Insecta > Lepidoptera > Erebidae > Catocala > Catocala sponsa. Next base: position 27,339,652 of record OY751333.1, on the reverse strand, counting down.
GATATTCCGTGAGCGTGCGGATTCGTGACCTGTCTACGTTGGTATAGAGAGTGACCCAGCGGGAGGCGGGCGCGATATTCCGTGAGCGTGCGGATTCGTGACCTGTCTACGTTGGTATAGAGAGTGACCCAGCGGGAGGCGGGCGCGATATTCCGTGAGCGTGCGGATTCGTGACCTGTCTACGTTGGTATAGAGAGTGATCCAGCGGGAGGCGGGCGCGATATTCCGTGAGCGTGCGGATTCGTGACCTGTCTACGTTGGTATAGAGAGTGACCCAGCGGGAGGCGGGCGCGATATTCCGTGAGCGTGCGGATTCGTGACCTGTCTACGTTGCTTTGGTTACTGGTTACAAGGTTACAAGGATAGATATAAGTTGGATACAAGGTTACAAGGATAGATATAAGTTATGTTGAGACAGTGAATTATAAGTTATAACTGTTACATTGTTAATTAATTTCATGTTTATCAAAGGTTGTTAATCGTTGTTTTATGTTGATTCTTGTTGATTGATAATAATGTAACTTGTAGCTTCAAAATTATATATATAAATATCGTTATTTTTATTACTAAATTATTGTCATTGTTATAATTATCATAATTATGTTATTGTTGATTATATACTGTATTGGAATATTTATATACATACCTCGTTCTGCCAAGTGTAAGGTTTGCCTGGTTCCACCTGGTACATGTATGAGGACATACATGACATCAGGATGGACGAGTGTAAGGTTTTAATTTATTTCCCTCAATTTTTTTAAATTTAAAATAGGAAACTATCATTTAAAATACTGGCAACACGGGGTACTTGGCAGAGCGCGGGTTCGACCGCTCGTCGGCTGATGCAATCCATCTCTCGCGTCACCCGAAGCGCTCGGACGTAGTTTAAGTTGACAGATTGACGGTAGAAAAATATATTTGTACTTACAAGTTAAAGTTTGTTTTAATTACTGCTACCAACGTTGAAACCAGCGAATCAGGGTGATAAGGGATAGTATCTTACACTATACACATACGCCTCAGGCATTATTTAACAATAACGCCAACGACCACAAAACTAAAACGATTAGGAGTGATAAACTAACAACTAAGTAAATAAAAAACAACGTAACGAACTATAAAAAAAAACAATCAACTAAACAATAACAATTTTACAAGCAAAAACGTAATCTAACAAATGTTTCACTCCCGCGCGGCCAAATTGCAACGAAGAACTGTTACAAAAATTCGGAAATTAAGTTACTAACTTACCATAGATCAACAAAATACATGAAGTACCTATTGTACGTTTTAACGTTAGGTTAGCCGCTAGGTGGGCATCTATAGTGTAAAAATATTTTGTACTCAGTTTAATAATTTAAAATAATAATGAGCAGTGTACGATAAATCTAAGACAGGTAGGCAGTATGTTATGTATTATAAACAATTTATTATAACTTTATGTAGGCATTAATATGAATTACGCCGTAAAGGCTACTCGAAAGTACCTACCTAATAAATGGTTTCTAAGACAACATTATTAAATAGTTTACAACAAATTGTTACGGGCTAGTTAAGAACCGATATTCTTTGAACTCTCTTAAATTTCGGCCTTTGTGAAAGAAGACTTAACAGTCAGAATAAAATAAATGTATTATTTAGAAGTCTGAATAAAAAGACGATGTGTACTTATTAATAAGAGGTATCAAAAAGTCAGATTAAAAATGGGGACATACATAACATTATTTTACGTACCTATTTATAAAATCGATTGTAGGTCAAATACTGCATTTTTTTGATCGACGCGTCTGTTTAATCTAATCACTGCAGTGCTCAGGCGCAATCCATTCTGTGCATGCGTAGTGACAGAGTCACCGCGGCGCGGCGCCGCGCCGCCGCCGCGCCGCGCTGCCACGATGTTGTTGTTGTTGATGGTTGCGAGTAACGAGTAGAAGAACAGTTGATAGGCATTGTAACTTCGTTTATTAACACTATTTTAATAACCGCGTAGTGTTTAAAATCAGAGATGGTATAATTAAATTTAGGTGTGTCATCAATGTCATCATAAACAGCCCACAATTCTGGTAAAACTTTTAAAGTACCTAAACTTAAAGGTGTGATGTTATTTGTGTGATTTTAGGTCTTAGCTTGCACTCGTCGGCATCAAGTAGGTATTATTTGGAATTAATTAATAGAAGTGCAAAATAATAAGCGCGATAATAAGTTTTTAATGTCTCCGTGTCGGGGTTAGTGACGCTTATAATCAAAACTAAAAATTGATTCTCGGAACCTACCTAAATGTATGCCGTGGCAGGGTAGGACTGCTATCTAGGGATCTAACTAGAATAACAAGGTATCTAAATTTGAGCTAAAGTAGGTATGTAGAGAGATAGAATCTAATACAAGCTATGCAGTCGGCGCGGCGCGCGGCGGCGCGGCGCAAGCGACGGCCGCTGTGCATATCGGTACTAGTAGCGGCCGCAGGCAGTTATGCCTACACGTGACGTAGCGCGCGAATCATTGACCCCTAACGTCAGCTGTGCAATTGAATTATGTACATTGTAGTTCCTTCTAAAAAGGGAATTAAATTTATTTTCTTTTTGATATCTGTTTTATTTGGCGGTCCGAACATAATAACACGTGAAAAAAGCAGAAAAAATCCATAAAAAAGGAATTTATCTTCGATTTTTTTTGTGGCATCTTATCAGCCATCACTAGCACTACCACTAGTCTTCGTTTTCGGAAGCGTTTCCCTTACACCCTGTATAATACAAATAGTTAAGGCACTAATTGTTGTTTTGAGCCCGCGTATTCTTTGTGTCCGTTGTTAGAATGTTTGTAAAGTCCCCGCTACACATGAACTTATCCTAGCGCGGGCGTTTTTAATATAAAAATAATAGATAATGAATGGTGTACCTAATGGCTGCAACATCACTACATTTACATTTTACAACTTGTATTACAGATACAAGTTGTAAAATGTAAATGCAATATCGCTTGAAAATTAGTGGCCGTTTGTTTTTACAGGTAGGTACTCCTCATATTTTCTTAATGAATGATATAATAATTTTATTATGTTCTATCCCTAGGACCTTTCTGTACCCCTGACAACATGCATGCGAAATTTCATTATCGGTCAAGTAGTTAAGGCGTGAAAGCGTAATGAACAAACAACATACTCCACCATTCGTATTCATAATATTAGTTAGGATTAGTATTATATAATGAAAGGCACGTTCAAGCTAAAATGGTCTTTATTAATAGATATAATATAATACATCATTTATGAATCTCTTAACTGTAGGGGCTTCTTTCGTTAATGGCCAATTTATGAGGGCCTCCTATAATGATAGCTACATTGAGGTATTTTATTCATTAACAATTCTACGTAATAAGTAAATAGTTATCGAATTTCACTTACTAAAACCTAATACTTATGTATTATACGATTGCTTTTTTGGTGTAAACTGTTGATAATCACATTTGTATTAATAAGTTAATTGTAATGCAATATAATATGTATTATCGATGGAGGTAAATTATTTACTCACTATAATAAATGGCTTGACCTTTGTCATTCGTTCAGTAACCTTAAGTTTTATTTTAACAACCGTAGTACGACCCTAATAAAATTGTGCTGAGTTACCTAGAATGTGCAAAAAATACTACCAATCTGGAAGAACGTTAAATATAATATTTTTGTCAAATTCAAAGTAAACTATCGAATCGTATTAGTCGATTTTTATAAATATATCGCTTTGATTTGACGAATTAGTCATTGAGACGGGATGTGACACAGTTGCTTGACAGTTTTAGTTATTCTTACGAGAATAGGCACAGGGTATACGGCAATGCAAGGTGCATCAGTACACCGCGAAGTACATTTCTACGGTTTTGCGCGACATCGAGTATTGAAACTTGAAAGGTAAGGCTCAATTTACACCACCGCGGAATGGAATTGAAGCGACTTTTAGCAGCGAAATTGTACATAGCATAATCAACTTTATGTCAATTGTATAAAGTACAAACTAAATACGAGCCAAAAAAGGTCGCACGTCTTCCGGGGAATCCTCGCGCATTCTCGAGAATTCCTCTAGCTACTGTCGGCGCCGTCTGTAAAATCTGCGGGAAGTGGCGCGAACAGGGTGTCGGTCGGGACGTTGTTTTTCTTCTGCCTCACAAATGAGCGATATAAAAATACGATCTAAGTCAACCATTCTTATCAACTAAAAGAGCGAATTCGCTGGAATGCGCGGGAATTCTTGAGCATTCCCACGAATTCGCGCGCCTGCTAGCGTCATGAGGCGAAATTGACGCCTCCATTCCATTCCATTCCGCGGCGGTGTAAATTGTGCCTAACGCCGCGAATGCGTTGGCGGTCGCTACAGCCTATCACTGCCGGCCTCACTCTTTCACCACACACCACTCTCCAACCGGTTGGCAGTTTACACTGCTTATAGATTGGGAGGCGCGATATGCTTCGCGACGCTACTTAAAGTGTACAATGGCCGGAGGGTTTTCTGTCCTGTGCGCGAGACATATCCCAGCATTGCGCTACGGTCACCTATATTAGCCTTTGCGGATTTCAATACCTTTTTGCATAGAAAAAACATTTTGTACCGCTATCATAAAAAGAGAGAACCCCGTTGCTTCTTAGTGTGTAGGTACTGATACTAAAAATATATTTTAATTTTCACTAAACTATTCCGTATTCTTGCTATCACGTATTATAGAGCTCACGTAGGTCTTGACAATCACAATCGATCGATGAACAAAACAAATTAACATCCATTGTCCTTCAAGCGTCTCAATAGTGTAATTACAAAAATCTAAATTACTTAAGTAAACGTCCTCTATAATAAATGCGTAAATATTATTTTAAATTTATTGATTTAAATATTGGGCTTTATATCACAAAATCGAATATCAAGTGTACGTACTTTCTGAAAAAAGTGCCAACTCACAAAGTTAACATTTTGAGATAATCGTGATTGAAGTTTAATCCCGTATTGCTTCTTCATACATGTGGTATGTACTACTTAGTCATGATTTCATATTTAGAGTGATAGTAGAGCTACCACATTTTTCCAGCTAGTAAATAGTAACCCCGTGACTAATTTGCTAATAATAACTGGATTTTGACCCGAGTGTGGGTTGGAACATTTTTTAGAAAGTACGTCCAAGTATTGTTACCAAATGGCAAGGCAAGTTTACAATATCATTGATTTCTTTTTTACTAATACTTAATAGTTATTATGAAAATTTTAGAATCATTGCAATACTAAACGTAGTAAGAATATGGCAGACATTTTAACATTATTATTGTCAAAATGAAACAGAAACCAAGACAAAAATAGTACTTCAAAATTAAACAGTATAAAAAAAGGTTGGTATTAAATGGAAAAGTAAAATAAAAAACACAAAATAAATTCAAAAAAGAATTTTACTAACATACACACACGTGTGCATCAGATATATACATAATACATTGTTGTATACCCGTTTAGTACAATCACTTAGCTACCATTGCGGAACGACACACGCCGCGAACGAAACATGCATGCACAGGCGACGGGCACACACCGAACTCACCGAATGTATACATTTCTCTGTTCACTGTTTTCCAAGATCAGTGTACCCAAAGCCTTACTGAAATTAATACTAACCATACAATTCTATATTTCCGATTATACACTGCAATGAAATCTGCTCAGCAATTCCTTATGAAAGCTATGTGCTGTAGTACAAAATGTATAAAAGTATTGATGTTATGAAATACAGTATGGATCTTAAGAATACTTTCATTACAATAAATACAATCATATCGATACTTTAAAATAAAATTACTTTATCAATATTATGACTGTTATTTTTCTATTTAACGATATTCACAACATCTCATAACATTGAAAAATGAAAACTAACAGGCTAAAATCATGTTTAAGTAATGATAAGTTAAAATGCTTGGTCCTATGTTACACAGTAGACAAACGGACACAGATTATATATATTATTTGTCATTCGAATAATTTGACATAGGCAAAATAAGAATCCAGTTTCAGAACAAAACACACCCTACATAACAATATTTTGGCAAGAGCTTACCGTTAATTAAAACTATAAATTAAACTCTATGAATATCACAAGTAACAAATTATTTGCATGCGATTGTCCGTTATAATGGAATAAAATGATTCTAAACATTAAAAAGAGAGGAGACAGTGATATGAAATCATTTTCCCGCGCCATTGTTGCTTTTTTGGTCTCTTTTTTTATATACTAGCAATGTATAATATTAGATTTCTACTAAAGGCATTTGGTGTTGTAAGAATTATAAGCACCTATATATCTTCCAATTTAGTTGTGAAAACAGCAGCCAGTTATTGTAGTTGTTCCTTAATATATGGTATTATTCAGGTTCCGACATGTTCGACGATAGGTTTGCCAACAAATCAGAACATATTAGGTGCTATAGTAAAGAGATTCCGTTCGGTTATATGGTTTGTAAAAATCGAAGACGTGATACAGATATAGCGTTGAAGGCATTATATTTAATGTAACACCTAATACTACACAAAATTCAAACAAAGCTACATGTTAACATTTTTTTTGGTACACATTTTTTTATTTTCACGAATTGTAACTTACACGCTATAATCATTCGGTTATATAGATCTCCGTAATAAAAACGAAGTTATCCGTACACATACTTTATTCTTTATGCAATATTAATGAAAATAAAGTAAGTATTACAGGATTAGTTGATCAACTAAAGAATTCAGTTACTAGATATCCTTTAGTTGTAAAAAAATGAGTCTAATTTCGTGTACAATATCGCATAAAAACAGAACGGTTTATCAAAACTTTAAAATATTGGCTGCTCAGTAAACACCTTTGCCTGTTTACTACTTGAGGAAAAATACGAGGTTATCAGACGAAGGTATTTAGTATTCAGCCTCTAATCTAGTCTCGTTAAAACTACGGGAAGATCTTAAGAACTGATTTCAATAATGTGAGGCAGTCTTTGGTGATTCAATTTTAATTTTCTAATAATTACCGATCTCGAAGTATTATTATATAAATTGTGGGCTAAAATTCTGTCAAATCTTATACAATTTATTAATTATTTAGTAAATTGCCAAATATGATACAAATAAGTTAATACACTGTGAAAGAAAAGTTAAAAAAGGGCAATACTTACATACTATTTTTAGACTACTGCCTTGAAAGTTATGGTTCAAAGTAGTATTCGCCGATACAATGCCACAACATCCAATAATCCTTTATCTTTGACAGTGTACAAACCTCATTGTAATTATCCTTACAAATATTATCCTTAATGTACGTTTAACCAATTCAGAACTATCGGTTTAAATAACTAGAAGTGCTTCTAATGTCACAACTTTGTTCCTTCCTTTTAGCTTTCAATGCTTCACTGCAACTATAAGGAAAACGATTACTTTTGTGTCCATAAGTATATATCAATAACCTCTTTAGACCTCGTGACAGATAAATGTAAATACAACCTATACTATTTTTAACTAAAATATAGCACCACAACGACGGCCTCGATGGCATAGTGGTTAGTGTAACCAACTGAACGCCTGAGGTCGCAGGTTCGATTCCCGCACAAGTCAAACATTTGTGTGCATGTACATGGATGTATGTATTGGTCTGGGTGTTTCTATGTATAATATGTACTTATTTACAAAAAAAAAGTATTAATGTAAGTTTATCCATTGTCTAGTACTCATAGTACAAGTTCTGCTTAGTTTGGGCTAGATGGTGTCGTGTATGTAGTAGAATATTATTAAAAAAACAACAGTTTTATTTTTTACATACTTCCAATTGTATTTTTGATGAATAACAACCAGTTTATAAAAAGCAAATTAACACCGTGTCAATATCAAGATCGGTCTGCGAGGAAATCTTTGAGGGAGGCCTATACCAAGCAGTGGACGTCTTTTGGCTGAGATGATGATGATGAACAGCATACTTATGTCAATGGATTTTATTGGTTGTTGTCAATTCAGTCAGCCAAATTAAACAGCTGACATGTGTAGTAAACAAATTTTTCTGTTGATTTGCCTTTCAGAAATCGGATGTAAGTCCGTCATACACTTTTAAAATTATTTCAGTCGTGTCTGAATTAAAAAAAAAATGTTATAGAACTATGTAATTGCCTAGGTAGATTTTATTCTCCTACAGAGTATAATTGAAAAGTACATCGCTGGCTAACTACTATAGTTGACGTTAATTTTTATAAATTCCAAAATGGAACAAATTACGTATTATGTATATTTCGGTAGAACTAATTATTTAGTGCATTCGTTAAACCGTAGGGTATGGTCAATCGCCAGGTACAGACAGATTTCAGTCACTTACAAATGACATTACTTCAATAAGTAAAAAAAAATCAACGGATTGCACTCCGGGAGTGCCGGCAGAAGTGAAAACTTGAATATTAACGTTGTACATTTTTGATATTTTGGAATGGTTAGGGAATAATTTTGCACGAATTGCTTTAATTATCAGTATAAAAGTACTATCATTTATGTGGTTAAATATAATATGCATTTATTGCGCTATCATACACACACATGACAATTCTCCCCCCGTCTTACGAATTTTCTTTTCACGTGTCCTGACGCGAGTTTAACATTTTTTACCCATCACAAAAAAGTGCACAACGCCGCTAAAGAAGTTTTCACTTCAAATAAATAATAGGTATGATACCATCTCTTTGATTCGTCAATGGGTCAAATTGGTGTTTAGATGTCGTGATTCATACAGTTGCAGTGAAGAAGATCCTTGTCTTTACTCCAAACTCAATGACTACAAACATTCCCTTCTTAGCTCATTCCATAAAAACTACACTAGGTCATAACTTGTACACATTTCGATTCTTAATAGTTACATTCCAAATATTCTACGGTCAGCGCCTCATTTGAGATTTAGATAAAATACTATGATAGAAAAATGTTATAATTACATTGTACAGTAATACCTCAACTTAGGGTCAATTCAGATCAGGCGGAAAAATGCTCGAGCATTTTTTAAGTGGTAATGAATATCTTCTTGAACGTCTAGGGGAAATACGTAAAAAATAAATAAAAATTTATTGTGCAAGCAATACACAAACGGACAAATGTATGTGCGCTCGACACTTGACTCATTAACGAGCCAAGTGTGCAGCGGACATACATTTGTCGTTTTTTTTTTCTTTTTTTGATGGCTCATTTTTGCGGACAGCGTATGTCCGCTCAACAGTTGACGGGATATCAACCTTATTCAATTTAGATAACGCTTAAAATAGTATGCAACTGTTTATTCGATAAGATTTTAATGTTGCATACTATTTTTAGGTATATCTAAATGGAATAAGGTTGATATTGAATTACCACTTAAAAAATGCTCGAGCATTTTTCCGCCTGATCTGAATTGACCCTTACGTTCCCCAACATACGCGAACTCGGAGTTAGGCGATTTTCAAATCTCGTCGATTCGTCTTTTATTTGATCATCGCACAACTCTCAAATATGGATTTTAAACTTTCTCCTACACTATTGTTCAGGAATATAGGCAATATTGCAGGAGAATTAGTCTTTGAGTAGTCAAACTACTACGTCACAATAACGGCAGTTCGCGATTTTATTTTTGTAAAATCCAATATGTATTTATATGCTTAACTATACCCCGACTTACGCGAATTCGACTTACGCGGTTATCGCTCAGTCCCACCTATCGCGTAAGTTCGGGGTATTACTGTATTTAATAACTGGGAGCCTTTTATCATTGCTTGTATAGTTAAATTCTGAATTATTGTAAACCCTAGTCTACGAAAACTACGAAGACATCGTAACCTCTATATTGCCAACGCTTAACCTTTTAACCGCTTGTGTCGCATTTATACGACACATGTCCGTGCCTCTACCGCCCGTGTCATATTTCTGCGACAGAGAACATGCACGATACTTTTGTTTTATTTTCGTTCTATTAACTGCGTGGTACAACTAAAACCATTATTGAATAATGGTTTGAATTTGAGATATGATTTTCAACATTTACTTAAAATTCCGTGTTTCTGCACCTCCCTAATTATTGTAGGTATTATTTTATCGATTTGTAGCCGGGTGCTAGGGGCACGGCAATCGATATTTAGCTAAGCGCTTAAAAGGTTAAATCACATAAATATTTGAATAAATTGTTCTACATGGTCATCTCGACCTTGACCTCTTGTCCTTGACCTTGAAAGTATGTTTATTAATGTAGCACGTCTTAATCGTGTATATACATACATACATACTTTATTGGCATTAACAGCTCATTGCTTATAATATAAAGAAACGTGAACATTGTTTCTCGAAAGTTGCTTTAGTAAGTTTGCTAGGATAGCGGTGTCGTAATAGCGGCTGTACAGATCGCGCACTGTATGATGACCGGTCTGAACATTGCGCGAGGGGCGTCGCAGTTACAAGCTTTAGGTCTCTTTGGTGACAGGGGGCGGGGGCGGGACGCCTCTTAGCGACTGTATATGCGCAACAATTCGGAGACGCAATGTTCAGTCCGGCCATCACATATTGCGCGATCTGTAATAAAGCGTTGAATAACGGCAGTGGCACATTGTGTATACTAGATTATAAATTACACGACCGCCGTGTTACGCAGTTTTAGAAGTTGTAGTATTTTTTATTACGTCATGCATATGACAATCGCTATGTGACGATATCGGTATACTAAGAAACCGCAGCTGCAGAGCTTTTAACATCATAGTGCGCAAATGACATGCGGTATCATTCCAATAAGCGAATATGAATCGTACTAATGGGACTGACCCATATTTAGTTATATTAGGAACCATGTATGGCGAGTCTATTTAGCTAAAATAGACAGGCAGTAATATTCTAGGCAACAGATCATTATATATCTTTATCGTGATGTATCGAGCAATCTTATTAAGCTTATTAGCTACGCAGTAAATCCGTTTCAAACCATTTTTATCTCTACAAGGAAATATACAGATATAATAATATTTTTACGCAATAATGCGTAAGAGATATACTTATTAACAAAATGATTGATCATAAAATTATCGGCATCTGAATAATCCAAAATATTTAAAGTAGGAGATTAGGTTAAAGTAATATTTTTATCTATGGATTATTTTAATGCCAGTAGCAAAGCAAATTAATCAATATGAATTAGATTTGAATATGTATATACAACTTAATGACGATTATTGCGTCAGTATACAATTAAATTATAAATTTAGTTCGTCCTTTGCAATCATAAAAGGAGGATATATATAAATATCTTATAGGCATTACCGCGATCACGCTTTGCGGCATGCGTTTGCCAAAACTTCACTATTATATGTACTCACTACCACGGTAGTCAGCAGAATAAAAACACACCAAATTTAAAAATGTGTGGGTAGATGAGCAAGCATCTACCTTACAAAAAAGTCCTGATATCACTAGCACGTGACCACGGCCAACGAAACAAAATTAAATCGCAATCCAGGATCGCGTTGATTTCCTTGTAGCTTAACACACCATTATTAAAATCAAATCGATTTCAAGGTACACTTCACACAAGAGTTCTACACTAATAGCTTCCCATTCAGTTTGACGTCACCGTTGGTGACGGTGGTGTCCCCTGGCGGAGGAGCGACGGGCGCGTGTGGTTCGCGCGGTGTGCGGAGCAGGCAACGCTGGATAAGACGACACAGCGGCGCCACGAACAGGACCAGACCCGACACGCCGATGAACACTCCCGCTAGGTAGAACGACAGATCGTACGAGCCCGTCACGTCGTATACCCAGCCTGGAAAAATGAAAGTATGGTTTTAGTTCGGTAATCATCGAAATTTACATGATCCCTGAAGTACGGTATAAGTGGAACAGCCCGGCAGGTGAATTAATACAGAAGATCGCAACCAGAAGCAATTTGTAATATGTTCTTGCAACATGTAGCTTCAGGCGCTGTGGCGCTCTTACACCCAAATTGTGCTTTGTTCCAACCTTAACTGCACAAAACTCTTTTCTTAGAAGAGCCAATATAACTAGATGTTCCCGCGGTTATCGTTAGTGCGCCGTCCCCGTGAGTCGTAGCGTGATGTTATATAGCCTATAGCCTTCCTCGATAAATAGGCTATCCAACACTAAAATAATTTTTCAAATCGAACCAGTAGTTCCTGAGATTAGCGCGTTCAAACAAACAAACAAACTCTTCATCTTTATTATATTAGTATAGATTACATTAAATAAATGAATATGTTATAGGTGACCAAAAACCTGTCGCAAATAAACACATGACCCGTGTAATGATAGTATTTAGACGTTCGCAACTTCATCAATTACGCAGTGCTGACAAAATACGAAATAAATCGGTGTGCTGCCAAGGCAAGGAATGAATATCATAAGTCTTTTTGTTGACAGTATACAGTGCATACAGACACATTTTTATGAAACTATGAATATCCTCATAGCAAGATGAGTTAGAGACATATTTTATTCGGTCTCCTCCATTTTCAAGTTATACTTAGCTGTGCCTTATGTCTCATAAAAACGATCATTTAATTTTCGTTTTAATTGAAACTGACTCAGTTAAGCTCTGTAGTGTCTATATCCTTACTAATAATATAAATGCGTATGTAAGTTTATCTGTTTGTTACACTTTCACGCCTAAACTAGGTTCTCGACCGATCAACATGAAATTTTGCGTACACGTTGTCGGGGATACAGAATAGCTACCTAATGTCCTACGAAACAGAAATTGTTTGTAACAGTAGTTTTACAGAAAATAATACTGTTACAAACCTAACCTAACCTAGATTTACGCGAGCTGGGCCGCGGTCAAAACTAGTGTATATATAAATTTATTTATTTATTTATTACACATACAATTATCATTACAGGCATATACCCAATGCGATAATGAGGATTCTCACAAAATTATTAATTAGTAATTCAAAGTTAGTGCATATACCTAATCATAATTTTATAGTTTAGTCAGTAATTAAACGCAACTCACCAGCCAACGGCGGTCCAATCAGATTAGCGACTCCTTGAATAAGCAGCAGCAGTCCATACGCGTTGGTGAACTTCTCCAAGGTGATCTGCTGCACGAGTATGATGCTGGTGAGCGAGTAGTTGGCGGCGATGCAGCCGCCGAAGGCGCCCGACGCGGCCGCCAGCGACAGGTACGTGCCGAGCAGTGGCATCACCAGCGTCACCATCCCGCACAGCACCATGCACGTCGCGTACACCAGGCTGGCGTTCGCGCACTCCCAGTCACCTACCCAGCCCAGGAGAATCTGGAATGTGAGTTTTTCATAAGACTAATGACAAAAATAGCGTAATCTTTCTCACACGGAATCAGAAGCTGGCTGCCTATTATTTATATATTGATACTGGCTCTAAGATTGGCGTAGCCGGAATTATTAAGAATTTGTTTAACGTGTTCTTCTTTTAGCTTGGAGTTACGAGTGCTGGTCGTTAGTTTACTGTAAATTAGTTATTATATGTACTCAATTTTGTTGAAAACAGAACTATGAGGTCAGTTAAAGTAAGGAAAAAGAAAATGAATACCGCCGCAAAGACAAGGATTGCAATCCAAATTGATTGGATATCCTTCAATCAGTATAGCTCTGTAACTAAAACTAACATTGTACTATTAACTTAAAAATTTACGGACACCATCATCATTGATAAAGTTTTGAAGTACGAATATGGCGGGAGCGTAAGTATGTGTAAGAGATTTATATTATTTATTACATTTTATCAACGTTTAGGTGTTTCGTGTGTTTCTCCGCATTGCTGTCACTGTGGAGAAGTCGTCGATAGCCTCGGTCACCATGGACTCTCTTGTAGCAGAAGCGCTGGTCGAATTTCTCGCCACGCTAATCTTAATGACATAATACGTCGTGCTCTTGTCACTGCTGGCGTTCCAGCTGTACTTGAACCCAATGGCTTGGTACGCGACGATGGGAAGAGACCGGACGGAATGTCATTGTTGCCTTGGAAGATGGACAGGCCTTTAATGTGGGACGCAACGTGCGTTGACACCCTTGCGCCAACACATCTTCCAAGCACTGAGGGATGTGCCGGCGCTGCTGCTGCAACCGCGGAAACCCTCAAACGGCGCAAATATAGTAATTTAGACGGAAATTACAATTTTGGGCCATTTGGGGTGCAAACCCTAGGTTCATGGGGTCCGAGCGCTCGTATTTTGTACAGGGAGATCGCAAAACGCCTGATCGACGTTTCAACGTGATCAGAAGGCTGGTCTTTTTTGGCCCAAAGAATCAGCATTGCCATTCAACGTGGCAATGCTGCCAGTCTTCTGGGCACGTTACCAGTTGACAGCGATGCTGAAGAATTCTACGATGCCTAAACCTTTTCTGTAAATATTTAGTAGTATAAATATTTGTGTTTTTGTAATTATGTTACCTTTTTTAATACGTTTGTAAATACATTTTTCTTTTTAAAATTAATAATGTAAATATTTGTGTCAATAAAGTATTAATTTTAATCAACGTATTGTCAAGACCAAAAAAGTCATCCGTAACTGACTTAACTACGTTCCTCATTTATATTATACGTTTACTACGTAAGGATCTCCATTAACGTAATACAATAATTATTGACGTTTATATGACTTTGTAGTACCGCGTAATGTCGGTTTTTCAACTGATTGCAGTAATGTGACTTCGTATAGGAGAGTGGCTTCTCGTTCAAAAGTGCCGTCAGCTAATTCCTACGTCTATGGGATTCTACAAATGAAAATAGTGACACTCACCTCTCCAAACATATTCACAATGCCAATAATAGAAATCAACATAGACGACTGTGACTCGTTGAATCCCATCGACATGCCGTTGTCAGCAATGTATACGTATGGTACATCGTACCACATGTACAGAAGGAAATTGGAGAACGCGAAGATACAGAACGCCGGGTTCCGGAAGTGGGAGAAGTCCAGGACGTCTACGGCTAGATCCCAGAAGTCCCACAAGCCGGCGTACCATTGGACCTGGAAATGATAAAATGGTTATGAGTAAAATAATTTGTTTCCTGCTTGTTGTTTCCTAACTACCTACCTACTGCATAACAGAAATTCAGATTTATTAAAAAATATGAATGAAATCTTCTTTCTTCACAACACCATCTAGCCCAAACTAAGCAGAGCTTGTACTATGGGTACTAGACAATGAATAAACATACATATATACTTTTTTTTGTAAATACATACATATTATACATAGAAACACCCAGTCCAAGACAAACATCCATGTTCATGCACACAAAATGTTTGACTTGTGCGCGAATCAAACCCGCAACCTCAGGCGTGGCAGTCGGTTACACTAACCACTACGCCATCGATGCCGTCAAATTTTTATTCCAAAGGTGGCAAGTATATTTATATAATTTGCCTGTTTAACAAACAGCTGCCGTACGTAAGCTTTGCTAAGGCCTCCTACTTTAGAAAAAAATGAGCTCGGACAATTAAATGTTCAGCTAATATATAAGTAAAGGAGTTTTTGAACAAATTGTTACTTTATTGTTATACGTTAAGATGCCATATACGTTTCATCTGAGTTACATATCGCTGGCTCACTATTACAAGGTTCTATGTTATTTTTTTTACTTTGGGGAAATGAGGTTTAAAATTTGCATATCAGCTGCTTAAACCAAAAATTAAAAACTATTATGGAGCGAGAATGACTGAATATCTAGTCCCAAAAAAATATAACGAGATAGAATTATTAAGAACACAACCTAAAATAAGTAAAACATTGTTAAAAGCAAAGCTAAACAGTCTACTGCTTGGAGTTGTTGACATTACTATTAGTGAGGTCCACTCCCGCGATGCAGTCGATACAAAAAATTAGTATTGTATTGTATTGTAGATATATATCTAATAATAATTAGTTTTAAGGTTTAATAAATAATTGTTAACGAGCGCATCTCGCCAACAAGCTGTGTAGCTTGGCGAGGAAATTTATATGTTGTACTATTATTATTACAAGTGAATAAATGACTTAAAAAAAAAAGTAAAAATGACGTAAAAAATAACTTAGAACTATTTGCGATTTAATATTGTGAGGTGGTAAATGCTTCCATCTATTACTATATTAGTCTAAACAAAAAGGAATGACATATAGAACCATGCAATATTCATAACAATTTTATTTTCAAAAATGCACCATAGAACCTTATAATATCGGATCATCGATATGTATGTATATTTATGCATATTTCAGATCGGTTTCTATGCCGTTTTAAATCTCATACTGTACAAATGCAAAAAAAGCCAGGTTCTGGATCAATCCTATCGTATTTTTATAAGAATCGCGTATAAAAAAAAAGTTATGTTCTTACCTTTTCTTTAGCAATGGTAGTCATCGAGTTCCTGAAGATGTTCGGACAGGAGGACGCTCTCAGCCTGTACCTATTGATGTTCAGCATAGCGCCCCTATACGTCAGTGAATGTCTATGCACTCTCAAGTCTTTAAGGAATGCTGGTGGTTTCTTTGTCGACCCGGTTGCTTGTCTTCGTAACCACAAAGATAGGGCAGCTTTGTCAGTAAGCGGTACCGACGTGTTCGTCTCCTGTGTCTGCGGCGTAGTCGAAGTAGGGGACAAAGGACCGGGCGATGTTGTACTTGGTGACATCACGGTTCTCGGCGGTGATTGCTCGTGCAGTCTCCCGCTATCACTAAAGCTCCTGGACGGAAGCATCACCCCTGGGTAGTTTTGTGCTAGTATGGCGTACGCCCGACCCCTGTTCGACATCATTTCAAATACTTCAAGCGAGACACCCTCACCTCCAGTCATAAATGTTGGCAAGTCTACTAAAGAGCTAAACTGAGGTACTATCGGTGAAGTTACAGTCTCGATATTCACAGTTTCTGGCACTTTCGCTGATCCTCCAGTGCTACTCTTACTGTCCGACAAACTGCCGCTATCTGCGGATGAACCGAAGCGCTTGTTACGTTTCCTTTCTCTCTTTCTTTTTCTTTCTTTAGCTCTCTCCTCATTCATTGTTGTCGTCCACGGCAGATCCCTAAACAGCAGTCCACAAACTGCCATATTTAAGAATAATCCAGCTAATATTAATGTAGTTCCTCGCCAGCCATACTCATCTAATAATACATAGGTCAACGGCGCGAATACAAACGTACCGATGCCACTCCCGCAGACCGAAATTCCGGTGGCTAAAGAACGTTTCTTCTCGAAATAGTAAGCAACTATGACAACAGCTGCTACGTAGCACAGACTCAAACCAAATCCGGCCATAATACCGAATGTTAAAAACAATGTCTCCATATTATCTACAAAGGCGGAAATGACGAACCCAATAGCCGCTAGGATGGATCCGAAAATCGTCATTCGTCGGCATCCATATCGATCCGTGAGAAAACTAGCGATCGGCCCGGAGAGCAGCGGCATCGCCATAAAGATACCGGCAATCCAGGCCGTCTTGCCTTTACTCTCACCAAAATACTCCAAAAAGTGAGGGTAGAAAACGCCGAAGCTGAAGGTAATACCATCGGCGATGAGATTAACCATGAAGGAGGCGAAGACGACGACCCAGCCCCAGCCGCCGTCCGGCGGACGCGCCTCGGCGATGGACACGTCTTCATCGTCGGACGAGCTCGAGCTGGAGCTGGAGCCGGACACGGACACGGGCGCGGGCGGCGACTGCGCGTCGAACTGCACGTGCAAAGGCCGGCCGTTTTGTTTCCGCGAAACATTTTCACTAATAGCACTGACACTGAGCGGGTCGCGGAGCAAGGGTTCGCTCTCGGGGATGGAGGGAAGCGCGCGCGGCGCGGGCCGCGGAGTCTCTGGTTCGCTTAAGGCCTCCGCGGGCGGGGCTGCGGTATCGAAGGTTTCGCGGGGTCCTCCTTGGAGCGGCCGATTGTACGCACACTCCGGGGGCGACGAGACGCGCGCGCCGTCCATACCGGCAGGGCTCGGCGGAATTGCGCGCGCAGCGTGTGCAGCGCTTTATCACCAGTCCGCCGGGCTTCCATGCGGACACCACACCACCGCCGTGACCTCATGCTGGAACATAACAAAACAATGCGTTAGATATTATAGGCGAAATAACTATTATCACTGACAAATATACAGGGTAGTAATTATTTTTAGTATTATCTTACCACCACGAAGAGTGGTTTATTATAACCGAGGAGTGGCTTGTCACCTGACCTACGCACATATGAATGAGATGATCTGTTCGCTCGATGCCGTCTTTGATTGAGTCTTTTCTATGTAATAAATCGAGTATAATGGGCGAGTTCATCTGCAGCGGATGTCCAAAGTGCTAAATCGTCGTTCTGCAGACCAAGCTGATTGGTGGACAATGGACACAGCGTGAGGCCGAACGAAGTACTCAGTTTGTATTTATAGATGTGTATTTTACCAAGAAGGAACATTCAAGTGACCGCATTTATGCGTTTATTACTACTTCATATATATATTCTAAAGGTTTTTATAATATACTCGTCTAGAAAGGTCGTAATAGATTGAATAAAAATGTCAACGCTATTAACCTTTCAAAGTAATAAGGCGTATCTCGAGAGATACATATAAGTATAAGTATACACATAAAAGTAGGTACATTTCATATTCTAACATCTAGCGGTATTTGTTTCTATGTAATAACTAATAACATTTTAAATTGATGTGTCTTCTTTCCTAAAGGGTCGGCAACGCGCAAGTGATACCTCTGGTGTTGCAGGCGTCTATAGGCTACGGTGACCACTTACCAACAGGGGGCCCCCTGTTGGTAAGTATGCTTGTTTGCAACCTCAGTTGTATAAAAAATAAATTGATGTGTTAAATCAGTGTCCATATTGAAACGACAAAATAACTAAGCGTAACCGCAAATGGCATATAGTAGTCGATACATCACCACAAACCAAACATTGTTTTCAAACCACAAAATAGCAAATTACTTTTAGAGCAATACATCAATTATTTAACATAATTAGTTTGCGTTAAATTGGCCTCAAATTAACATGGCACGCAGGCTAGCTCAGAGATTTTCGACGTCGTAATATCGTCCTAAATCCTAATTAAGTCGACCCTTGCCTCCCACTCTCTCTAATTGTTTCATTTCAGGCCGACAACTAATATGTACCATTAGTTCTAGACGCTTCTTTATATAATTAACGTTGACACAGCTTGAGATTTTTCATTTAGAAATCTTTTAAATGGACTTCGATAAATATGGAGATAAGCGATCCTTTTCGTTTATCATTGGCACATGTTGCGTCCTTGGGGAAAAATGCAGGCTCAGAAATGATCCCTTAGCGATAAGATCAAGGATTTTTTTTTACTTTTCTTTAAAAGGTCTGACATGATAGTGATCAATAAGTCCTGAGACACACGAGTCTGTAGACGACGATTGTTTCGATCACCTACGAGAACAAAGGCAAGCACTTATTTTAGAACCAAATAAAATTGCATCCACAATATCAGGGCTTTTTACTGTGTTGTTATGTTCCTCAGTTCACGTTAAACTACTAAAGTTTGGACATTTGAGGTTAACTTTTGTGCTCCGTAATACTTTTCTAGGTCTGGAACTTGGGGACTATAACAGATGAAAAATAAGATAACTATGAAAGCAACATGAAAATTAAGTTAGCTAGATAGAGAGAATATACTTTATTATATACCTACCATCTTCAAAAAACATTTTATATTATTTTAGTTATTAGATAATGTATTTCTAAAGTTCAAACGCTATTATTATTTTATATCGTTTGTCATCTTTGTGTTGTGTTAAGTATATTAGGTATATTATTTACAAACATGGTCGCAGCGGAAGACCAGCGCTAGTTTTTTCAAAACTAGCATTTTGCTGAGTTGCGACCAATTTGCAATAAGATTTGTCTCTTTTCTTTTTTTTGTAATTAACTGTGTCTGAAGTATGTAGTGCATCATCAGCTGCAAATAAATGTATTTTCTTCTTCTTCTTCAAAGTTGTTGACATTATGTTTATACAACTATTTAGTAGTGTATTTGATAAAGCCGAGTTTATTAAACTTAGACTTAAACAGAACATTAGTACATGAACTTTTGCCAGAAGCCATAAAGCGAGTGAACACACGAGTACAACTTTGTATAGCTACAGACGTGCACACAACAGCTCTTAATAGCCGGCCCTATCGGCTTTTTTGCTTCCATACCCACTTTACTTAATAGGCGTTTTTTCACACAGCTAAGTTATTATGTGGTACAGGTAATAAGCGATAACACAAAGTTGCTTACGCCTATTATCCATTTCGCGAAATCGCCATTTCAATTCGAGGACTTGAAACAATCTGGAACAATAATAATCATTGCCAGGCGTTTTCAATTTAAATAATTTATGTGAAAGCTTCTGCATTCAATATTAAACTGAGATTTAGAGTAAAGGGTTGTTGGAGAAGCAATTTATTTGAAGGGATTTTGCTTGAGGTAACTTAAGAGTACTGCAATAGAAATTGTTAATCTGGCTTTAAGGAAATTGTAAGAAGCGTTATGTTGGTTTTTGGCAACTTTTCCTTTCTATATTGTGTACGATTTTGTCTGACTAAAGTAGTCGACATTTTTCTTGGCACTAACTGGAATTATTTCACGAAATTTTTATATAGGCTCGTGCGGTAAATCTGCGGCGGCTGTGTCCTGATACCTACTGCATTGCACCATGTGACCTATTTCAGAATAGGGTCACCTGCAACGGCATACATTAGCCTATTTCTCTGATTACCCTATATGCTTAAACAGCTTGTAATAACCCGGATTAAAACACGCCGAAAGAGGTCGTGCCTTTCTCGACATAAATTATGGTAACGGGATTACATGTTAACGTAAATTCGTGGACGTTTTTATTGCTATAACTCTATATAATTTATTTTTTTGCTTTTTTTATTGCCATTGATGGCAGACGAGCAAGTGGCCCACCTGATGGAAAGTGGTAACCGCTGCTCATGGACTTCAGCAATGTCAGGACAAAGCAAAGCCGCTGCCTACCGTGAAAGAAGAACTCTCTTTAAACCTCGTTTGTAGAAGGAAGGAGATTCGAACTATAACATACGTTATTGTTTTTTGTTAAACTTGTTCAATTAGGTATTATCATTACTGCTTTCTTTTGTAGTCAATCATAAATGCGCTATTTTTATTTCTTGTCGTATAATGTCAGATTTATAAAAAATATTTTGTTCTCAGCGTTGTGCTGTCAACATAAAACGAAGATGTACAACGGTTACATATAATAAAATAGTATAAATACATAGGACTCATATAAAATGAGTTTTCTTTCTTAAAGGTTCTAAATGTTAAGTTAAATAATTGTTTAGCCTATTCATTGAAAGCCTATTCATTCAATTTTATAAATAAAATCCGTATATAGTAGTTTAATTTCAATGAATAACATTCTCGTAAACAGAAGACAATATTATGTTTAGCCTATTATTATTCTAAACAAACACTTCAGACATTATCTAAATCAAATAATGAACGTAAATATAAATATATTTTTGTAAATATCTAATTACCAATGTACACCTGAATGTTACACATCATGTAACTTTTAAAAAACTAGTTACGTTTGTAATTTACTTTATTGAAGAAAAAACTAATCATAAAAAAGAAACTCCTAATTTATCATTAACAAAATAACCACAGGCGTTATTCACAATAACAGGCTCCAGTGGAAGACCAGTGCCTGGTTCTTGAGACCAGGCAAATACTGAACTTGAGTCCTGATTGCTGCGGCTGTGGGACGCATGTCAGGATGTTAACTGAATATTTTATGTTACTATATTTTTATTTCTTCCTTTTTTATTATTATTTTTGATATATCTTTATACACATTGTGCCCAGCTGTATAGCAATAAAGACTTCTTTCTATCTTTCTTTCTGTATGTAAATATTTTCAGCAAACAATGGCTGCCGTTGTTAAATGTAAGAGTATATAGTAGTTTAATTTCAATGAATAACATTCCCGTAAACAGAAGACAATATTATGTTTAGCCTATTATTATTCTAAACAGACACTTCAGACATTATCTAAATCAAATAATGTATATCTCGTAAAGTCGGAATGTTGGGGCGAAAAATTCAAGTACTCTGAGTTTCACGTTCGTGTCCCTGAACAGATATAACAATAAAAGGACGGGGAATAACATGTTTACCATTTATAACTTTTATGGAAATATTGAAGGCACACTCGAAACATAAGGAAACTAATACATATACCTACATCAGAATTGATTAAATATTAGATGTTACGACAGCAAGTGGCAATCTGTAGTCCATGTCTGTTAACAAGCGTGTAAGAGTATGTATGTTTAAAATATTAAAAGGATATTATTTATCACTAGATGTTCCCGCGGTTTTCACCCGCGTTTATCGTTACTGCGCCGCCCCCGTGGGTCGTAGCGTGATGTTATATAGCTTCCTCGATAAATAGGCTATCCAACACTATAAGAATTTTCAAATCGAACCAGTAGTTCCTGAGATTAGCGCGTTCAAACAAACAAACTCTTCAGCAGTATTATTAGTATAAACTAGCTGTTACCTGCGACTTCGTCCGTTTGTCTCCGCGGAACCATATTTTTTTCTAAAATTAAAGTAGCCTAAGTTACTCCTTATAACATCAGCTATCTGCCAGTGAAAGTCACGTCAAAATCGGTTCAGCCGTTTCGGAGATTAGCCGGAACAAACGGACAGACAAACAAAAATTTGAAAAATAGATGTTTTCATATAGGTACCTTATATACTTTCATATGCATATGCAAAAGCTGTTATTTTGACATTACAAACAGACACTTCAATTTTATTTATTTGTATAGATTTTAATTATTTAAGTCATTACTCAAGTCTCGGTTGGATTCCCGAGTCGCGCATTGTTATTGAGTATATCGGCTGCTGCGCAGAGTATGACAACATATCTAGTAGTCGTCAATAAGTTTACCCTCTGTAACGTGGGATGTAAATCATAGCTATAAAATTGTGAATGATCCTTCTGTCTACCCATTCAGGCATACCCAAGCATGACGGCCTCGATGGCGTAGTGGTTAGTGTAACCGACTGCCACGCATGAGGTCGCGGGTTCGATTCCCGCACAAGTCAAACATTTGTGTGCATGAACATGGATGTTTGTCTTGGTCTGGGTGTTTCTATGTATAATATGTATGAATTTACAAAAAAAAAGTATGTTATATGTATCTTTATCCATTGTCTAGAACCCATAGTACAAGCTCTGCTTAGTTTGGGCTAGATAGTGTTGTGTGTACGTGATAGAATATTATTATTATTATTATTATTATTACTCTGTGTATGTTTCATTTACATTTTAGTTATTCAAGAACAATATTTTCATTGTATTTGAATTTGGCACTATACATACATAACACAGAAACTGATCATAGAATATGGCACTTAATGGAATACATAATTATCATTAACAATAATATAAACATTGTTCATAAAGATGTCAATAGAGTAAATATATTATACAAGATAATATCACAGAGAATAAATCATTAGCACATCCTAATCCTAACTAATATTAAAAAGCGAAAATGAGTTTGTTTGTTTGTTACCTTTTCAAGCGTAAACCACTGAACCGATCATCCTGAAATTTTGCATATACGCTGTCAGGTGTACAGAAACGGACATAGGCTACCTTTCATCCCGAAAACAATTACTGTTCCCGAGGAAACAACGTTCTTATGATAATAGATGGCGCCACGTATCTTTCGAATCATGATTGAATTATATCTATTATTACAAGCAGAATACAACCCGAATTGATTGTCAAATTTTAAATTAATGCGAGCGAAGCCGCGGGCAAAAGCTAGTATTATACAACATGTAACATAATAAACGCACATCCTGAAAGTAGTTTGTTCAAAATCAGCTACTGAATCAATTCCAGCAATTATTAATATAGGTAATTTTTATCCCTAAAATAATTATAACAAATTAAATTATAGTCACCCATTTATTAAACAGTTGAAATAAACGAAAATGTATCATAATTCAAGGTAATAAGGTTTTTGATGCAATAAAGGCAATAATGTTAGATTTATTGTAATATACTAATACTATCCGTGCACAATAAGGAACACTAATTCGTTAAATTAAAATATTTAAGTACATAAAAATAACATTTTAATGATTATATTATTATTACGATTTAATCATCTAATTGGGGTGTTTGAGGTTGTGCATTATATCTGTGACATGTAGTACCTATAAATAAAATATAAATTTAAATAATAATCAAATAAAATAAATAATATTTATATATTTATATGCAAACTTCAGCCTGTTTTACGGCGGATATGAAGAGACGACGGCTTTTCACTTTCTATGACCCTTAAAACCGGCCAAGTGTGCATGTAGGATGAGGTAAAAAGGTATAGCTATACCTCGTCAGATAAGAGTACTTTTATGTCCCTGTTCCAGAAAGTACGTAGATTTGGTATATTATTTGTATTTGCGCCTAAAAAATACGTGCGATATTATAATTAATCATCATGGATATTAATAAACAGACGATGTATTAGATTAATGATAAGTATATGAAGGAACATGTCTCACTATTTGCAACATTATTTTTGCTAATATTGTCTTCTGTTCACGCGATGTTATTCATTGAAATTAAACTACTATATAAATAAAGTGTCAAATAAACAACGCAATAAAATCCGTACCTATATAGTAGTTTAATTTCAATTATTTTTGCTATGTAAATTTTTTTGTTAATATGTATCTATTATGTCAATTATTAAGAATGACTTTAAATAAATTTGTTATTTAATCATTACTTTTTAAGTAATTCTTATTGTTTTAATGTTTAAAAATCTCTTTAATAATAGTATTTATCTCAGAAACAACACCTCAAGCCAAAGTACTTGATGTAAACATATTCTGTAAAATACTTGACAATATTACGCAGTGAATAAAAACACTAGAAGCCAACATCGATACAATTTTATATAAAGTAGTTTTAATCTATAGAAATTGTTCAACCGCCACTTCAAAGTTATAAACTACTTAAATAGTTACGCTTATAGTATAACTTGAAAGTAATTGAATTTAAACAGCCATCAATCAGAAAAGGAAACTATACAACATTATACGCCTACTTCAGACACCGCGATAGGACAACTTTAAAACACGAACGTGGAGAAATGTCTGGATCTAAATTAACAACATGCTTACGTAACATTGGGATGGTTGTTTAAAAGTTTATTTTTTTACTGGACAACAAGAATATACCTTACAAGAAACCGTCGTAACAACCATTAGTGTCATTTTTCCTTTTTTAAAGAACTATTTTATTTATGCTAGTTTGTTGAAATTATGTAATATTTTATGGCTTATGTTTAACTTATCACCAGATATAGTAAAATATAACAGTCAAAAATAGTAAACGATCACCAAATTGCACAGCAATTTATATTTTATGAGATCAAAATAAGTCGACGGGTATTTTTGGGTGGGTTTAAGAAGGAACCTAACATAACCTAACCCTTCCGAGACGGAATGCAGTGATTCGAGGCGTATAGGTGCTCGTTATGATATATTTTAGTAAGCATATTTTGCTGCGCAATTAGTATTTTTGGTGGTCATTATATTTAATCCCATATTTTATATTAGCTTTTGCCAATAGCTGCGCTCGCTGGGTAATTGTATTTTCTCTGGATGAAAGTTGTCCTTTTCTGTACCCCTGGCAGTATGTATGCGAAATTTCATAATGATCGATCGAGAAATTAAGACGTGAAAGCGTAACAAACAAACAAACTCAAATTCGCATTTATAATATTAGTTTGAACGACAGGGATAGTTCTTAAAAGGAGGCCTTACAATTAGATTAAAAAGGTGACTATCCATGTTAGCCCTTCGCAGATAAAAATGAAAGTAATTTATTATATAAAAGGAATAAACAGACAACTTAAGCACACATTTTATTACACGTTAGCATGATGTATTCTGTCCACATTCAATAAACATTTCCCTGAAGAGCCATTCTTAAACTTTGAGCATACGAAATCAAAGTAAGAAAGACGTATCACTCATAAAAACGGTACTAAAGAATAGCTAAACAATCGTACTTTGAAGTTTGTGCCACAAATGGCGTAGACGTCGGGACTGGTGTCTCTGAGATGTTAATGAGAATGAACATCAACAACAACGATAGAACAAGGGCACAATTAAAGCTGCGACGCTTGGAACTGACATGAATTTGTCATTCAAACAACCGATTGAGGTAAAGATAGGTGGGTAGAATAGAATCTTTATAATTTTAAATATGGAAGTGTGGTTATTTACGCAGAAATTCCAATTTTAAATTTTTATTCAGATGTTTCATTGGATTTAAGTTACACAATTCCATTTACTTTAAAACATGTTTCCATCTACCGGCTCAGCACCCAGTACCGCTCTGCAAAATATAATTTTATTAATAAAAAGCCAATAAAGCATTTACCTAAAAAGTTCTTGTCTATTTTTCTTGCAACTTGTTTAGTTTATCAAAATACAGAGTACATATACAAAGTTTTTTATCCTGTATAATCGAGTAGAGATTTTAAACTTGACTGGCTGAGCATAAAAAATGTACACGGGTTGGATACGACTTACCTTTTTAATACTTAATGCTTGAGTCCATAAATATACGCCGCGTACGCAACATAGTTACCTTTCCGACAGTTTATAGACAAATCCGGTCATAAATTACAATAGTTCACGTAGTATTGTCGTAAGTATCTTGTTTTATTACTTACCAAACGTATTTGCAATGAAACAGAAGAAACAAGATAAATAAATGGATTAAATATAATGACCACCAAAAATACTAATTGCGCAGCAAAATATGCTTACTAAAATATATCATACCGAGCACTTATACGCCTCAAATCACTGCATTCCGTCTCGGAAGGGTTAGGTTATGTTAGGTTCCTTCTTAAACCGACCCAAAAATAGGAGCCTCCGTCGACTTATTTTGATCCGTCGACTTATTTTGATCTCTTTAAATATATTTTGCTGTCCAATTTGGTGATCATTTACTATTTTTGACTGTTATATTTGACTATATCTGGTGATAAGTTGAACATAAGCCATAAGTAAATGAATAGTTATTCTTTGCTAAAGAGAGAATATTTATACGTTTTTAGAAATTCGTGTATTATATAAATAATACAATATTAGACAACGGGGCTTAATCGAGTTGGTAAGTATTTAAATGTAATACGTACCTATTTAATTTTCGATGTTTAGACATAATTTTTAATTATTAATTACAAATAAGTTACAATTTTCTTTGTTGTGGAGGATTATAGAACTTTAAATAACATCCAAAAGATCGTTGTCTTTGAATAACGAATGATGGATTTTACAATTTTTTGTTACCCGGTGCAGTGAACCTAAACTATTGGTTTATGGTAATTCCGAAGCTTAAAAACCGTGTCGGACGAGGTGTAAATATCAGTGTACAACGCTCATTTGCATTTGCACGTGCAGCGATCATTTCTCCCACGTACGTGCAAGCTCTGGAAAGAACTGCCTGCTTCGGTGTTTCCCGAGCGCTATGATACGTCCTTCTTCAAACGAGGTTTAAAGAGAGTTCACCTTTCACGGTAGGCAGCGGCTTTGCTGTGTCCTGACATTGCTGAAGTCCATGAGCAGCTGTTATCACTTTCCATCAGGTGGGCCACTTGCTCGTCTGCCACCAATGGCAATAAAAAAATAAAAAATATAAGAAACGCTTTTTAGAGTAGTCTCTAGGATACGTTGTGATCTAAGAAATAGTAGTGGCGTTCATTGATAATAAGCATTAATGAATATTTAACGTATCCGAAGCAGACATCGAACAGTTTATGCAGAACACGCACCTAAGACTAATAACCCAGAATCCAAAGAAGAAATGCCCGTAAATCATCCTCGGTATATTTATGCGGCCTCTTATTGAACACATCAAATATAGCTTCAATATTTGAAAAGAGTGTGATAAAGGGAGAGCAAGAAAATACGTGATTCGATGTGTATTTGCTAAAAGTGTATTCAAACGAAAATGACCGTTACGAGCCATATATATACTCACTCATAAGCGATTTATACTTGATACATTTAAGTTAGGATGATGATTTGAATACTTTCTAAAACCGTATGACACGGTAACCTTGCAATCGAAAGGTTTAAGTTCCACTTATTGCAATCTTATACATAATATATAGTAGAAGGATTAAGATAAGACTGACATAAAATAAAAATATATAAAGAATGAAAATGTAGCAAATCTAATATTATTATATTGGATTTATAATAAAAACTTCACTTCACTTGGCAAAAAGCAAAATGGCGGCATCCTAATCTAAGTTTTATAAGTACTTCCCAACTTGGTATCCAAAACCTAACGAAAGGATTTTCGCGATTAAATCCAGCCGTCAATCCAACTGTCCAAACCACACCTGGCCTCTGAGTGGGATTGAAGTATAAGCGGTATTTAACACGTAAATGGTAGATTATATCTGGTGTCTTATTCATTATTTATTGCTGGAATATTTACTCAACAACAAAACAGTAAAATATAAAAATTGTGATGTTTTCAATAGCAGATCATCTCATTACATATTACCATAGAATTCTTATTAACCTCTCCGGCTAAGTTAAGTGCTTGTAGTAGAAATGTCATAATGTCAGTAGTGCAATGGATAAGGACCACCTAAGACCACAGAATCACAAGTCTTACACCTAAAGGATTATACTACCTACGCTTAGGTTCTAAGTCAACCTACACAAACTACTAAACGCCTATCGAACTGCATAACTGATGGTCTTTGATTAGCACCTAAATAGAAACAGTGAATGCATATGGAAATAGGAGCGTTATATGTGACAGAGCACAATACATTTATGTTGAAAAGCATAGAAAGCAATAAAGTGAATAAGTGAAGTGAAGTAAACGTTGCTACACTATTTTACTACTATTTAATTAGCCATATAGTACAGAGGGCCTTTGTCGAAAGACAAGCTGTTAAGAGGGGAGATAAGCCGAATGCCGAGAATATGTTTTAGTTTAAGTTAATTTATAGTTTCTTACCTATTTTGTTATATTTTAAGTAAGATTTTGTCAAATAAGTTAAAATCTAACAGTAATAAAGGCTTATTTTATTTATTTTATATAATACTAGATGTTCCCGCGGTTTCACCCGCGTTTATCAATACTGCGCCGCCCCCGTGGGTCGTAGCGTGATGTTATATAGCCTATAGCCTTCCTCGATAAATAGGCTATCCAACACTAAAATAATTTTTCAAATCGAACCAGCAGTAATCACGCAGAATAAACCAGGAGAAACATCGTTTGTACTATGACTGTAATGGGTAATTATTTTGCTACAATGTTATTTTAAAACTGCGATATCTCCTAAGATATTCATTGAAATCGAATGATGTAAAGGCCAATTTTGTTTTAAATTAAATACTTGTGATGAATAACGTATTTATTTGGATAAGGATTAATATCATGTTTATAATAATACCTTCGCAAATAATGCATTATTTTAGAACAAATTTGGTTAGCATAAAAATGGTTATAGTGAGCCAACCTTAAAAGATAGACATGCTGTCGCGGACTTTTTTTTAGAACTTTTAAAGGGGAACAATTCTGTCATACATGATTTTTGCGAAACTTTAACTGTTTACGCAGCGCACGCAGCGGAAGCTCTCAAAAGGAAAAAATACCCTCCGATTTTGAAACATTCTTCATTGGTGTTCAGCTCCTATTGATCTTAGCGTGATGATATATAGCCTTCCTCGATAAATGGGCGCTATCTAACACTGAAAGAATTTTTCAAATCGGACCAGTAGTTCCTGAGATTAGCGCGTTCAAGCAAACAAACAAACAAACAAACTCTTCAGCTTTATAATATTAGTATAGATACAAATAAATAAAATTTAAGTGTCTGTTTGTAATGTCAAAATAGGTAACAGCTTTTTATCTAATGCGTATGAAAGTATATAAGGTACCTACACGAAAACATCTATTTTTAAAATTTTTGCCAGTCTGTCTGTCCGTTTGTTCCGGCTAATCTCCGAAACGGCTGAACGGATTTTTACGGGGCTTTCACTGGCAGATAGCTGATGTTATAAGGATAAACTTAGGCTACTTTGATTTAAAAAAAAAATAGGGTTCCGCTGAGACAAACACTTTTTAGTTAAAATCAACGCGGACGAAGTCGCAGGTAACAGCTAGTTTTTATATATAATACACAACAATATATTTTCTACTGCATCTATGACGGGACAGCGTAAAAAATTAACATCTATTTAATGTCTTAAAGATTTCATCCAACTAATTAAATTTAAAATATTATTCCTCATATATAAAGCTGTTAAAGCAAGGCTTTTAGGTTTTTACTATATCTATACTAATATTATAAAGCTGAAGAGTTTGTTGGTTTGTTTGTTTGAACGCGCTAATCTCAGGATCTACAGGTTCGATTTGAGAAAAATATTAGATAGCCTATTTATCGAGGAAGGCTATAGGCTATATAACATCACGCTACGACCCACGGGGGCGGCGCAGTAACTATAAACGCGGGTGAAACCGCGGGAACATCTAGTACGAAATATAATATGTAGATACAACAAGAGGGTTCTCTCAAGAGAGCCATAGTTAAGCCTACTTTTCGTCCTTATCCTCGCCGCCTCCCAAGAGGTTTTAGGTCGGGTTTCATGTAACCTAATACTTCTACTACATACCTATTAAACGCACGCAACTTCAACAATATTATACACTAGTATTAAACCTACACTTTTCATATATTTTAAATTCCAACGTTGACATTCTTTAAACTGTGCTGATAATTGATATATGTTTAAAATTTCTGGAATCAAATAGTAGGTGTATGCTTGGTAAATTTACAAAATATATTATATACCTAATTGAAATATCAGTGTATCTTATCTTATGTGGGGTGCCAGTCAGTGCAGACCGGCGACACTTCGACCCAATGGGATCTTTTGTGTCGACACTCTCCCAATAACGACTGCCATAGATGTTCATGGCACGCGGGACCAATGGCTTAACGTGCTTTCCGAGGCACGGAGCAGGCGATAATTGTCAATCAATACGCACATCATTTCGAAAAGTTATAAAACTTCCGAAAGTCAGAGGTTCGCGACGTGGGTTCGAACCCGAGACCCTCTGTATTGCAGTCTGTTTGTCTCCCCACTGAGCTATCGCTGCTCTAAATATCAGTGTAACTGAAGCCTAAAATTTGTTTAGCCGTTGCCTTTTTCCAGGGCAATATTTTTTCTTGGCTAATGGCATGCCATTAATGCATTGAGTTGCTAGGATGTACAATTTGCCGATTAGATTTTAATTATGGCTCAATATAGTACACTGTCATAACAGACAGCCAGATAAAATGTAAGAAACTTACTTTGTTGAACACACTAACACCTCATAAACAAAGAAAACAAAAAGGCAGCCTATGAATATTTAAAAGAAACCATTTTGCTCAGAAACTAAACGAATTTCTTTGTACAATGTAAATTCTCTGTTGGTAGACTTGCCATACATTGTATTAAATATTAACAAGACAGTCCTCTTTAAAACATTTAGAGCACGCTTCACCTTGATCGGAGGTCGCTTGTTATTTTAGAATACTGACACAAAACTTCCTCATAATTAATCTGCTGATATGAAAATATATGCTAAATTTATTTTAGTTGTCCGAGCGGGTTTAGTAACTTCTAGCTACCTATACTACTGGACATGAATAAAAATAGCATCTATTTGTGGATATCATTACCACGTGTAGAGTTACTGGAACATGGAAAATGCCGTTTTTTTTTTTACTCGCGTAATAAACTACTGCCAGAATTTTCAATCCACATGTATGTTTTCTATTCGGTTATATGTCCTTATTATCAATGCATGCCGTATTTTTATGAGATATACCATGAAAATATGATCTCATCATAAATCATACAACATATTTAGATTTGTATGTACATATTTGTTACAAATTTAAATAAATAGGTATCTTTAAAATACGACAGCTAACATCACCACTCTTTTAACTCTTTTTATAATATTTAAAATATATTAATATACGACTAGATTAAAATACAAAATGTCATATAGTTTGTGAATATCTAATACACACTCCACCGAAAGAATAGTCTCGAAGTTATACAGGGAAACATTATAAATATCTATACCATGATGCTATACAAATATACTACATGTCACAGATATACCGCACAACCTCAAACACCCCAATTAGATTATTAAATCGTAATAATAATATAATCATTAAAATTATCCTTATTGTGCGCGGATAGTATTGGTATATTACAATAAATCTAACATTATTGCCTTTATTGCATCAAAAACCTTATTGCCTTGAATTATGATACATTTTCGTTTATTTCAGCTGTTTAATAAATGGGTGACTATAATTTAATTCGTTTTAATTATTTTAGGGATAAAAAATTACCTATATTAAAAAATGCTGGAATTGATTCAGAACCTATTTTGAACAAACTACTTTCAGGATGTGCGTTTATTATGTTACATTTTGTATATTAAACCATAGATCAATTATCAAATAGGTACTTGCATACATAATCATACCCGAGTAACCAATTACAAAATGATTTCAATGTAAGGTTATATGGGCAGCACGCATTGTTTAATAAGACCACGTGTTACGGAACATAAGACTAGACTGGCCACCTTCCAGACAGCACTTTGCGTCAATCTTTATAAATAATTCGAATGTTTGCCAACAAACATAACGTGCGAGAAAAGTGGGTGCGTTGACGATGGATATGAGTTTTATTGAAAGAGTTTCAGAGAAGACAATAATATAGAGTCAAAATTCAAATCTCTTGTCACCACCCTGCCGTCTTTCGCCGTCGCCATTGTGTCTAGTTCCCAGTCCTAATACAGCATTTATATGACACCATAATGCTGTCGACCTTCAGTTATATAATCATCCATCATCTTTCTTGCTGCTTCAATGGCAAAAGCACAATAATTAATTATTTATTAGCTCACGTTCTGTTCATGTGTTTTAGAGGAAGTGAACTGTCGTTATATACTTATATAAAGCTTCTGTGCGTGTGTTTGCCTAAACGGCTGGACCGATTTTGATGAAATTTTTTGTGCGAGTTCATGTGGATTAGAGAATTGTTTAGATTTGGTTTTTTTCTTTAGTTTTTTCGTGTGTACAGGACAACGTCTGTCGGGACAGCTAGTAGTTTATATCTTTCTTTAGGTACTGCGTATACTTGTCTTAAATAACATATCAAGCCATTGGTACTCTGATTCAAATATATATCAAGAACACACCTCTTAAATAGGGTTCTGCTACAAGTGTCATATAGTTAGTTATTTTCTTTTAATTAGTCTGCTGCCCGCCTATTCTTAAGCGATTACCGTAAGCCTGTCTATGTTACACCAGGGGAATAAGTCGGGCCTTGATGACATAGAAAAATCCTTTTATTCCGTTCTTGAAGAGCCCCACAATGAAGTCCCATGAGATAAATATGGCAAGGAAATCACCCGTAAAAGAAAACTATTTGGAAGCTTGGTACGCGACCATCCTGCTTCTAAAAGAAGCGCGATAGTCAAGAGTAGCAGGCATTGTCTATCGAAAATTTTTGATCAGAATATACATATGTATATCTAATGCCATCAAAACCATAACTTGTAAAAAAAACAAGTCTCGCAACTTAGTTCTTCTACCGTAGAAAGTTGTGAGATCCATGTAACACCAAGTCGGTTAATTTATTCAGTCCCTACTTAAAGAACCTTCTGTCTTAAGTTATTACGTAATTAGCTAACCTAACAACATCTTATAATGACCATATCAATATTAAAGTTTTAAATAAATAGATTGCCATCGCATGAAAAAACAATGTTTCTCACAAGTAATACATATTATATTAAATTAGATTGTTTATGCCTGCCTGGTTACTGAAAATTCAGGCTTCTAGTTTTATCCACAACGATGTTATAGGGGGGTCGAAAATGGCCTGAACTGTTTTGAGAAAAGGATGGTACGGCCGTGCCGCTTTTTTGCTTGACTTGAGATTTCAATCATAGAAGTGGTGATGGTTGGTTGTGTAGTTTAATACGTTGCATTAACCAAATTCATTACACACGCTTCTGTAGTTATGGTTTTAAAAGCTCAGGCACGTTTACGCATTTGTTCATCGTTCAAAGAGGTTAATGAAAGTATAAAATGTTTGTATCAAATTCAATGAACAGCTTTATCTAAACAAAGAAAGTGAGCACTTCACAGGTTTCCACGGCGTAGTGCAGGATATTATACAATGTGGAAAGTTGTTCAGCTGTTTCGAAAAACCATATTTGTTTCAACAAAACAGCTTCCAAGTCTTTAAAATAACTACGGGTATATTTTATATCGAGTCAGAAGTTTCCTTTATTTAACAAAGATAAACCGGTACTAGTGAATGGTACAGTTTTGAAACTTGTTTGAAAGTGTTGAAATATTCAGTTGTTTAAGTTAGACCGATCGATGGTACAGAGATTTTTACACTCACAAAACAGTAAACGTTATGGGATAGACTTTAAACTTTTTGCATAATTATGATTAATTTTTAAACTGTTATTAATAATTTTTTATTTATCCTACTTGTAAGGATGCATAAAGGTGTAGAAAAAGAAATATTTCATACATACATACATTTCCACGCCTGTTTCCCAGAGAGGTTACTACGGATTTCCATTTGCTACGATCCTGTCGCACTTCTCTAGCTAAATACACTTTCATCACATTCCTCATACACGCTCACCGGTTTAATGTGCTCTTAACCTGGCCTTTGTCCAGAATGAAATATTTCGCTTACTAGATACGTTATTTAAGTAACGTTAATACCTCCCGTTTAAAGAGATTGCAATTCCCTCTGATCATCATCTCGTCTTATCTTTGTTAGACAATGTGTACACTCAAGTAAACGATATTGGCATTAACTATACTAAGAACTTCTATCGCTTTCAGGAACTGCGCGAAACTCATTACACACACTTAAAGCAGTAATGCACATTTACCAGTCAATTGTGGCACTTTCCGCCGGTGTCTCAAACTTGATCTAATTTACGGAACATCAGAACATAAATCAGCTCGCAGTGGAGTTAGTCAGGAGTACGACAATTGAGTGACAACCGACGTCCTGTCACGCGGGGCTCAATTGATAACGATCCTTAAAACAATTGGGAACCGCAGCGCCGGCGTCAAAGGCAATCAAATTGTTCTGTAGATGTGTATACAGGTATTTGTCCAAACGAAACGTAATTTATTGCTATAAGATTCTGTGCTGACTTTTTGGCTGGTTTACCGTGGCAATAGCCCCCTATTGTATAATTTATATTTAGTGACAACAGGCCAGATAAGAAGTGCCACTCATACGTTTGGAAACTATAATTAAAGTATCAATGTGCATCCAGGAAGACATTTAATATTTAATACAAGATATTACGCGACTGTACATTTTTATCCATGAAAAGAAGGTTGCGTCGTGCGCGTTGTGCATTACTGTATTCGAATGATCTCTCTATGGTCGGTTCCTCATGTCTGAGGATCGTGATCATCGTTGGATAATCCACACTTGGATCGAACGATTTGCCTCCATCGGTTCCTGTTCATGGCACTTCTGACCACCGAGCTGAGTTTGGTTGAAGATGAGTGCTTTACTTGATCAGTCTATCTGGTTGGGGACCGTCTTCGAGCTCTCTTTTGATGAAATTTTTTGTGTGAGTTCAAGTGGATTCGAGAATGGTCTAGATTTGGTTTTTGTTCTTTTTTTTTTCGTTATTACGGGACAAC
This sequence comes from Catocala sponsa, assembly GCA_963564715.1. Taxonomy (NCBI): domain Eukaryota; kingdom Metazoa; phylum Arthropoda; class Insecta; order Lepidoptera; family Erebidae; genus Catocala; species Catocala sponsa. Next base: position 27,303,798 of record OY751333.1, on the reverse strand, counting down.
TTCTGTCGGGACAGCTAGTTTTGTGTCAAATCGTATGTGTTGTTTCCCTTACACTCTTGTTAAAAAGAAGAAGCATTTTTTTATCATAAGTACAAGTATCTATTTTTTACGAGATTAAACATTTTATGTGTTTTTTTTTGCTTACATTTGATAATTCATCACAAAACACCGCAACATGTCATTACAAAGAAGAAATATAACATTTTAATTCATCTAATAAATAGATATGAAGGTTTATAAAGATGTCTGATTGTTTGCACAAATAAAGGTATACATCCATACATACATAGATTCACGCCTATTTCCCAGAGGGGTAAAGGTATACATGTCCAGGTTTAATGAATAACCTGTGAATATGTAATCTCGTGGGATTCACGCGGTTAAAGCCGCTGACAGAAGCTAATTTATAATAATACTAGCTGTCCCGCACAACTTCGTCTGCTTCAGGTTAGAAATGTTTGCCCGTTTAAAAAATAACTATTCTATCTTTTAAGTTGGACCAAATTACAGATGGTTACGAAGTTTGATCAAAATCGGTTCAGGAGTTTAGGAGTCCATAGCGGACAAACAACGTGACACGTAATTTATATAAATTAAGATTTACTGTGAAATTAATTTATATAATATTATTATTGCGGCTTATTTTGTTTACAACTAAGTTTATTTAGAGTTACTTTAAAGTAATTCATGTTTACGTTTACATATCTACGTTCCTTTAAGCAAACCAAACTAATGGTTCGAAGTGAGTTTTACAGATAACCAACAAATCAAATGCGACATAGATCGGGCGGAATTCTATATTACATTCGACAGCTCGACAAGGCTGGATGACAGCAGGCGGTCCGTACTCTAAATTGGGACAATTCTAGCCAAAAAGTAATCCACAAGCTGACAAATTGCAAGTTTCCTCCAAGTCTCATGATGGATCGGCTGTCATCTCCTATTGAAGATAAAGCGGCATTTTAGGGCAATTTGTAGGATGTTGTTTGTTATACAAAGAACCAGCCCTTAATGGACGCTAAGTATTCAATGAAACGTTATCCCGTTGGATACCGTTTCAAGTTCACAAGAAAATGTAATATGTTTTTAGACGTACCGGAAAGAATCAATATTACATATACTTTAATTTCCGGACTGTCAGAATTGGAATGAAACGTTCCAAACTATTAAAAAGATGTCTCGTACAACAGAGATCCCAATTTAGAAAAAAAACATTTTATGTTTTGTTTATTTGCTGTAGTGTTTTTCTTCTTTGTTTTCGATATTTTTATCAATAGTGCCAGCTACGTTAAATGCTAGTTAACATGAGGAGTGGTTCCTATCTGTAGTGACAATTACTATGTCACGTTCGCAAGTTCGTTCGTTCAAGACTACGCCGAGCGAAATGTGCTAAAACAGGCGGTCACAGTTAAGTGAATAAAATCAACACTTTTTGTTGAATACAAATATAAAATATACATTTACCATAACAATGAATGTGTTTACAATAACTCCGTGTAAAAAACTTAAAATAATTAATATTTTCGCCTACAAAATTACGTACAAATGCAAAAACGTAAGCTCGTGTTACGTGATTTTTAGATTATAACAGTAGAAATCTATCCTATTTTACAGCTTAAACGAAACATAAATAGTTATATTACAATTTGTCCGTCCCAAATATTTAAGTTATTGGTTGGCAATAAAGATACATATTTATCAAAAAAGTACTTCAAATCCTCCATACAATTTTACTATGGCGGCCGCGGGTCGATTTGAATATGCGCCGCACGAGCTCTGTCATTATCTGTCTTACGCTCGGCGCAGTCTTAACCATTTAGCTACCGCTACTGGTTAAATGTAGATAATGTCTCTTGAATTGCTGCCGAAAAATGAGTCTTATCAACATATATTTTCTTTTGAACCTTATCAATTGGCTTTTGTCACCCACATATCGCAAATTTCTCAATATGTAATCAAAGACAACTCATTGCCGCAGCTTTTAATATTTTGTTGTAACTGACAATTTCCTGGCCGAGAAACTAATTTGGACCAAAAGATTACAAAAGTCGTAAAACGATAAGAGTTATTATGGACGCGTAACATCTTTGAATTACACATAAGTATGTAAGAAAATCGACTCGAAACAACGTCTATAACAATAAATTAACCAAAAATAAGAATAACAATTCCAAGTATCACTTGATTTACTGTTAACATTAACATTTGGAAATCATTTGGTGCCATTGAACAATAGCGGCCTAGGGCGCAAGACGAATGGTGCCGTAACGGAGTGGAAATAAAGGTTATCGTACTGAACTTGGAGGAACTTGGCTCGAGTTGGCGCCGGGCCAGCTCGCCCGGGATCTGCGGATCTGTTACATAAGTGTTACAAAGGCTTTCGCAACTTTACTCAACGCCTGTAACATTATTTGAAAATAAACGAGCAAACTTTAATAATATGCATTCATGACATTTATTTCTATGTTCGCGTCGAATTCGACATTAAACTTTGTAAAATTCAAGTTGAATGAAACGAAAGGCTTCATAATTCGCAGCAGTGACATAAAAAGAATAATTATGTGATTTTGTTTATGTACACGAAGTACTAAAAAGAAACATAAATCACTTTTATTTAGGTTTTGTTAAGAGGTTGCTTGCAACGTTATGTCTTAGCCAGTAATTCACATAAGTATTATACAAAAAAGTATTATATCATGTCAAAGTATTATATCATGAAAATGTTCCGCACATATTTTCACTCTCTAAAGCAATTTAAACTTTAGTGATATTTGATGAAATAATATATGTATAATAAATCTTAAACATATAATAAAATAAATGTAATGCCTTAATGTCGTGTCTTCGTAACCTTAATATAGTTATGTTCCATATACAAAGTTTTCACCGTCAGATTTTTTAATATATTATGATATTTAACAAAACATAAATAAATAAAAATGATTGTCGCTTTAATTAGTTTAATCGTTAGTTAGTTCCTGAAGTTTAACACGTGTCATGACAGCCTAACATAATTTTACAAAGTATAGGTATTTAAATGTCGGTTGATTTACGTAAATCGCAGTTCACACACTTATCGAACACGGCAATCGACTTATCAGAATTTAAAAAAAGCTGATTACTGTTATTAATAAAGTAGTAAAATCGCTATCTTTGAGTCGAAGGTCAGTAGCTGATAATGTTATCGGAAACCTTGCCACGTAGCACAGTTCGATGCCCAGTTGTATGAACAGCAGAGGTGACCGAAAACTTTGATAACATGTCCCTATTTAGAAGCCAACTTTCCGAGCCTAAAACCCATTTTTACTCTTTCAAATATAATTTTAACATATTTTACCGTAAAATTAACAGCATAAATTCACTATGATATATTGAAGTCAGTCTTCATCACAAGGTAGAAATATCAGCGACACGAAGGAGATACGAAAAGTGAAAACTTCAAAATAAATAGGCAAAGACAAAACAGTTCGGTATCTATTTCTCCCCTGTTTATCAATCTATTTTCTTTCTTATTCAAAAACGAATGTAAAAGAGGGGAAATATTTTAGGAAAATTGTAATATTAAAATTTCAGTGAGACCATGGTTTATTTTCGACCACTCAGCGAACACTAGTAACCATGTGCTTAGAATGATTACCATCGATGTATAATCACGCAAATCCTTTTATGTCGCATGGGTATGTAGAAACCCATTGGTTCTGTTACAACCAACATCTTTTACATTTGAACCAGCAGATACCAAATCATTGACATAAAATGATAACGACCTATTTTCCTAGAAACTAGATATTATGTTAATCAGTTGTTCACATGAATACTATTTTCCCAGAGATGATAATGCAAAATGAATAGTTTTCCCTGTTGTCTGTACCTACGGCGCCTCTTTTCGGTCCATTACTTAATGGTTTTAAAAAGGCTAGTATTTAATTGCACACCAAAATATATTTAAAGAGATCAAACTAAGTTGACGGAGCCTCGCTTCGCGGGGCTCCTATTTTTGGGTGAGTTTAAGAAGGAACCTAACATAACCTAACCCTTCCGAGAGGGAATGCAGTGATTTGAAGCGTATAGGTGCTAGTTATGATATAATTTGGTAAGTATATTTTGGTGTACAATTAGTATTTTTGGTGGTCATTATATTTAATCCCTTTTAAAAAGCATAGTCGGTGTTGAAGAACAACAGGAATTAAGCAGGTTTCTTTAATTTGAGTTAAAAGCAAAAGTAAGGACATAATACTTAAAACTTTTTGGTACTTCGAGCTTACAATTGTGTCTTAAAAAAATCACTTGAATAAAATGCAAGATTGCTATAGTTTCGAATAGCAATTTAGCATTTTGCGGATACAAATGACATAAGCCTTTGTAACACAGTAAAATATGTGAATGTAAACAATCGTAATAACTAATAACGATAGTAATTCTATTATAACTGAACCTACTATTTATTCTTGTTGACTTCCTGCAGTTGGAATACCAAACATTATTTATTTATTTGAAAATAGTTTCATTGCATAAAATAATTATATTTCCATTTAAAGTTAATAATTTACTATATTATATCTAATAATAAAATAAAATATTTTAAAAACCATTTACGGAAATACAGACTAGGATATTAATTGTCACACATGTCTACATTTAAATGGATATGAATACAACAAACTTTTCTTAAAATAATTGAAAATATATAGTATGTTTTCAATTAATTTAGCAATCTACACTAATATTATAAAGCTGAAGAGTTTGTTTGCTTGTTTGTTTGAACGCGCTAATCTCAGGAACTACTGGTTCGATTTGAAAAATTATTTTAGTGTTGGATAGCCTATTTATCGAGGAAGACTATAGGCTATATAACATGACGCTACGACCCACGGGGTGGCGCAGTAACGATAAACGCGGGTGAAACCGCGGGAACATCTATTATTTATATAAACTTTATATCATATTGTAATTTGTTTTCACTGATGCTTATCATCTATCAGGTTCCCACAAATAGCCCCTTAGCTTTGTCCATTCTAAAACTTGTTATATGCATCCAGGCTTATAATGTTAACACGCATAGCCACAGCAGCGAGGGCTTATGGGTTATCGCATGAATGGGATTAGTCATCATACGATACTTGGTATCTTGCGACACTTTTACGTAAATAATAATTGTTATGCTCGCAATATTTCAGTGCGGACATATCGATAACGCGACTGTAGTACATTCTAGACGATAATAGAAATTTTGACCTCTATTAGATGATCTCCTCAAAGCATTGTAGATACACGGCTGTGCATGGTCTCAATAAACTAACAGATTGTAGCTGAAAAATGTTTATTTTAATATTAGTAACGGGTGACTCTAATTATTCGCAATGTTAGTACAGTAGTAAAATTGTTTAACAATAGTATTTTAAAGTTTCAAATGATGTATTAAATAGTGTTTTATAAAAAACTAGCTTTTGCCCGCGGCTTTGCTCGCGGTAATTTAGAGTTTGACAATCAATTCGGGTTGTACTCTGCTTGTAATAATATAATTCAATCATGATTCGAAAGACACGTGGCGCCATCTATTATCCTAATATATTATTTTCCTCGGGAACAGTAATTTTTTTCGGGATGAAAGGTAGCCTATGTCCGTTTCTGTACACTTGACAACGTATATGCAAAATTTCAGGATGATCAGTTTAGTGGTTTAGGCGTGAAAAGGTAACAAACAAACAAACTCGTTTTCGCTTTTATAATATTAGTTAGGATAAACAACGCGATAAAATCCGTATAAAGTTTGTTTAATTTCAATGTATAACATTCGCGTAAACATAAGACAATATAAATGTTACTACAGTTTACTTATTGTTTTTGATAATAGTAATATTAGACTACACAACAATAATAAAGCAATCACACAAGTCATTGATCAGTTTCCGAAAACTATGAGGTATTCTTATTTGCTTTTTAACAATATTACTAATTGAAAAATGTATACGTACATATATTAAATAAAAGATTGGAAAAATAAGATTGTTTAATAAGCCCGTTACGATATGTTAAAAAGAATTGCCGAGTATTCAAATTAACCCATTATAATTAACTTTATAAGAATAAGTAATAATTCAATATAGTATTGCGCAATTGTCAGCCTCGATGACGTAGTGGTTAGTGTAACTGACTGCCACGCCTGAGGTCGCGGGTTCGATTTCCGCACAAGTCAAACATTTGTGTGCATGAACATGGATGTTTGTCTTGGTCTGGGTGTTTCTATGTATAATATGTATGTATTTACAAAAGAAAAGTATATAAGTATGTATGTTTATCCATTGTCTAGTACCCATAGTATAAGCTCTGCTTAGTTTGCGCTACATGGTGTTGTGTGTATGTGATAGAATAGAATAGAATATTATTTAAATAAGGCGATATTTTGCCACAAACAATTTGCATAGTACGAATGCCATTAGTACGAACGTATTGATTCGATGGAGTCACAAAGAGCGATATTACTTCATCTTATGTAAGGTACTTACATCCTTACCGACGTACGTAACCTCTGCGTACTACAGTGACATCACAATACTACGCACTTTACTTTCTTCGCGCTAGTGTAAAACAAAATTGTCAAGTGATGTCCTGAAACACAGATTTATCCTAGTTCAGGCAGGCTTAAACATAATCTTTTGAACTTCATTTATTTTGTATACACTAAAAATTAACATAGTTTAAGAATTAATTTTAATTTAAGCTTAAATTATTTAACAATGATGTAATATGTATGATATAGTGTAAGAAAGTATTTTATTTTTTCTGTCAATAAATAAATATTATATTATTATATTATTCGACTAATCAATCAATCAGCCCACCGCAGTCCACTGCTGGACATAGGACTCTCCCATTTTACGTCACAACTTCGACTAATAAGCATGTGTATTTGTCGTATCTGTTATGCAAGGTGAAACAGAAAGGTGTGGTCATAGTTAAGAGTCACATAATATAGCCCACGTACAATGGAAAACCGCGAGAATTAAATTTGTATCCATTATTTTCACGAAGATATTGAATTTTCTTTTTATCGACTTATAATTAATATCAGCATATTCTAATCGATACATAAAAACACTATAGGTACTGCATGCACGTGTATTTGTTTTTAAGAATTACAAAAGCCTTTTTGTAAGTTTTGTTCACTTTTGCTATCTTAATAGGGTCATTGACCATTACCCCAAATGTGGATACTGTTACCTATTCATTGTTTACAATACAGCTGGTCGTTCCAAAATATGTAGAGCGGTGACCCCACAGCTTCGCACAGTTGTAACTCGTTTTGTATCGATATTTAAATAACTTGTACTATGGGTACTAGACAATGGATAAACATACATATTATATACTTCTTTTTTGTAAATACATACATATTATACGTAGAAACACCCAGACCAAGACAAACATCTATGTTCATGCACACAAATGTTTGACTTGTGCGGAAATCGAACCCGCGACCTCAGGCGTGGCAGTCGCTTACACTAACTACTACGGCATCGAGGCCGACTAGATGGTTTATATGTATTTAATTTCTTTTTTATTTTATTTATTTGGGATCTCCACTGCAATTTACACAGAATTTTTCACATAAGTATTAGGAATGTGTCCCTTCAATTATAGGAGACCACAACATGCAATAATAAAAGGCAAATTAACAACTAAGATTAAAAGTTAAAACAATTTAAAATATAATGTGGTTTATAACCAAAACCTGTATAAAGTGCAATAGGTATTAATGTTTATCATAAAATACGACGCACCAAGTTGACACAAAAGTTACACGTAGGTATAAAACGAAAAATAATAATCTATATATTAATACGTGAAGCAAAAACTTTGTACCCCTTTTTAAGGAAATTGCGCGAACGGAGGAGCATGAAATTTGGCACAGTTAAAGTTTATACGGAGAAGGGGCGAATCCTAATACTTATATAAAATATGCATTAGAAATACATTAAATTAATGAAAAAACAGTACACGCACACAACCATGCGTTTTACACACGCAGTCGAAGCGCGTAACTATGGTTACATATATCAATATATAATGACATTATATATATCAGCAATATCTTACAGGTAAACTTTGGTCAAAATTCGAGCACTAGGCGACCGCTAGTACGTTATATATTAATGTTTATAAAAAAATACGACTCACCAAGTTGACACAAGAGATACACGTAGGTAAAAAACGAATATATGAATTACCTATAGAACAACTTTACTTTGCTACTTATACTTAAGTAACAAAACTAAAGCAAAACATGATTATGTAGTTAGTACCTACTTATGTACCAACATGCGATAATGCGAAAGTAATTGCAATATTTTTTTCTTATTGAGTGTTTATAAGATGTTCATTTAAACGTGTAGTTAAATTTGTATATTTTATATACTTACTAGATGTTCCCGCGGTTTCACTCGCGTTTATCGTTACTGCGCCGCCCCCTTGGGTCGTAGCATGATTTTATGTAGCCCACAGCCTTCCTCGATAAATAGGCTATCCAACACTAAAAGAATTTTACAAATCGAACCAGTAGTTCCTGAGATTAGCGCGTACAAACAAACAAACGAACTTTTCAGCTTTATAATATTATAGTTTAGATATGACAGTTTAAATTTGATAATTTTAAAGTAGAAATACCGTCATTTTTATAGGAAAGGCTTAGGCCTTTCTTATAAAAATGACGGTATTTCATAAGAATCTTATTTACTATAAGTATTTCAGTTTAAAAGGATTAGTCTACATAATATTGTCTTCTGTTTACGCGAATGTTATTCATTGAAATTAAACTACTATATACGGATTTTATCGCGTTGTTTATTTGACACTGTTACACTGTTAAACTGAAATACTTATGGTAAATAAGGTTCTTATGAAACTGTATGGTAACTCTATGAACTATATTGGAAATAGGTAGTCGGTAAATAGAGCCTCATTACCGACATGTCACCCGATGGCCACTTTTGTTAGCAGAAACTATTATAACTGAATTTATCGCCAATTGTTAGAAGTGTGTTATATAATGTGAATCCCCTATTGACAAAACCATATCATAAGTGACCATCTTTTATGTAACCACTAAAATGTACCAATCGACGTTTTTGGTAATATTTCAAGTACTTCCAATTTTGAAGAACTCATAGAAAGAGGCGAGGCAACGTTTAAAGAGAACTCGGCAACAATAACTATCAAATTAAAATAGTCGCACACGCCAACAGACACAACGTAAAAATAGTTTGACAGTTCCTTTGATGTTAACAGTTGAACACGTTTTTATAAATAGTCTAAATAGCACTTAGAAATAGCAACAAATAACAATGGCCCCAAAACAAATTATTACAATGTTGGCGGTAGTCTGTTTAAAGTTTATGATATTTTGGTACTTGGCGACATTATAGTTCGTACGACATAATTGCGATTGACCTTAGATAAAACGGACATTCATAGTAATATTTTAAGACATTTAGTTTAAAGTGTATACACATCTACATATGTATATAAAGAGAGAGTAGAAAAGATAGTAACAAATTCCAAAAAACATAAAACGGCGGTCAATGTAAATAAAAACAAAACGCACCTTTGTTTGTGCCATTTTGGCACTCTGTCTGTAAGTCGCACGCTTGCCAAAACTCAGTATTTCCAATGTATACAGCAACATTTCCCACACAGTTATTATATACACCTAAAATGTATACACATTTCGTTTCAGTCACTAGTTCACTTACACAAATTTTTTGGAGTCACAGTACCTAGTATATCAATGTAGGTGTTCACTTTGATACGACACTTTAGAGGGTTCGTTGAGGGTGCTCGAGTCCAAAATGTTTTTGTTGACAAATTAGTTATGTGAGCTCTCGTCGGGCGTCCGTCACCGAACTAGCGCGGCCGCACTTGCGAAGTGACCGGCGATGCGCGCGCGCTCCCGACCGCTCATTAAATAATAGCCAGATAAAAGATTATCTATTGAGGCGTCCTCGGTCAATATGACTTTAAATTACGTATTTATCGCGGTACACCACCGGGTAACATGACCAAGGAGGTCATCATATAGTTAGACATTGTACTGAGTACACGATCGTCAAAAATTGGAGCGCGAACATTTGAAACGAATCAGGTAATGTCTGAGAGACGGTAAGTTTTATCAAATAAATTGATTTAAAAACTGAAAATGGTCACGTGAAAATAAGCGAAAGAGGAGGAAAAATTGTGGTAGTGGTCGAGAAGACTCAATTTTCAGTAATAGAGAAATGATACAGTAAGGTGTAGTACACAATAAAAGTAGCGCGTCAGCAAATATGTTTTGCACAAACGTCACCGCACCGAGAAATGACCGTTATTAACAATTTAATTAAAGTTTAATCCAAGTCGCGGACACTACGTAACCTATCTACAGTCGGAACGAAACTGACAGTGATATATCCAAAGGTCCGCAGCCGGCACACATATTCAAGATAAATGTCGCCAACTGAGATAACATAAAGACACACGAGTGACCAGAAATTAGAGCTTGTGATAATAATATTGTATTGATAGCTAATCAGACATAAGTGTTTGATGATTCGTAACAATTCTAAGGAGAATAAAAAGATGTTGGTAGCCCAAGTATTAGTTGAGAAATTATTTGTACGGTTGGCAAGATATAAGTAAAAACCAAAATCTGTTTTAAAACAAATAATCACGTAGTTTAAGTGGTCAATAACTTAAAAAACAAACAATATATTCGCAGTGCTTAGCTAATTGCCTACACTAAATAGATAGAATAACTTTCCTATGAAATGAAGCACACGACAAAGAAGCAGTAAGTTGTTTACAAAAGATTACTACTAATCTGTCATTCCAAATCGTATGTTGTTCTAAGAAATCTCATAAGACACGTGGTATTTGTCATAAGCGTTAATACATTATATAACTAAGTACATATGTTCAGATACTGATATTTAATTAGCTCGCAGTTATATTATTTCAATTTTAATCTCAATTTCAATTTAATGAAGGTCTTTATAGTGTACCCGAACTCATTCTTGTAATGAACAATTACGTAGGTCTATCGAGTTAAATCCGGTTTCTTTGCGTAGATTACGCGACCAGTTTAAAACGTAATTTATGTGTTAAGCACAGATATAATTTAAGCCACCAATTTATCGATAATATAATGGTAATATGACTAAAGGCTACTACTGGCCAATAACACATTAACCGATATGATTAATAAACAAATCTTGATCAGGAAATCAGATTTACAGATATTTTTTTAGCTTTATATACAGATATCATATAAATCTGATATTAGTAAAGATGATAGATAGACAGATTTTAGATAGCAATTCACATGATAATAGAAGCTATTTTTGATGTTTCGTAATGCAGTAAAATGTTCAAACGAAATAGTCATCAGAACCTAAAAATAAATGTTAAATTATTTCAAAGCAATAATAATTGACATAGTTTCAGCGATAATTGTATTACACTGATAGTGTTATCCACACAGGTCGTTCTATTGAGGAAGCTGTGCCTATATTTAAGACTCGTTAGTATCTGTGTCACGTATGTACATTAGTAACATAAAACATTTTTAATATATTTATTTGTTTATAATTTAAGCATACCAACTGTGTAATTACAATGTTTTGTAGTTGAGACATTCTTAATTTAACATTGTCAGAGTAATTAAACAAATCACAGGCATGCATGACATTTCAATTACATTATAATATTGAAGAGTAGGTAGATACTTGTTTGTGGTGAAAATATAACAGTGACTCTAAACATTACATAAACCACAAATCGAAGTCTAACTATATTAAAACTATTTCAAAGTATAAAAAAAATTAAAATTACAAAAGATGATAAAGCATTACTGAGTAGGAAGTGTCTGAATGATAAAAATTTCATAGAGAAGACATCAATGTCATTGTCAGATAAGTTGGATTTCGCATTATACGATCTTGCCATACATGTCAATGGACTATTGAAGGTAGTATTCAGTGTAGTGATAGGTGCAATGACAACATTATCGAAGAAAATCGGCATCTTCAGATGACGTTAGTTAACTTGAAACTTTCTTAAACTTTTGAACAGACAAAAGTAGTCATAATTTGCATTATATTAATACGGATTAAAAGATGCCAGACCCTAGACCTACTGCTGCACACCAAGAGAGTATTTATTATATTCTCAAACATAATGGAACTGTAAGAAATGTTCACTTATTCTTAAAGCACCTTTAACAATAAACAGTAAAATAACTTGAACTACGTCATAAAGTTAAGTAGTTCACCAAGTTGTACAACGTGTGGTGAAATTGAAGACGTAGATCAACTTTAAGTACTTAGATAGTTAGCAAATGGAATATGTACGATATGAGTCGTAAAAATATAATAATGTTATATAATAATTTATATATTAATACGTGAAGCGAAAACTTTGGATCCCTTTTTACGAAAATTGGGCGGACGGAGGAGTATGAAATTTCGCACACTTATAGTTTATACAGAGAAGAAGTGACGAATGCTAATATTTATATAAAATATGCATTAGAAATACATTAAATTAATGAAAAACCACTACACGCGCACAACCATGCATTTGACACACGCAGTCGACGCGCGTAACTATGGTTACATATATGATATAATAATGTCAATATATAATGACATATATCAGCAATATCTTACAGGCAAACTTTGGTCGAATTTCGAGCACTAGGCGACCGCTAGTAATAATAATTGCCTCTACTAAGCATTAAGTAATTACTTTCGATGTTAAATTTTATAATTGGCTAATACTTAATTTAGGTGATTTGCTCAAGCTGTGCTCTTACTATACAATAATTAAAAATAATGTTATTATTTTTTCATTTCAGTCTAGCCCAAACTAAGCAGAGCTTGAACTATGGATACTAGACAATGGATAAACATAATATACACAATTTTTTTTTGTAAATGCATACATATTGTACATAGAAATACCCAGACCAAGACAAATATCCATGTTCATGCACACAAATGTTTGACTTGTTCGGGATTGTGTTATTTCGTGCAATTCTGTCATCACCACGTGTTATATAAAATACCTTTGAGTGACTGATTAGACTAGCAGAAATTTTCCGTCTACTAAGTATACTGTTGACTTTAAGGTCTAAAATCCGATTTCCAATTTGGCAAAATGTTATGACACTATCCCTGAATAACTTGTCAGCAGCAGTTGCTAAAACTGCGCGTCTCTTTTTGCTTATGAACCAGTCAAGGCTGGCGCGGGCACGGGTTTGTTTCATTTTTAGTGGACACTTCGCTCGAGAAACAGTTATGAAACAGTCATTAAAATTATATATATATATATATTTTAAATCCGATCCAGCAACACTTAGGACTGTACTTAAGTTGCCTGAATGTATATTAACAGACATAATTTTAATAATTTATTCAAAAATTAAGAAAATCAACACAGGTTTGTGATATCTTGGACACATTGTATTGAAATTATGACTGAATCGATCGAACCTATCAATATTTTGAGGTTGTAATATAATATAATATAATATATATAATAATATAATATAATGTATTTATTGATTACAGTAGTAAAACATGAATACAGTCCATAAAGTACTTAATATAGGTAATATAATATGGGGGCCTGTACTAGGGTAAACCTAACTTATAAACCAAATAAGGCGCAATAAAATCCGAATAAAGAAAGATTCACTTCCATTTAGTCATTTGTCAACACAGTAGTTTCTGCTCGTCCCTTGTTAACTATATAACCGATGGTATATGTGTCACACTTTCTGTTCCCGTTATTAATAACTCCAATTCTCGTCGGGTGTCGATAACCAGATGTGACAGAATGGTAGAAGTTACTCAGACGCAATTTCAGCTAAGGTTATGATTAACAAGACACGTGCCGAACATGTCAACGTGTACGCACGAACACATACAAACGACACATGTCTATTCTATATGTTCGTGTTTATCTAGTTGATGTTATTATCATTGTTCTCAGCGTTCTAGTACACGTTGTTTGGACAGCCAATTTGTGTGTTTACGTTTGTCTCTGCTTTAGTTGACTGATAGAATGAGGTAGTTCGTTTGCTTTTTATTACTATTGTTATAAAAAAAAATATTTCAATTACGTTGTTATTGTGTCTGCAACGTCACAACTTCGTCATCAAGACAATATCGACAATAATTTAGTTGCATATTGCAGACAATATGCAACTAAAATGGTGGACGTGTAATGTAATCATCTTTTGAGGTTACCTAACCTACGGTGGTTTACAACACCATAATCGATACACCACCAGCTCACGAACAAATGCGAAGAAACACTCTCTGGTTGCCAAGGTGTCAGCACAGTTCCTCATTCAGGAGTTTTGGGAATTGTATATAACTTTCTATATTAGATATCCGATGTACAATACCAACTTAACTGTTCCGTACCACCACAATTGTTCTCGAATGGTATTAAAGCAAATATTATCAAGTTTTTAATATGCATATGATTTCGATAAATCGGCGTGTGGTTTGGAATACACAGGGCCAGTGTAGACCAAAAGTATTTCCGCTGTGGCATGAGTTTTATTTATACTAAAGAACGATATAATAATATGTCGATAATGTATATTTAGTTATATTGTAAAAATATTTATAACGTAGTTGGACATTTTTATTTCGATATAGAACTTTTGGCCGATATCCAATTTCCTTTAAATTAATCGTATTTATTTCCTTCGCCAAGGATTCAATTTCCTATTGTCGTTCCCGATGTTGTAAGTGTATATTTATCAATATCGATGCGATACGTATTACTATATCATATTTTTATATAGGGTAGGTTGCCGTAGGCTGAGTTTTTAATGCAACAAAAAATCGTACGGTTTGCCTAGTGATAAGCAGTGCTGACCCTTCTCTTCAAAAAAAGAGGTGATTTGCTTTACGTGCAAGAAACATTGGGCATCCTTATCCTCCGCTGATGGATCTCCTTAGGCACACAAAATATTGCTACTAGCAAGCAGCTCAACCTAGATATCTTTTGACCACCAATAAAACAAAAATTATTTACATAGGTATAATTTGATCTAAACAAGGTACAATACTTTTAATCCGTATTATGACTTATTTTGGCATCTATCTACGAAGCGACGGTTCAGAACGCTATACTCTCCGCTAAGAACCACAAATAGATTCGTAACAAGTTGGACAAACCCAAAAATACATAAAATGTCAACTGTTTTCTGACTAATATTATTATGATAAAAAGTGACAACATAAATTCTGATCCATTATCAACAGTATAGACAAGAGTTATCACTTTATACAGACGATTTAATACCACTAAAACTCGTATTAAAGTCGGCCTACCGAAGATGGATCGTGGAGTCCGCAATTTTCGCTCAAGTAAATTTGAGAACAATCGGAGGCCATTATTCAAAGACTTTTCTGTAACTTCGACGGTCCAGTGAACGGAGGATATTAAGCTATAGACATTTGTATTAAACTAATGTACTGTAACGATCTGAAATGGAAAAATAACTTTGCCTCAGTTGCTTTTAATACAAAGATGCTTTAGGTCTTAGTCTAAAGCCTCCTGACCTCTATAATTGTTTTGAAATGTACCGTTCCTTTCATCTTCAAGTTGCTTTTAATACAAAAATCCTTTAGGTCTTAGTATAAAGCCTTAATTCCCAAAGTGGTCAAGGTGAACCCCAGGGTTCCACGGGAGACTCGACGGGGGTCTACGTTGGCGTAACAAAAAAATGGAGGTTAACAATTCGTAAGCGGGGGTCCACGAAAATTAATTTGCTTTCGATAGTAAAGAACTAAAATGTTGGCTTGACTTGAAGCTCAGCGCCTGGTACTTGTAAAAACTTGCATATTCCATATTCAGTACCAGTGGTCTCGAACCTACCGAATTTTCGGTAGAGAATTACTAAAAAAAAACAAACGGTTAGCCCGCCTACCGTGATAGGGTGCGACCCAAGAATTAAAAAAAAAACGTTCACCCCGTAGATATTTGATCAATATATGTATACAAATGCCAAGGAATATGGCAGATATGTAGCTGCAGGGGGTCCACCGGAACCAGATAAATTTTGAAAGTGATCTATGAGAAAAAAGGTCTAGGAACCTCTGCTCTAAAGCCTCCTGAGCTCTATAATTGTTTTGGAAATGTACCGTTTCTTTCATGTTCAAAGCTATGTTGTGCCATGCGACGATGGCACTCGACATTACTTTACTACATGTATTTCTGGCACACTACCTTAGAGACGCAGCGATGAATAATACGGACTGTTTGATTTGATTTGCTATGCAAAAATCTCAGATCTGATTTGGGCATGCGACATTTTGTTGATAAATTCGGGAATAGCCGTCTATTACGTATTATACTAGCGAAATGTGGGGGTAATACAGCTCTGCCTGCCCTTTTGGAAATATGGGCATGACACACACATGTCTCTTCTTCTCCCTAGCCTTTATTATTCCCAAGTCACTTGGGGTCGGCTTTCTAGTCTAACTGGATTTGACTGGATATCAGTTTTTACACGGAGCGACTGCCATCTGACCTCCGCAACCCGAAGGCTAACGATACCCTAAGGCTAGACCAGTATCAGGATATTAGAAGGCACTGACTTCCCGATAACGACTGCCATAGATGTTCATGGCAGCCGGGACTGACGGCTTAACATGCTCTCCGAGACACGGAGCAGGCGATAATTGTCAATCAATACACACATAATTTCGAAAAGTTATATAAATTCCGAAACTCAGAGGTGCGCGACATGAGTTCCAACCCGAGACCTCTGCATGGCAGTTTGTTGGTCTCCCCACGGAGCTATCACATGACACACACATCTATGTATTTATGTTATATATTTTCTACAAAAAACTAAATAAGAAAATAAATAACATGTAACACAATTCGCTGTTATTATAATAAATAATGTTGTTTGATTGTCGTTTACGGTAACTGGTTAGCATTACAAAAGCAATAAATCACACCGTGCACGGCTGCAAATAGTAATAAAGGTAACATTTACCTATACTAAACATAATTTATTAGTAACACCACACGCAGCGACTTAGTTTACAAGTTATATTATACCGCCAACTCGACCATATCCTGTTAGATTTAAGATAAAATGATTTAATAATCATCATCATCATCATCATCATCAGGCTATGATAGTCCACTGCTGGACATAGCCCTCCCCCAAAGATAATAATAATATAATAATATTCTATCACATACACACAACACCATCTAGCCCAAAACTAAGCAGAGCTTGTACTATGGGTACTAGACAATGGATAAACATACATATATACTTTTTTTTGTAAATACATACATATTATACATAGAAACACCCAGACCAAGACAAACATCCATGTTCATGCACACAAATGTTTCACTTGTGCGGGAATCGAACCCGCGACCTCAGCGACCTCAGGCGTGGCAGTCGGTTACACTAACCACCACGCCATCGAGGCCGACAAAAACGAAAAAAAAAAGATTTGATTCGGGAAAACCATACATAACTATATAGGAGTATTATTGCGATCCTGGAATATGATCACAACCCGTCTACGCCTGTCGGTATGCCTCCCATAAGGGTAGGCAGAGATTTATCATAATATCCTTTTTAGGACACCTATGTTTTTAACTTCTACTAAATAGGGAGAAATCTCCAAATATCACGCTGCTACTACAAAAAACTAAATACCACTTTAACAGAATCAAACCCAAATGGAAACGTACCATAAGACCCGCTATAAATGTATTATGAGGCTACGATGCAGTGACCACTAAGGACGATCAACACGATCTCGATTTCATGAATCTGTGTAAAGTAGAGAATGAAGTATGATTCAGATAATACTTTTGTTTTAAAAGATTTTCTAGAACGTATCTGGATGCACACATCATTTCAGAATGCAGGGTACCTCACTCCTACGCCTCGACCTGGTATAACACAAGCACAAAAGCTATCAGCTTTCATAAACACACCTCACTAGTTACTCCGAGGCCTTTGAACGGCGTGACAACTGTCACCATTATACACACTAAAGAATAGCTTTCGTAACTAATGCAGCACCGCCAAAAAAAGAAAAGCATCTCTGCCTCCATAATGAACTTCGTAATTAAACAATTAAAAGCATATCATTCACAAACCTGAATAAAATTGCCACGTAAAAGCAAAAAATATATGGTGAAGTATAGTTCAAAGAGAACGGTTTCCGAATTAAATAGAAGTCAGAAGCTCGAGCTAACTAATTAGCATAACGGAATAATTATTCGTAGATGTTGCTCCCCAGACGAGGTCGACGGACTACAATAACTGCGATACAGTACACTTTGTAAATTCTGTAATATCTCGGACTTGGACGTCTATAAAATGGAGTCCCTATGTGAAAAAGTTTCCAGGTCTGCTGGACTTTTGTTTAATTCATCCAGTGACGACCGTACCGGCGCGGCGTCCAGACATTAGCTTCTATCGTTATACCAGGCGAAATCAAAGTATTTACTCAAACATTTTCGAATAGTAGAGCCTCGCTGATTTCAGCATGAATGGGTCGGCTCGACCGGGGAAGGACTACTCTCTCACAAAATATCGACGTGAAATAGCAGTATTCCTACTGTTGTGTTTCGTTCGGTGAGTGAGAGTGCCGGAGACCCAATCACCCTTTCCCCCATCCCGCTCCTTCTCCTTCCCACTTCCTTTCCTAAAGGGTCGGCAACGCGCAACTGATGCCTCTGGTGTCGCAGGCGTCCATAGGCTACGGTGACCACTTACCATCAGGTGAGTATGCTTGTTTGCCACCTTAGATGCATAAAAAAATTTAAAAAAATGTTTAGAAGACAGTTTACCTAGTTTTATAGGTACAACAACTGTGAAAGTTTCAAATTATAAATTTTATTTTATAGCATCTAGTATAAACGGCAAGAACCAGATAAACACATGAAAGAGAACTTGTATTTTAATGCCTTGTATGGTAGTAATAGATATACCTTTTCATCATAAAATCTATCTTGTAGCACCTCCTTTATGTTTGCAAATTGTTATTTGAAATATACCAGTTTAATTTTCTGAGGGTAAACATTAAAATTCCACCCATTATGACAGCAACATTGTACGTGTCATAACATCGTACACGGCACGCGCGCCTTCTTACATTGACTCATATAAATTGTGTAGGTAAATCAACACCAGTGCGCGATCATACTTCATAATCAGCGGTACTCATTTATAGTAATTATCGTATCAAACATATTATCATAAGTTACGTGGTAGTTAATTGATCAATAAATCGCATCTCATTTTAACTATCAGTGATCTTTCATTTCAAACAACAAAGTTTTGTCCGACCCAATCAGCAGCGCATACAAACCTACTCTCTACCCAATACGCAATGTAGTCTGAACACGAATGATTTAGTAATAAGGAAAGGATAATATAAACAAACAAAATAGTTTTGAAATTAAACTACTATATACGGATTTTATCGCGTTGTTTATTTGACACTTTATTACAAAATTTTGAAAACTGTTACACTAGTATTACTATTAAACTTTACTAATTTTTAAGCTAATTAAATTATTGAAACTATTAAAACTATTTATACTATTATACTATTTATATTTATGTTTACACTTTCCCCGACGTTTCGGTTGCTTTTCAGCAGCCATGGTCACGGG
Source organism: Catocala sponsa (assembly GCA_963564715.1). Taxonomy (NCBI): domain Eukaryota; kingdom Metazoa; phylum Arthropoda; class Insecta; order Lepidoptera; family Erebidae; genus Catocala; species Catocala sponsa. The sequence continues at coordinate 27,284,082 of OY751333.1, read as the reverse complement.
GATACTAAGATGGTAGTTGTCTCAATGTTCCAGTGTAGTTATTTCAAAGTACCCGAACATAATTCAATCATGGGTGTTTCTATTTACGCAGAATGAGCTCAAAGTATCATGAAGTCTAGCTGTGGTTTGCTTCTTCTTGGGTTGGACTATTTGAATTACTGGATCCCAAGCTGGTGGTACATTCCAACCATCTTCTCAAATATCAAATATCAGAAAAAAGATCTTTAATGAGTATTCACGCTTAAGATAATTCGCAAAGCTTCTCATAATATAAATTATGAATTACCTGTTTGGTTTTGATACATTTATCACCTTAGTAACAGTACAATAAAATAGCCATTGCTTGTTGACCTGTGATCATTTCATTACTAAGTTTTTTTAACTGCCTCCGTGGCGCAGCGGTAGTGAATGCGACTGCTGTGCATGAGGTCTCGGGTTCGAATCCCGGGTCGGGCCAACAAAAAGTTTTTGGGATTTTCTATTAAGAAATCTCAATAACAGCCCGGAGCTAACTCCGGGTTGGTATCGAGATTAATTGTCCTAAGATTGGCGGTGTTAGTCACCCCCGTGCCTCGGAAAGCACGTGAAGCCGTTGGTCCTGCGCTTGATCTCTCTCCGGTCGTGTCGGATCACCATCACCATCCCATCGGATCATGAGAGTTAGGGAACAGAGAGTGCACTTGTGTTTGCGCACACGCTTGTGCACTATAATATCTCCTGCGCAGATGGCCAGTCTCCATTAAGATTGGTCGCCGTGACCGAAATTCGGTCTGGAGGATATTACTAAGAAAGTTTATAAGGCTAGTGTGAATGGAACAGTCGCAAGAGGAAAACCTAGGCGAACGTTCGATCAGATCGGAGGCGTTCTGGACAAAGGCCAGGTAAAAAGCACTTTGAACCAACGGGCGTGTATGAGGAATGTGATGAAAGTGAATGAAGCCAGAGAAGTGTGTCAGGATCGTAGCAAATGGAAATCCGTAGTCTCTGCCTACCCCTCTGGGAAACAGGCGTGAATCTAGGTATGTATGTATGTATGATCATTTCATTTCATTGCACAATAATTAATGTCTGTTTGTTTGTTGATATGTGGCATTCTTAGCAACAAAACGAAACAAGATGCTTGTGCGATCCGCTTCTACCTACCCTGGGATACGCTCGTGTCACTATTATTATACATAAAACTACATTGAAAATTTGATATAATAATGTTATCAGCTCTGTATTTAACTTAACTGTCCCACGTTTCGTTTTAAATTTTATTTTTGGTAAGAAATTTGACATACCTCATCTTCATAGAGAATTTTCTTTATCATTTTTTGAGATATGTTTATATAAAATAATTTATATATAGGGAGGAATTCTATGACGCCTATTAGAGGGTTTTAGTTTCGTTTTCTTTTTTATTTCTGTTTTATAATATTTTAGGTATAAGTTAGTTTTACAGAATTGTGTTTATATGTACATCCCAACTAATATTATAAATGCGAATGTGAGTTTGTTTGTTACGCTTCCACGCCTTACCCACTCATCCGATCATGAGGGAATTTTGCATACACGTTGTCATGGGTGCAGTTTTCGTAAATGTATGAAAAATACTATATGTCCTTTTGGACATATAGTATTTTTCATACATTTACGCGAGCGAAGCTGCGGGCAAAGTCTAGTAGTTATTAATTTAAATAAACATTTCTATTAGTATCATTATCCTAATCCTAACTAATATTATAAAAGCGAAAATGCGTTTGTTTGTTTGTTACCTTTTCACGCCTAAACCACTGAACCGATCATCCTGAAATTTTGCATATACGTTGTCAGGTGTACAGAAACGGAGATAGGGTACCTTTCATCCCGAAAAAAATTACTGTGTCCGAGGAAAACAACAATAACTTTCTTATGATAATAAATGGCGCCACGTGTCTTTCGGATCATGATTGAATAATATTATTACAAGTAGAGTACAACCCGAATTAATTGTCCAATTCTAAATTAACGCGGGCGAAGCCGCGGGAAAAAGCTAGTAGTTAATAAAATCATTATTCCATATTCTCACATCGAATAGGTTTCACTCATTTTAAATGTAATTAAGATATATAAACTGCAAGGTCCTCTCGATCCGACAATTGTTTATTCTAAAGACAATTCTTAGAAAACATCGTAATGTGCCAATACCAGACCAGAACAAACGTAGTTTATCATCTGTATGCCCTCGTATGACCTGCAGAACTACCTTTGCTAGAAGACAATCTCGTAGTATAAGCATCAAATTATATAATGACATAAACAAAAAACTTAACATTGTTATACTAAGTAGACGCGAAGTTAAAGCGAAACTTGTTTCTTGGCTTAAACAACTAGATTACCAAAATACGGAAGACCTTCTTTCTTTCACAGCCTAACACCCGCCACACATACTTAGAACGCTTATTAATGCAAACACGCACACACATGCGCACGCACATACACACACACAGACACACACACACACATACACACACACACACACACACACACACAGACACACACACACACACACACACACACACACACACACACACACACACACACACACACACACACAAATACACACAACAGGGTACTAATATAAAAATAAATATGTATACGTTTACGAATTAAGATAGCAGCGACACACCGTACAAACTGTACCGTCACCTATCGCACGACTGAATACTGTTTCCCAAGATACAGGCTATCTGCCTAGTTTGGGTATCAGTTTCAGTACCTCCTATATCATTAGTCAATGTTTGTACTTACCTTTTAAGCTTATGTTGTATGTAACTACTGTGTTCAATAAACGATTTATTATTTATTATTATTATATATGAATATATTCGACACTTGATGAATAAAGCATATAATTCATTAGATAAGAAAATTAAATCTCAGCAACTCATTGCAGCCTGTCAAGAGTCTATTACATAAGGTAATCTCAAAAGAGAAAACTAATTAATATTAAGCCCTTAACACAGCTAAAATTACGATTACCACGCAAAATGGTCACGAAAGTACGTGAATTAACTGCCAATATTAAAAACCCCTCAATGATAAAACAGACAACAGCTGCGTGTTTATCAAAGAAACACGGCTGAATCGTATCAGCTGACGTTGAATACCGGTTAGCGTGTTCTAAACGCTTGTAACTGATACAACAAAGATGATACACCGTAAATATGAGTAACGAGACATTGTTGTAAAAATAAAGAACCTCACTCAACATCAAAAAGAAAGAGACAAAGATGTTATACGTCATGACACGTATGAATCCATATATTAATACGTGAAGCAAAAACTTTGTACCTCTTTTTACGAAAATTGCGCGGACGGAGGAGTATGAAATTTGGCACAGTTAAAGTTTATATGGAGAAGGAGGGGCGAATCCTAATATTTATATAAAATATGCATTAGAAATACATTAAATTAATGAAAAAACACTACATGCACAAAACCATGCATTTGACACACGCAGTCGAAGCGCGTAACTATGGTTACATAATATATCAATATATAATGACATATATCAGCAATATCTACAGGCAAACTTTGGTCGAATTTCGAGCACTAGGCGACCGCTAGTATTTATAAATATGTAATTTATGTTGGCTATACTAAAAAGCAACATAGTTAAATATTATAAGAAGGCCGGAGTATTGTTGTATCAGGAGTCAAATTTATATGCGACCAACATCGAGAGAAAACGTTGTCAATAAATATATGTACAAAAAATTTAGAAATAAATAAACACGTTGACTTAAGTACTTCCCATAATTTTTCGTCAGATAGTCTGTCAAGTCTTATAATACCAGGCCGCCGGTGTGCCGCTGCTACTCAATAGGTTAAAAAGAGAACTTTATTGGTCAACCCGGGTAAGCTTATGCAGTGTTCGAGTATAAGTATAAAAAATTGCAACTTGATTTTGGTCTTGAAGATGACTATCGCATGCATATTTGGATAAAAGTCTATCACAAACACATGCTGTGCTGCGTCTATTAATTATATTTTTTATATGGCCGATGTATATATTATACTACAATTTAAACATTCTCTTATATGCAGAATTTCGACTATAAACTGAAGAATATTTTATCAGATAAGTATCTCAGTAAACATAAAAATAAGACAAGTACGTTGCAAGCTAAGAGCTTACAACTTAATCCACAGATACCGTCGAGAATACACTAACACAGCTCAAATATTATCAAGAGAATAAATAATATGGAATCATGTCATAACAACTGAGAGAGAGAATCTCGTCTCAACAATAGATGTTGAATATATTACTTCTGAAAATCTGAAGCATTTGCTGCAGAAATGTGGCCAGGGTTCACGACACACGTCTGCAAGAATTGACGTGGAACGCACATGACGTGACCTTCGAAAGGACGACTGTTCATATATTGGCCTTTGGAAAATTGAATTTGTGCATTTATACGATGGCTTTCAAAGATTGTTTCAGTGAGATTTATTTTATGAAAAAGCTAATATTATTATCTAAGTATTTTACATAATAATTAACATTAAAGATGTTGCCACTACTACGTTACAACTACGCCGTATATTGTAGACTCGAATCCCACACATGTGCGTTTCAGAAATGGTTGTTTAGAGTGAGAGTCTGGGTGTTGTCTTTGTACATTGTTTTAATATTTGTAGAAAGACCCTGCGCATCATAGTATTACAAACAAATATTTACTTTCGCAAAATTCTTCTTCTCCCTAGCCTTTATTATTCCCAAGTCACTTGGGGTCGGCTTTCTAGTCTAACCAGATTTGACTGGATATTAGGTTCTACACGGAACGGCTGCCATCTGATCTCCACCACCCTAAACTAACGATACCCTAAGGCTAGACCAGTGTCAGGATATTAAAGGGCGCCGATTTCCCAATAACGACTGCCATATATGCTCATGGCAGCCGGGTACGACGGCTTAACGTGCTCTTCGAGGCACGTTACTTTCGTAAAATTATATACCAATAATAATAATACCTACGGATATATCAATAACCATATTGTTGATAGGTATATGGTTTTACGAAATGTGAGTAGCCACATTTAAATAGATTTTCACTGGAACCTCTGCAACTCCGTAGGGACATTGCCTCATTGGCATGTTTCTACACAATATACCACGGGGAGTACTCTGAAGAGTTATTCCACCTTATCCCGCCCTCCCCTTTCCTATCCAGAACAACGCGTGTTGGGCTCAGATTGGCCCTTACACGGTAGAGTCGATTAGAGCGCGTATCAACAAGTTTGGGTCCTCATACCTCTGCCGAACGACCAAGGCATGGAATTCTCTGGCAAGGCACGTGTTCCCTTCTTCCTTCAATCCTGGGTCCTTCAAGCGGGGCGTGAAAAAGCACCTTCTCAGGCCGTCAAAGTAGAGACCTCAACATCGCCTCGGCTGCTATGAGGGCGGTGTGGAGACCACTGCTCTTAGACCACACGACTGCTTACCATCAGGTGGAGTGTGGTCATTTTGACGAACAAAATAAAAAATATATACTATGCAATAGCAAACAAGCCTGTTGCTGTTTACCAATAAATTCTCAAAACCTTAGTTCTGAGCTTTTATGCTAACTATATTTTAAAGCATCTATACGAATACTTTAACTGTATCTTGGTAGAAACCCTAATATACGGGAATCGATCTTCAGACTTACCAATACGTTTTATGTTATCATCAATTAAGATAGCAAGTAACTCAAGCATTAAAGTTCCATTTGCAGTAATCAGATGGCACTCATGATTAAACCACAGGTTCAACGAGATTGTCAAGCTTTAACTGTAATAGGTAATGAACGTTCTTTGACGTGTATGAGGGTATAGTCAGCATCATAATATTTAATTACTACAACGTATAATCTCTACTGATGATGTAGGCACTGAAAGCATTAATATTGATACCGCCGTATAATTAAACACGTGTAAATCTCAAAACGCTTATAATGATTAATAGCAAATAGATTACTCGGTACATAGTTAAATACATACTTAATATTAATTTTGTTCATGATAAATGTTGTTTATGGATTTTAAAAGTATTTTACGCAGATTCATACTAATATTATAAGTAAGTGACAATAGTGCAAATTCTGTTGTCACAAAATTCTCTAAACTTAACTAAAAATCACTAAATTTTTTTTAGTCCTGTCACTTTTAACGATTTCAGAATACGAAATGTCATTTGAGAGGACTAAACTAAATTTTAGTGATTTTTAGTTAAGCTTAGAGAATTTTGTGACAACAGAATTGGCACCATTGTCTGTTTCATTTGTGACTTATTAAATACTAGCTGTGCCGGCTGTCTCACACGCGTCAGTGGTATTTATGGTTACTGCGCCGCTCTCGTGAGCCGTAGCGTGATGTTATATAGCCTATGTCCTTCCCAGGGTCTCAGGCTATCTCCATTCCAAATTTCATCTAAATCGGTTCAGCGGATTGAGCGTGAAAAGGTAACAGACAGACTGACAGACAGACAGACCGACAGACAGACAGACAGACAGACAGACAGACAGACAGACCGACAGACAGACAGACCGACTGACAGACAGAAAGACCGACAGACAGACAGACCGACAGACCGACAGACAGACAGACCGACAGACAGACAGACAGACCGACAGACAGACCGACAGACAGACAGACCGACAGACAGACAGACCGACCGACAGACAGACCGACAGACAGACAGACCGACCGACAGACAGACAGAGTTACTTTCGCATTTATAATATTAGTAAGGATTAGTAAGGATTAGAAATATCTTGGTATGGATCGACGTCCATGTCATCAAATTATATAAAAAAAATCTAATTTGTATACCTAACAGAATACGCTTGTAACGCGATCATACTCGGTATTAATGTCTCTTTTTGGTAGTATTGACGTTTCAGCTAGAATTGCGCCTTGCATTCATTCTATTAAATAAAAAATGTAACACAAAAGTATAAAGTAAAGTAAATAATTCCTATTTTTAAATATTTAACCATTTATGAACCACGAAGAGGAGGAAGCATAGAACCATTTCTGTTTGAAGAAACCAGACCGACATGAGTAACTGCGTGTACATGAGTGCTAGTATATATTTCAAATCTGTCAATGAAAACTTGTTAAATAAAAAAGGAGATATACAAGTTCATAAGTATACCTAAAAGCATACACATACTTATCTACTAACATATAGACAATCTATACTAATATTATAAAGCTGAAGAGTTAGTTTTTTTGTTTATTTCAACGCGCTAATCTTAGGAAATACTGGTCCGAATTGAAAAATTATTTTAGTGTTGGATAGCCCATTTATCAAAGAAGGCTATAGGCTATATAACATCACGCTAGGAACAATAGAAGCGGAGCAGCAATGAAAAATGTTGCAAAACGAGGAAAATTCTCTTATATGAAGCAGACAAAGTTGCGCGTATAATGTTTAAAATCGTGAACTTTAAAGCGCATTTTTATTCGCAGACCACGGTAAATTAAATTCGCTCTTACAATATTCTATTCATAACTTATTGTTATGTTAAAAATTTATGTAAACAAGCCTTTATGTGGGTAAAACAACGCTAGCGAAAATGAGCTTGCTAGCCTAAGCTATCAACATAAAACCTAAAATTCGCTGAGGCGCACTCGTTTACACAGACAAAATTGTTAATAAAAACTTTGTTAAAATTTACTCGCTGTTTCAGTAAGGCCGCAAATTCGGAACGGCGCGCGACGCCGCGCCGGCGGCGTGATGCAGCGGAGCGTTCCAGCGTGCATTGTCGCGTGCAGCGTCGCGTTCAACGTGCACGGAACTAGTTTTCGTTAGAGCGTGCGTGTGAGCGGGGCGTCCGAGTGTGTTGACCAATCGAAGGTGAGAATATCATCACGTCAAAGGAACGAAACACGAGTATTGTTGTTGTTTGTTTTTATGTTTAATCTGCGAATGTGATGCTTCCGGGATTAGTAGTACCTACCTATACAGAATAATCAAAAAAAAATATATCATATTGTCGTAATGTTTCATATACCTAATGTAGTAAACTCTCCTAAAGAATGTCTTTGTTCTATTGTTTTACTTTTAATATTTCTTTCACTAAATAAATCAAATCTCAAATATGAATTTTCTTTTAAAAATACGTCAATATCTTCCCATTCCGTATTTTATTTATTAACATACCACTTTTTTACTGGCAAATCTTGACATACTGAATAAAATATCACTTGTACACGCTCGTTAAATTGCTACGACACTGAACACGCCGCTTAACTACACGCTGAAAACGCTGCTACGAATACACCAAGAGAGAAGTCCATACGTTCAGTAGTCGAGCGTGCACGCTCAAAACAACGCCCCGCTGCACGCACCGCTGTATCGAATTTGCGGCCTTAGGAGAACACTGCGAAGATATGTAAATATTTCTCGTTCAATGTTTGTCACAGTAAAAGCGAAATATCGCACTACTAATTTGGTAAGTAAGATCTTATAAACAGCAGTCAACGCAAACCTAAAATCTGTTAAAATCATATACATAAAAACGTTTTATTAGTAAAACAATTTATCTTATGAATAAAACATCGTGAAAAAGCTTTTGAAAATATTTTCTCTTACCAATCAATTATTTTCAAGTCGTTGGGTTTAGGTAGTTGTCTGCCTATCGGCAAATCTGTCAGGCCATTCAAGCGCCAGGCTCAATTTAGGTCAAGCTTCGAATACTCTAGTCGACAGATACCAAGGGGATATCACCTGCATACCTATGGATTTATAATATATTCTAGACTTTAAAACATTGATAGTTAAGTAGATAATACAACGTTTTGTCTCGTCCGTTCGTTCCAGAAGGATGTGTAGATGATCTGAGTATAAGTGGTATAAATAAGTAAGTCTCAATAAGATTAAAACGGGTTCAAATTAATGTGTGTAGTTTCTTCATACATTCACGCCTGTTTCTCGGAGGGTCAGCAGAGACTACGGACTCTACTTGGCACGAATCTACTCCTTTTGCTTTGTTCAGTCTCATCACTCATCGCATAATACATGCACGTTTACCGATTCAGGGTACACTTAACCTGACCTTTTCCAAGAAATCCTAAACTCGTATTACAAAGGAATAGACTTAAAATAAAACAAACAAGTGAACATATCATTAGTAACTCCGCGAACAAACCTCCTCTGACATCCAAAACTTGGAGATGCTTTAATTAAAGACACCCTTCAACGTTCGTTAATAATGTTAAAAACGTCCCGACCACGTCAAAATATGATACGCCGTAAATTTGCGACGGCTAAGTCATATATTGCTGTCATAACAAGAGTATGTAAAGCTGTATTCTGTGTAATATGCGTATTTTAGAAGATATAAATGACTGAAGGGCGCACGCTATGCAAAAGATGTATGCCAAGTTATTGATTTGATGAAGCGTTTGAATAGCGCAGCTTCCTTTGTTAAATATAAATAAAAGAATAGGCACTATTGTGCCAATTGCGACGGCTTTGTTGTTATAGTTCTTTAGCTGCAAACCTAGACAAAAGATTTATTCTAAAGAATAAAGAAAATGTCATAAATAAAGCCAGACCCGGAAGAACATATATTTTATCACGAGTGAAGAAACTAAGCGAAACTGCCGACTGTCCGATTTTTGCTGGAGCAATTGATACAGGATCTCTGCCACCCAAAGGCATAAAGTTAGGCAAGACCAAATGCTAGAATATTTGTTTCCCCGTATCATTAGTCATCGATATATGCGACTGCCCAGATAGAAGGCGTTACGTGATTTTCGAGATACGGAGAGAAACGTTTTTTAAAAAGGTTACCTATCCATGGGCGTGTTATCGACGTTGGTGAAGACGCTGCGCAATTGTATTTTCATTATCATTGAACCCGCAAAAATACTTCATACACTATTTTCATTTTAATTTTAACAGTTGCATATTCTAATTGTTTGGCTAACCCTACTAAAAGGCAGAATGTGCCCTAAGCAGCGTCTAATTCGCGAGCTCCAAGCACCGGTGTAGAGCACCATTATGTGAAGGTCAAGGGCGACTAGCTCAAGGACAGTTTTCTACGAAGCACTTAGGGCCCGAGCCGAGCCCCAACTGCTATAAAGAATTAGCGTTAATTAATTAATACCTTCGTACGTTCGACCCACTATTATAGCTTTCTTAAAGGGAAACCAAGCCGAATTAATGAGAAATAAAGTTATGTTACAATGCTTTTTAGAATCTTTAATCCTAACTTTCCAACTAATATTATAAAAGCGAAAATGAGTTTGTTTTTTACCTTTTCACGCCTAAACCACTGAACCAATCATCCTGAAATTATACATATACGTTGTCAGGTGTACAGAAACGGATAGGCTACCTTTCATCCCGAAAAAATTACTGTTCTCGGGGAAAACAACAATAGCGTTCTTATGATAATAGATGGCGCCACGTGTCTTTCGAATCATGATTGAATTATATTATTAGAAGCAGAGTACAACCGAATTGATTGTCAAATTCTAAATTAACGCAAGCGAAGCCGCGGGCAAAAGCTAGTATAAAATATTTTTTACGAAGCATATCACATTTAACACATTCGTTCTTATAGATAGATAGGACAGTAAAACAAAATAGTCAGAATAAGCACATTATTGAGATATAGGAGCTATACCAAGCCATACGTACAACTTCAAGTACCTACATTGAAAACTTATATGCCATTTTCTGAAATTGATGGCAAACGTTGCAGGCCTCCCCTTACTTAATTTTTTAAGGTAGAATTTTCAGCACGTCTTGTATTAAAATTTAAGACGTTGAATAACTTAGACGGCAGAACTACGTCATGGCTCGCCGAGCTTGCAGTACTAGAATCTGCAACCCTGACGTCGTTCGTGATGGAATTTTTCATTTTCTATCATTTCATGGAATGCTTTCCATAATAATAATATATTTATTTGCTTAAAACACGGTGTAAAAAGATATTAGGGTACAATTATATTGGTCACACATGTTATGCCATGCAAAATTTAAAAGTTACAAAGTTAGTTTGTAAAAAATAATTTATATTATAATAGTTATTAACATTTAGCCATTTAAGTAATTTTATTTTAAACATTCCAGAATTTAAAGATTTGAAATTATTTGCTAGGTACCTTATTAAATATGCGAACATACATTGCTAAGCAGCTCTTATTATATTTTGTAAGCCTCGGGATATCACTAAATACAATTTTTTCCACACAAACATACATATCTCGTAAATATAGAGACATGAGCTAACTACATACTCGCACGACTGCATATTATCTTTGAAGGGTTAACCATACAAATGTCGTCAAGGCTAAGCCTGTATCAGGCATATATCGATAATTCATACTATCTAATTTCCTAACACAAAGTTCCAATATCTCTATAACCATGTCAAGAATCAAAGTGCAGATGTCAAATAGTCCTTTGTCCTTACAATAAACAACAAACGACAATAAACCAAAGAAAAAAAACAAGCAAACATCAACCTGCATAAATGGTATTAAACAAAATGCTCTAAAACAAATTGATCGTACCCATAAAAATGATATCCGGTATTGTTTTGTAAACAAGAGTGCTTTCTTGAACCACGTAACGCAGAATTTCATTGTCATGTAAACAATTGTAACCTCATCGCTATTCACGGGTGAATGATAAAACACATAAAGGTATAAGGTTGGAACAGAAAACAGAAAGCGGAAATTTCACGGTAAAATGTTTTTGTTACCGTTGAAACTGTGACCGTTACCTAAGGTAAAATATAACGGAGCCATAGACAAAATACGCAAGCTGAATGTTCATAGACTAAAATGCTACTCCCATTTTAATATAACAGAAGTACTGTACGGCCAGATCCCTACTAAAGCAAGAATTTAGCTGAAAGTAGGACAGGTCGACTGAGGAAGTACTTTCACCTGACAGAGCATAGAATACTGCATTTTTATTACCGATAGCTCCTCTTGTGATTTCACCCACGTTTATGTTTACTGGTCTGGTCTCGTAGCTCGTACCGTGATGTTATATAGTCTATAACCTTCCTCAAGCATTCAGCTATAATATGCAAAACGATCTTTTATATTCGATTGGTTATTCCAGAGTTTAACGCATTCAAACAACAAACTAAGAAACTCTTCAGCTTTATTTAATTTAACAAAAGTATAAATTTCATCTAAATGCTGGAATTATTTGTTCGCCTGCTTGTCGCTGGTACATTAGGATTTTATAGAATATAGAACATCCTCTTCTCCTTAGCCGTTATTATTCCCAAGTCACTTGGGGTCGGCTTTCTAGTATAACCGGATTTGACTGGATATCAGTTTTTACACAGAGCGACTACCATCTGACCTCCGCAACCCGAAGGATAACGATACCTAAGACTAGACTAGTGTCAGGATATTATAGGGCACTGACTTCTCAATAACGACTGCCATAGATGTTCATGACAGCAGGGACCGACGGCTTAACGTGCTCTCCAAGGCACGGAGCAGGCGATAATTGTCAATCAATACGCACATAATTTAGAAAAGTCATATAACTTCCGAAAGTCAGAGGTGCGCGACGTGGTTCAAACCCGAGACCCTCTGCATTGCAGTCTGTTGGTCTCCCCACGTACGACCACGTTAAAATTATTATTATTTTCTACTGCCAACCGCGTAAGCGGTTTTATGTCACATTCTTGCATTCCACCTTATCCCGCCCTCCCCTTTCCTAAACAGAACAACGCGTGCTGGGCTCAGATACCATCCTTACAAAGTAGAGTCGACTAGAGCGCGTACCAACAAGTTTGAGTCCTCATACCTCTGCCGAACAACCAAGGCATGGAATTCTCTGCCAATGCACGTGTTTCCTTCTTCCTTCGATCCTGGGTCCTTCAAGCGGGGCGTGAAAAAGCACCTTCTCAGGCCGTCAAAGTAGAGACCTCAAGATCACCTCGGCTGCTATGAGGGCGGTGTGGAGGCCACTGCTCTGCTTACCATCAGGTGGAGTGTGGTCATTTTGACGAGCAAAATAAAAATAAAAATAAACATTTTTGGGCATAAGAGAAAAGTAGCATTATTTTGCTGCCAAGGTCCTATTTAGCAGTACGAAATAGAAAACCGTGCCAAACATAAACTTATCCTACATTACGCAGCACTTAAACATAACTGACGCTTCCAGTGTTTAGTGCAAAGTTGGTATTGAAGCCAATGTGTGGTGCAGTAGTTTGATTCAATATTGGCCATTCCAAATTATAGCCAAGCTTGGACGCAAAGTTGAATCGAATGTGTGGCCGCGGCAATACGTATAGTATTGTCAATACATTCGAATCTAATTTGAATATAAATGATCACAATGCAACGCTACTTTGAGATAGTAAATATACTACTAACCAGTTAATATTTTAATAACAAAGCCTTTTGGAGAGTTTATCGACAGCTACACATGTAGACGCTTATAAACAAAACAGATGCGTTTGCATACTTACAATACGCGCACTACACATTGTATTAAACAAACCATTCCAAGTTTATGTAGCATTAAATAGAGTCTAAAGTAGTTTGGCATGCATCGTTGAGTGTTATCGCATTATGCAACGGTATAGTCTGCGCAGTAAATACGCGCTAGTGAATTACGAGGGTCGAACATATTTTTGAATGAGAAATGGAAAGGATCAATAACTGTCTATGTAATCCTAGAAAAGGTAGGGTATGAGGGAGAGACCCTATCGCAGGTAAGAAGCAAGGACTACTAGATATCATAAATCACGAAGCTGTAAGTTATAGATAGGGAAAAATATAATCATGTGGTAGGATTTCAACCGTGTCAATGTATTAAATAGCTTTCTCGGATATTTTCCTAGTATTTTACATTAGGTAAATATTCGGCCCTTAAGGAAGCTTACATGCGAATATGGGCACACACAGCGACACATCAACCTAGACTGATTGGACTTTGAACAATAGTTAATAACTAATAAGGCGCAAGATACACAGAAAAGACGTAAGACGGGGACGGGTCGCAGACGCGGCGCCCCTTCAATAAATTTTCATACAAAATGTATAGAAGCATCGCGACACAAAACAAACAGAAAAGACAGGGCGCGGACGAGACGCAGACACGACGCTTCAATCAGTTTTCATACAAAATGTATAGACATTTAGTATGATAATTGATTGAAGGGGCGCCGCGTCCTCGTCTTACGTCTTTTCTGTGTGTCTTGCGCCTTACAAGTTGAAAGCAGCGATTCGTGCGAGAGAGTGCGATATATTTTTGTTACGCTCGCGCTCTATCCTTACCATTACATCAACACTATGCACTGTCCCTTTCCGACAATTTTCTATTTTGTATGTAACGTAGTTATGCGTATATAGGGTGTCTAACTTGATGTGTAGCCGTGTGTACAACATAAAAAGGCTCTTTGGAAATTTTAATCTATTGTCGGATGGGACAACTACCGAGGTAACTAACCGCAGCAGGTATAGATTGCTAATGGTTATTTCTATTTTTTTTATAAATAACACTACATTCTTACTTAAGAACAATGAACTGCTTTAAAAATATTTATACAGGTACCAAGTGGTCAAACTGTTCTGGTCAACTTTTTATAAGAATAGTTCAGACTGACCAAAGCCAGACTTTATTTGACATTTTTAATCAATCCGTTTATTGCAGCCCATTGCTAAAAAAAATTATGAAATAATGCAACATTTTGACAATTCTTCATTGATTTTCCTTTATAATAGATCAACCGGGAATATTTGAGATCGAGTACGACCATTAATAATCCAGGTAATAACTCGTATCTTCATAATCGACAGTACATACCAAGTCATGCAAATACAATTAAAGTCTCTATTCCATACCCAACTCTAGGCAAGATGCACCGTTCTCGACTAAATTGGTTTAATGGCTTCTTATATGGATTAGTCGATGGCTCGAAGATACTCCGCATGTGAATTCAATTGAGGTCACCGAGCTATTTTGAACGAGCGAAGGAACATTCTGGTTCACTGTCAAACGGTAAACAAGAGCACTTTCAGTAAGTGAATACGTAAGGAAGCTTTGACAATGTGACTCTATATTTTATCTTTAATTTATATCATACGTAGCTACAGTCACATCGATCCTATCATTGTAATAAATGTGAAAATGTTGAAGTGTCCGTTACTCAATCAGGTGTAAACCTAGATGAGACTTTGCACACAGACAGATTATAGCCTTACTTACACATATAACTTTTATGGTATTATTCACCGTCGTTCCCTTAGGATTAAAGCGGACGAAGCCGCGAGAAGAAGTTAGTAAAATATACTTTGAATAACTTCTAATAGCATTATACAACCAATTCAAAACACGTCATTATAGAATGATACATCTGCAGCGCCCAAAAAGGAACAACATGAGCAGATGTCCTGTCTCTTATATATTAATTAGGTCTCCGTTCTGGCATAGTGACATAAAACAATACCTCTCATGTAGCGAAGTGGGAGCTAGGGACTAGGATTACACAGGACTGAGAGAGAGCCGCAACTATTGTAAACGAAAGTCAATGAGCCAAAAGAGGTATATCAAGATCGTGGCTAGTATAAATCTGTTACCTTTTTGAAAAAGAGGAATACAGTAACTCAAGTATCAAGGATATTTAAATTATTATACAAATTATCTGCATCAAATGATGCATAGTATTTTAATACTTCAACGTGCTGTAAGAGTCCCCGAAATTATGTCTACACTTATATCGATATTATTTCTATGTACAAAATAAATTTTGTAGATTTCTAAATCACAATTAGAAGCTAATGGTCCATTAAAACCAAATACATGTGTTAAAGGAAACAAGGAACTAAATGACTACAACTCGAAGCAATACATATAAATTAACAAACCAAAGTAAACACGGCCTATTTAAATAAAGCCTGCGAGAGGAGACAGTTGAAAATAGCTGTGACCCAGATCACAGATCCGATACAGACACCTGATACCAACGAGCGTGTGGAAATATCTCAGCAAAATTTATCTTATTCAAGTCACTGCAAGGCATTATGGTGTTTAACTTACTGGCAGCAAGACGTATGTAGCCAAAACTGACTGATAAACGGAATCTACATAAGTCTCAATGCATATTCAGTGACAGTACACAAGAGTGATTAGGTAGTAAGTAGGTAAGCTAAGGGATAAATCTTGGGGCCGACACAAAAGATCCCATTGGGTCGAAGTGTCGCCAGTCTGTACTGACTGACCCCCACACACAAGATAATATGAGATAAGTAGGTAAGCACCGCGCCAATCGAAAGGGAGTATCAGACATTCGGACAAACGTTATTGGGATCCATAAAAGCACATAGAAACCAATTCGCAATAATTGAAAAGTAAGCCTTATTCAAATTACCTATTCTCGAACGTTTCAATATTTTATGTAGGACAAACATAATCCTTTGAACGACGTCAGGGCCTAAACTCGCACGTTTGAAGTTTGAATGGCTCATTATACTTAATGATCTCTCAATTTCGCAGGCAGTTTGCTGCTTATTTGTACTATCTGCGTGACCTTTATTTTCGTGTAAACTGTAGACGAACCGTAATGACTGAGTATACTATTGCTAGTACGAATTTGGTTAGTCTTCGTAGAATGGAATAATTTTAGTTTGCATCGATTAATGGAAAATTACTGAAGCCGCCGGTTTTCTCCATGGCATTGACAATACCTTGCCCGACATTTATAGAAGGACGGTTTTATTTTAAAACTCGACCAAATTTTTACGCTTGTCATTTCTACTAGGTTACACCGGCCGTGGTCACAAGCTGACTGGTGCATGATCGCGTAAATACCCGTTATATCATGCAACGCGAAAGTTTAAGTCATATACACAACCAAAATTAATAAGATACGTTAATATTGTAAAAGCTTTATTCAAAAATATTACGACGTTTTATCAGTTTAGTATATTGTTTGTTTATGTAATTGGTTATACAGGAAGGTTCTTAGAGATCCTATTTCAAATATACATTTGGTTAAAGCGTGTTATCTATATTTTTAAATAGCTGAACTTTTTTATAATTTTACAATTTTAGGAAAACTTACAGCTAAGTACATAAGTACATAGTAGTTTAGGGGCCATTCATTTATTATGTAAGACGATTTAGGGGGGGACGGGGGTCGACCATGTCTTATTTTTTCTTACAAGGGGGTGGGAGGGAGTCTTGATAGCCCTTACAGATCGCGCACTGTATGATGACCGGTCTGAAAATTGCGCGAGTGGCGTCGCAGTTACAAGTTTTAGGTCTCTTTGGTCGCAGGGGGCGGGGGCGTTACGCGTCTTAGCGACTGTACATGCGCAACAATTCGGAGACGCTATGTTCAGTCCGACCATCGTAGATTGCGCGATCTGTACGTAAGATCACAAATATACGCAAAGTTAAGATTTGAAAAATCGCAAGTGCCGAGGTGCCCTCGGAGGCGTAATATACGTTTCATTCATTCATTTTTCCTTTAGATTCTTACGTAATAAATATTAAACAAGGGGAGGGGTCGGCCTATTCTTATTTTTTCTTATTTAGGGGGGGTGGGGTTAAAAACTAGTAAAAATTGTCTTACGTAATAAATGAATGGCCCCTTCTTACATTTTTGTGTAAGTAAACTTATTAGAAATTAGAAATTAGTAAGACGCATTATATATATTGCATTCGAATGATAGACGCATATCACAACGCGATCTGTTTGGCATAGTCTAGGTATCAGCGTAGACTTATATAGTGTCGTCAATACATTAGAATTATATAATTCGTATCCGGTTGTGCACATCGCTATTATAATTAGTATTGTTATACTCTCTGAGAGCACCGTCAAGGCAGCTTTGAATGTACATGGCAATGATAAACACAGGCTAGAGTGGATGGCCTTTAGGAGTCTGGAACACTCCATGAAATTCATTGCAAACAGAGCCACAGTGAAGCCTGGAAGTTCTGCGGGTATAACAAGAGTCAAATACGCCTGCTCACAGGAGCGTTCACTGGCCATTTTGGCACCAACGACTCCCTGTGCAGATTGAGATTGGCACACAATTCGATCTGCAGAGCCTGTGATGAACAGGACGAGTCCATATCGCACCTACTGTGTGAATGCGACGCGTTGGCTGGATTGAGGATGGGTCTGATGGGATTGGCATATGGATCCAAACCCTGAAGACTTCAGGCTTTTCCCTCTGAAGAGTACGCTGCGGCTGATGCAGTACATTCATAAGGAGATAGCTAAGGAATAAATCTTGGGGCCGACACAAAAGATCCCACTGGGTCGAAGTGTCGCCGGTCTGTACTGACTAGCCCCCTCCCCCCCCCCACACAAGATAAGATAAGATAGTATTGTTATGAATAAATAATGTAGCATTCTATCGAAGGAAAATGTTAGATTCCTTAAACAATGTTAAGCATAACAACTTACAATACGCCGAAACGACGTGCTGGACTATATTGAAACAATTTTCTTAAGAGATGACCAGCACAGTTGACAAGCATTGACATAATTATTTAAATTACAACACATTTACACCACATACCATCTCCGCAACAGGTCATTAGGGCCAATTGTTAGTCATTGAGTACAATTGATTGATTGACTTCAATACTTGACATTGTAAACAATCGTATTAAAACCGAACACGTCTAGTTACAAATTCATTCCTGCTGTCCAGAAACTTAAGAACCACTTGGAAAGCGAGACCAACAAATGGATAAAGTTGAACAACTGATGAAGAATCAAGTTGGACAGGCAACGTTATAAAGTGCAACGCGTTTCTCCTTCAGGCTCTTCGTTTTGTTCTTGTCTTGTTTAGTTTGTTTTACTTTGTAATGGATATTCTTGTTGCTTCTTTACTCTTTTAATATTTAGTATTTCTTTCGCATCTATATAATACGTCCAATAATATAACCTAATAATTATTTTTAATTTAAGGGCCGATAAACTTTAGGCTTGGTACATAGGTATTGTAGTGGAAATGAATAATCCAATCATAAATAAATAAGACAATCAGACCAGCGATACAGGTACATGGTAGATATACCACATTTACGCACAAAGCGCTTTGCTTCCACTTTTATAATGCGTACCGCTAAGGAGTAGAATTCGCTACCTAAGTCTATGTTTCCCGAAGAGTACTATCTGGGTGTCTTCAAGTCGCGAGTGAATAGTTATTTTCTAGGCAAGCGTGCTCCATTGTCGACTGCATCTTCACTTAAGATAGGTGAGATCGCGGTCAAACGCAACACTATAAAAGTATTAAAAAAAAATATTTTATTAAAATATTTATCTGTCAGTCGGTAAACTAGGTTATTATAATCTAAATTCGATATCTGCCCTATATCTAGAGATTTTTGATTGCCTGACACTAAGTAGGTACACGTGTTCGTGCGTCAATTATTTATTGCCAATTGAAAACACATGCAAACTAGTTGCGGCTCGATGAACCCGAGAGTCCCGAGATGAGCCGCAGTGCGGCTTGCGCATCGATCGCCAGGCCTATCCCGAGCTATCCCGGAAACCAGACCGCCATTCGACCTGGTTGGAGCAGCTATACGATCCTGCCACGTACAAGCCGACAAAACAAATTATTGTTGGCCTAATCGATATTTCGCAGAACACTCGCCAGGACTAGTGTAGGAAGTTTAAAATCTAAAGCATTTCTTTTTAAAATTAAGCCTTAATGCTCTAGTATATCTTTGTATATCTTTATGTTTGTGTTGTTTGTTTGTGTGGATACCAAGATCCATATAATTGTTTATTTGTTTTATATCTTTGTTTTAATTTTGTTTCCGTTTCATATTTTTCTATCTTTAATTATTGTAATTGGTGTACAACCGTTATAATTAAATAAATAAATATACTAGAGTATAGAGGATCAATTTTTTTTTGACTTCGTTTATAAAGATGCTTTCAGAAAATAAAAAATAAAAATTGTAATGAAGTATTTAAATAGTTGAGAATGTTTTTATAGAACTATGTACATTGTACATGTTTTCAAAAATACTTGCTCCTAAACAAAATGACATTCGAAACTGAGGCTATGTTCAAAGAATGCCTTTAAATATCAAGTAATGTTAGTAAAAGTGAGCCTACTTCCGGCGTTATCGTACCCAGCTCGAGTCGTTAAGTACTCACTGAAACAAGTACACTACGTGGGTTGTCACTTACTGGCCTAATTTCACTAATGTACTAGAATTAAGGAGAACAAATACTTGACAATATTGTAAGAGATATAAGCTTAATGGTGGTTTAAAATTGAACGAACAAAGCCATTATCCGTATCACCATGGAGATGTCAATAAACCATTTATTGATTATTCAGACAAGCTTTTGATCATGCACGGTTTGTCATGACTACAGTTCAATTTTCACTATTTTCTAAATCTACCTTTACTTGCAATGAAACTGTAATATAATACACCAACAGCACTTAAATTAATTACGCCATTTAATCAAGACCCTTGTTAAAATTTTCCTCCACTTTCGAACAAAAAGTTGATGTAATTCACATTTAATTAGAAATCCGCCGTACCTCGTGCCAAGCGTCCGTAAAAGCTGTTATACAACCAATTGAGACACGTGGTTGGACAAACACCGACAAAACGTGAGAGTATGACGTGACGGAGCACTTGTTCATATATATAACCACCATAACACGTACAAGGTGAGCAGTACGAGAAGTAACAGAACAGTCTGGGTGTTTCTATGTATAATATGTATGTATTTACAAAAAAAAAAAGTATATATGTATGTTTATCCATTGTCTAGTACCCATAGTACAAGCTCTGCTTAGTTTGGGCTAGAAGGTGTTGTGTGTATGTGGTAGAATATTATATTATATTATTATATGGCAAACTTTACCTTTAGATGAGTATATTCTCCTTTCGTTAAGAGCAGCAATAGCTCAGTGGGAGACCAACAGACTGCAATGCAGAGGGTCTCGGGTTCAAACCCACGTCGCGAACCTCTAACTTTCGGTAGTTATATGACTTTTCGAAATTATGTGTGTATTGATTGACCATTGCCTCGGAGAGCACGTTAAGCCGTCGATTCCGGCTACCATGAATATCTATGGCAGTCGTTATTGGGAAGTCAGTGCCCTATAATATCCTGACACTGGTCTAGCCTTAGGGTATCGTTAGGCTTCGGGTTGCGGAGGTCAGGTGGCAGCCGCTCCGGATAAAAACTGCTATCCAGTCAAATCCGGTTAGACCAGAAAAGCCGCTCCCAAGTGACTTGGGAATAGTAAAGACTAGGGAGAAGAAGCTTCTCCTTTCATCTCAAGTAAAGTTATTTTTCATCATACAAACTTATCACGGTCTCCTCTTAAGGTATACAAGCAATACAACACCCATAAGATATTAGTTTTCATCACGCTTTTCTTGTTTATACACAAGCTAAGCCAAGCTACAGTTGTAGATTAGTACGGAGTTATGAGATTAGTGACTGTTGTTCCAAAAATAATAACCTGTTAGTGACCCTCGGTACTAGTGACCCACGGTACAGTCAGTTTCAACTTTATAATAGTTTTTTTGACGCAATAAAAGCATGTTGGATATATAGGTCAATTTTAAATAACTACTGCTATAATTATATTCTTTATCACAAATAAGTTAATTATTAATAAGTCAGAACTGTTAATAAGGATAAAGTATTAAAGACGAATTTAATTAGTTGTAAGTGAACAAGAATAGTTTTAACTATTCTCGGTGGTTTTTTCTAGGTACCGATAACAAGACCAGCTTCTAAGGCGAAATGACAACCAAAACAAATTACAAAGAAAAATACTTACAGTTATACCACAAGGCGAAACATTCGCCAAATAGGCACAAAGTAATCTTGAATCCAGTGTTGTACAGTTAGACCCAATGTCATTACATTTCGCTCCCATACTACTCTCGTTGTGAAAGATATTTGTCGCAACTTTACTGTCGGATCATAAAATAAATCAGGCTTATTGTCGCCAAAGATACTTTGATTTATACCTAATATATCTAGAGGCCACAGTAGGATAATTGAAGTCGGCTAGAAGGATCACGTAGCCACTATTAAAAGCATATGGTTCGTGGCAAACTGCAAGATTGCAACAAGATTTACTTGCGGCTGAATTCGATAAAGTGCTCTTTCAAAGACACTTTATCTAAATCAGACGATTCCCTGATAGTTTTACTACCAAGACCCTACAGTCGCTATGGTCGATTTCGTAGCTGCACCACATACAACCTTTTGAGAGCTTTTGAAAAATGAAAATAGGATTCAATAAGATAAGGAGCACTTTTATAGATTACTAGTTTCCACCTGAGTTTGTTAACGTGGCTTGGTGTGCCATTAAAACATAGCCTAAGTTACTTAGTAAGGCTTTTTTTTTATTTTGTTCGTCAAAATGACCACACTCTGCCTGATGGTTAGCGATCATGTGGTCTAAGAACAGTGGCCTGGACACCATCCTCATAGCAGCTGAAGTGATGTTGAGGTCCCTATCTTGACGGCCTAAGAAGGTGCTTTTTCACGTCCCGCTTAAAGGACCCAGGATTAAAGGAAGAAGGAAACACGTGCCTTGGCAGAGAATTCTATGCCTGCCGAACGATCACGTTCGGCAGAGGTATGAGGACCCAAATTTGTTGGTGCGCGCTCTAATCGACTCGACTTTGTATCAATGAAAAGGATTGATGACGAGATTGTATCAATGAAAACGATTTTAGAATCTATTCATTAGTACTACTCCCTATATATAAAAAAAATTTACCTCTAATACAACCTAGTATAAATGGATTTTCTTCGTCTAAGTTACGTATTTAACGAACAACCCAGAAACATAATTTATTTATGATTGACAGGTCTTTTGTTAGAAATTAAACGTTGATTTATTTGTTTCTTTAGAACAGTTAGACGCCTTTGCATAGACGTGAATAAACCAACTGATTAGGCACGCACGAATGAGAGTGAATGGGTGACTGAGAATTAGTTAAGCCTACATCACTACATAACTTTAATTTATTATGCTACAGTATCATTAGGGTTAATTATTTATATATTGTTCTTTGTACGATGGGAATTAATGAATAGTCTTCCAACCTAACGGTTTTTCTAGCAGTCTGATAATGTCTTATTACGTGTACGCGAAAGTGTAACATTGGAGTTAGAATATTTCATCGCGGTTAATTTTAAACATGGCAGACGATCTGATGTTTATAAAGTATCATATTCATAACGTATACTCTTAATTCACAAATCTCGACTATTTTCGGCCGTACTCAGCGTCTTATTATGTGAGTAATTTTCCAGATATTCGACGTTAGACAAATCATCTTTTTTCGTTTTACGGACGGTTAAATAATTATTTCATTGCCAATTTTATGCTCTAGTCTAAAAGAGTGTATATTTATATGACTATAGAGAATACTTTTTCATTTGAAAACTTATTTATTCAGTCTATTTATTGTACAGTGACTTGTTAGTATTCAGCTGTCTTGTTTAATAAAAGCAATAAGGTTTTTGACCTCTTTTAACGCGGTTATTACAGCCAACGTTGTTATTTTGCTATTCAGAATTCTAATAAAGGATTTATGTAATTTCAGCACTGGCTGCTATAGCACAAAAGAGTTGAATTTCAGATTATATAATTAAACTCTCCAAAAGGTTATAGATAAAATTTTAACTCATTGGTTTTAAAAAGCGGCGATAGTTGACCTCTAAAAAGTATATTAGAATGGATTGAATATAAATGCATCAAATAAACCAAATAGTAAAACCAATAACATATCTTAAACGCTAATATAAGTCCCCGTCTGCTTTTCGTAAATTTTACCCAACTTATGTGATAGATAAAGAGTTTTAAGTAGGCACGCTTGCAACATCAGGAGTATTACTTGGACATTACCTTGTTTATCACTAAGTAGTTACCACTGCAAAGGTCAGCAATGACATTGGTTTAGTGCTGGCAATACAGCGCCTCTTTTATGCCTTCGTTCCCGTTGGGTAACACCAGTTTGTGTCACACTGTTAATCAATTGGAAAAAAATCCCAAAAAGGAACACTGTAAATCATTGCAACGTTTTTTTTTTTCAATAATGAATACTATAATCTTTGTATGTAACAGGGTTACATATTATTATCTGGACGAAATATCCCAAAAAGATCCAGAACTTTATTGTTTTAGGTGAAAATTAAATAAAATCATTCTAATCCAAAATCAACATCTTTTAATAAAATTGTTTATGGGTTAGGCGAATTCTACACATTGTTCTATTCCTCAGTTCTATGGTAGAACTAATGGGAGTTTTGGACGGAGCCCCGCTTCGCGGGACTCCTATTTCTGGGTGGGTTTACAAAAGAGAAACTAACACAACCTACCGCTACCGAGTCGGAATCGTACGGATGGACAAAAGCTTTTAATAAAGAATATTTTAATTTGCATAATTTATATCATCGTCGTTGTGCAAAATAACTAATATCGTAATTGGACGTACTTTCTGAAAAACGTTCCAACCCACAAAGTTAACATTTTGAGATAATTGTCATTGAAGTTCAATCCCGTATTGCTTCTTCATACATGTGGGTACTAAGTCATGATTTCATATTTAGAGTGATAGTAGAGCTACCAAATTTTTCCAGCTAGTAAATAGTAACCCCGTGACTAATTTGCTTATAATAACTCGATTTTGACCCGAGTGTGGGTTGGAAAGTTTTTCAGAAAGTACGTCCAATTATCGGGATAATCACAATATTAGTTAATCGTTACATTTTGTTAAAGGCGTATTTGAACAATGATTTTATTACAAAGAGGTGTTACTTAACGAGAATACAAGATTCTGTTATGTTACAGTGTTATCTATAGGAAAAAAAACGTTGCAATAAATGACAGTGTTACTTTTCGGGAATATTTTTCCAATTGAGTAACAGTATGACACAAACTGGTGTTACCCAACGGGAACATGCGCTTTTATGGAGCCTTCTGTTTGTAAATGAATTAATCTCAGTTTCCTTTTTACGTTAGTCTTAGATTACGTAAGTTGCTATGCAAATCCTTGTAGACTATCTGCAATAATGGTTGTTTGAAATCATGTACGTTTTGCAAGCTAAATGATCGCGACGGACCTTCAATATTAGTAAACATTGTCAGTGTCGTGTTAAGTCATTCCACACGTGATTCTACATTCGACGAAGAACGAACTCGATCCTTGTTTGATAAGCTGGAGCCGTCAATGGCATTCCATGATACCTTTGATAATTTCGCTAGGTAACTGTTCTGATTAATACTTTACTTTAACTGGCTTTAATGAACAATTATACAAATTACTTCATGTAGGTCCCTAATTACACTTATGAATACACATATAACCTCGCACACTCACACACACGCACACACGCGCACACACACGCACACATACCCACACACAAGCACGCACACACATACACACACCCTCACACACACACACACACACTATTTTAACTCACACACACATAAGAGAAATAAAATGCTTTGATTGATAAATTAGTATAAAACTGTATCCTTGTCCAGAGTCTGGAGAGGCTGGTAATCTGTCACACAGGGTCTCCTAGTGTAGATACCAGTCTCTCACATAATTAATTTGACACACTAATGTATTAATTAAATATACTATGCAATACTCTGTAATTTCTGTGTGAGAGAACAAATAAAGAATGTATTATTATTATTGATACTGCTTTTATTTTATTGTTCATTCATCCATTCCATCCCATTCGGCAGTTTATTTCAACCGTTCGCAGTACTTCGGTCGGTGGAGGTATCCGGCTAAATCATGACTAATAGACAACCCCTGATTAAAATTACGAGATTTACACGCCCGATCCTACCAACATAGTTCAAAAGTTTTAAATCTCGTTTAATTCATCCATCGGTGTACGAACAGCGGAGGCCAAATGCAATGCTTTTATCATTTTTTTTTCTTTTATGTGATTGGAGGCAAACGAGCAGATCGCCGACAGATCGCCTGATGGTAACCGATTACCGCCGCCCATAGACACTCGTAACAACAGAGGATTTACAAGTGCGCTGCCGGCCTTTTAAAAAGGAGAACGCTTTTTATTTTTTTCATTATGTATAGATTAGTAAGCTGACAAGATAAAATGGATAGAGGATACTCTTAAGCCCTGCAGTGTGACAGTATCAGGAGAAGAAAGATTGCCGGAGTTATTTTCCACAACGCTTGCATGTGAATTCGCAGACTGTAGGCACCTTCGAGGTCGATACGGACAACTGTCAGACATGCCGCATTCACTAAGATTGTGTCCATCGTTAAAACGAATGATAACAGTTTTAAACATATCTTCGAAATGTTAAATAGGTATCATCAAACTATTTTCCCATTCAGTTACCGCCTTCTCAGCTGCTTAGTTCTAGAAATATTGAGCATTTCGATCCGTTTACAGAGCATCATCATCATCATGTCAGCCAAAAGACGTCCACTGCTGGACATAGGCCTCCCCCAAGGTATTCCACACAGACCGGTCTTGGGCCACCCGCATCCAACCGCTTTCCGCGACCTTTACCAGGTCGTCGGTCCACCTTGGGGTGGCCTAGAGAGCATCGTAAAAACTAAATTGCTAACCATATTGCGTGTAAGCTAATGTGGTTTTTCGTCGTTCTACTCCGAAATGCGTGGACAAAAAATGTACGAATAATTTTCAGGTTTCCATCTGATTAGATGTTAATCAATTACGCTCCAAGAACCATTTTATCGCTTGAACAAGCGCAGCAATTATGCACACATTTCAAAAATACATTTATTTGAGTGCGTTTTTAAATAAGAACGTAAAATCTTTTAAAATTAAGTGCGTTTGCATATCTACATACTTTTAAGTAAATGTTGACGATACGAGTATATATTATCATAAAATTATCTAATTGCGTAATGCATGGGCATTAATTATAATTAATACGGGATTAAGATTCTGTAAATATTTATCGTTATACTTAAATCAGCGGCTTTGACTTTTGTTGCTATGTGCTATCTAATATTATAAATGTGGACGAGTTTGTTTGTAGATTATTAGATTAATAACAGAGTTAATTGAAGCAAAGGAAAATAACTTCAATAATTTAAATTTGTCCTAGAACTGATATCTTAATTATTACTAGCGGTCGCCTAGTACTCGAAATTCGACCAAATTTTGCCTGTAAGATATAGCTGATATATGTCATTATATATTGATAGATGTAACCATAGTTACGCGCTTCGACTGCGTGTGTCAAATGCATGGTTGTGTCGTGTAGTGTTTTTTCATTAATTTAATGTATTTCTAATGCATATTTTATATAAATATTAGGATTCGCCCCTCCTCCTCCATATAAACTTTAACAAAATTCATACTACTCCGTCTACGCAATTTTCGTAAAAAGGGGTACAAAGTTTTTACTTCTCGTATTAATATATAGATGTCATGCGGTTACTGCCTAGTATTAAAAAAGCGAAACAAGGTCGCAGGCAAAATCGTACGATTCAATAACACAATAGATTCGATACGGCACGAATATTGATATTGGAATTGTTATGTTTGTTCTTTATACCAGTGTACTAACTTTCTAGCATTATTTACTTTTACGAGCCTCTACATTACAATACTTTCTAGGTTATAAAGACTACGTCATCGTGCGTTCAATGTATAAAAAAGAAACTGGAAAGATACTGCAAAATTAAAACAATAGAAATGACTTCATAATATATATAATTATGTCGAGATAACGAACATCTTCGAATTTTGAAAATATTCGTTTAGTCGATTATCGATTGACAATCGTGACATATTATCGCGCTTAAGCGGAATTAACACCATGTCACACTCACAGTACACACATGTATAGACCACGTAGGGTGCGTTCCACTTAGCGTTCACAACACCCAAGAAGCTCCTTTAACCAGTCCACATGACGACTGCGATCATTGTGGTCGCGGCAAAAATGTCACTCATGACGTCATGACTCACGCTCACGCAAAGCTCACGACGACCCGTTGAGAAAATAAGCGCCATTTTTTAAATATAAAGTAGCTAAGATGACGACTATGAAAATATTACTTTATTTGATGCGATTTTGATGAAACGACGAATACTTAAATAAAAAACAATTTTTATAATCTACAGTGTTACAGTTGTCAGTCTTTTGAATTCTTCATCAGAGTAACGATTAATTACATTATGTAAATCGTAAATATACGTGGTCCAAGTTTAAGTTTTTGTTTGTTTGTTCACGATTTTCTAGAATGGTATTTTACTCTTCATCTGAACTGTATGAACTAGTACTTACTTTCTGGAGCATTATTGCGACGCAATACCAAATATCCTACTGTTGCCGTAAAATACATTTTGAATATATTTGAATGTAAATTTATTATAATACTCCACAAAATTATGAAATATTAGGTTTTGCCCGCGGCTTCGCTCACGCTAATGTAGATTTATGTTAAAATAGATTTTAGTAGCCTATATGTTATTTCGATGAATAAACAATAATATTGTAAAGTTTCATCAAAATTCATTCAGTAGTTTTTGCGTGAAAAAGTAACAAATATCCATCCATCCTCACAAACTTTGACATTTATAAAATTAGTAGGATATTAAATATATATTTTTAATATAAATCCAGTTAACCAATAGGTAACTATAAGAGTTTATTGGTCAGACTTACAAACTCTTTAATGATTCGCTTTTTTTTCTAATTCGCCATTTAATTTGTATTATTTACGTCAACGCTCGAAACACTCAATTATCCGTTCCACTTGAGTTTACAATTGTAACGCTCGGAAGCAAGTGGAACGGGAAAAGCCGTAGTCGTGAGCGTGAGTGTCGTGAGCTCTAAGTGGAACGCACCCGTAATGTCGTGAATCCTTGAATGTTTCCTTTCGCATGATTTCCGCACGTGTCTCGACTTCTCAAGATACGAGTAATTCTAAACAAATACATCGCGTAACTGTTTACACTGCTATTATATTTATAATCAATTTCTTAACACTATTTGAACTCGTTTCATGTAACCTACTTACTCACATTTTCAAGACACGCGTAAAAATAACTAGCGCATTGGTATTATACTTATTTATTCCAAGAGAATCTCGTATTTTCTTTAAAAAACACCTGAATTTAACTGAATTTCAATTTCTTATGACTTTTAACTTTCAATATGACTGAAAGTTCACGTGCAGCAACAAACAATCTCTTCCTGTAATTATTTCCAATGTATGGATGGATCCAATAAGCACGTAGCTTTCTACTTCTAACATAATCAAACAACCTCTTCATCTGAAGAGAAAGTAAGATCCTCAACATCCAAAACGTCTGGTGCCGTTGACGCCATGATTTTAACTGATATCCAAAACGATACGTTTACGCGACGATTCGTTTGTGCAACACTGCAGGACTCATACGCGTAGCGTCGTAACGATACGCTTACGATACGACTACGCTTACGACCCGTGTGCGAAAGTAGTTGTATAAAAAAAACAACGGATTGCACTCCGGGAGTGCCGGCAGAAGTGAGAACTTGAATATTAACGTTGTGCATTTTTGATATTTTGGAATGGTTAGGGAATAATTTTGCACGAATTGCTTTAATTATCAGTATAAAAGTGCTATAATTTATGTGGTAAAATACAATATTCATTTATTGCGCTATCGTACACAAACATGACAATTCTCCCTCCGTCTTACGAATTTTCGATCAGGTCACGTGTTCTGACGCGAGTTTAACATTTTTACCCATCACAAAAAAGTGCACAACGCCGCTAAAGAAGTTTTCACTTAAAAAAGTCAGGCAGTAAATCGCCTATCGTCGAGCTTCTAATAATAATCAAGAATATTTCTCGTAGTTCTGATGACCTTAGTAAATACTGTAGCGTTATTCTGGTCGCCTTGAGAAAACACACTAGCGCATCCACGGAGTTAATGTACTGTGTCATGTGATGATAAGGTCGGTGCAAACTGATACCGTCATAGCATTTATTTGGTACAAATATTAACAATGTACATTAATATTGAATACCCCCTAGCGATAAAATTTGATCCATATTTGTACCCGTTGCACCGCAAAAGCGAGCCACCAACCAATATTATAAAGCTGAAGAGTTTGTTTGTTTAAACGCGCTAATCTCAGGAACTACTGGTTCGAATTTAAAAAAATATTTTGGTGTTGGGTAGCCCTTTTATCGAGGAAGGCTCTAGGCTATATAACATCACGCTACGACCAATAGGAGCGGAGCAGCAATGGAAAATGTTGCGAAAGCGGGGACAATTCTCCTATATGAAGCAGACGAAATTGCGTGGGACAGCTAGTACTGAATATTTAAACATCAAAAGCGTCTAAAAATTTTACGTACAAACAGGTGCAATTCCAAGGTCAATATAGTAATTATGCTAAATTCACGTTTATATATTCACGTGTTCGTATCACACGTTTAATACTTGTTTGAAACACATCTTTAACATAATGATTTACCGATTTTACCGACGTGCCGCAATGTCATGTGGTCCGTCTCAGTGCGCGCCGACATTTATACGTAAACGTCATGAATCGCACGAGTGACATTACAACGTCAGACGACGTCCCAGACGGGACACGAAAACAGAAATAAAATAGTTGGATGGTGGAATTAAAACACGAGCCAAATGCGCAATATACAGATTGATAACAGCTAAGAATGTCGCACCATATAGTTGCGGTTTCACCCGCGTTTATCATTACTGCGCCGCACCCGTGGGTCGTTGCGTGATGTTATATAGCCTATAGCCTTCCTCGATAAATAGGCTATCCAACACAAAAAAATTTTTCAAGTCGAACCAGTAGTTCCTGAGATTAGCGCGTTCAAATAAACAAACAAACTCTTCAGCTTTATATCTATACTAATATTATAAAGCTGAAGAGTTTGTTTGTTTGTTTGTTTGTTTACTTGAACGCGCTAATCTCAGGAACTACTGGCCCGATTTGAAAAATTTTTTCAGTGTTAGATAGCCCATTTATCGAGGAAGGCATCATCACGCTAAGATCAATAGGAGCGGAGCACCAATGAAGAATGTTTCAAAATCGGAGAGTATTTTTTCCTTTTGAGAGCTTCCGCTGCGTGCGCTGCGTAAACAGTTAAAGTTTCGCAAAAATCATGTATGACAGAATTGTTCCCCTTTAAAAGTTCTAAAAAAAAGTCCGCGACAGCATATGTCTATCTTTTAAGGTTGGCTCACTATAACCATTTTTATGCTAACGAAATTTGTTCTAAAATAATGCATTCTTTGCGAAGGTATTTTTATAAACATGATATTAATCCTTATCCAAATAAATACGTTATTCATCACAAGTATTTAATTTAAAACAAAATTGCCCCTTATCGAGGAAGGCTATAGGCTATATAACATCACGCTACGACCCACGGGGGCGGCGCAGTAACGATAAACGCGGGTGAAACCGCGGGAACATCTAGTTATTAGTATATAATGGATAAACTATCGCTATGCAAAATCAATTTGATTCATTGTTCCGTTGCTTCGTGAACGTAAACCCAACAAACAAAGGTACGCATTTCTAATATTCAAGAAGTGTTAAATAAATAGCAAGTATCTCACTGCTATACACAGCCTTGTTATCGATCGATCGTTAATTGCCAATTCTTAGCCTTTACGTTTTCCTTTACCAAAACTACTAGTATTGAGTTTAAATTAACCAGACCACGTTATTAAAAATAAAGTACTATTATTATACGGATTTTGCCGTGGCTTATTTTAAAAAAACATTACGTTGAGCTATTTTAAAATGTTTAAAAACACCCAAAAGGCGGACAAAACAATTTATATTTACACGTTTTCCGATGCTTTGATTCATTAGCCATTGCCCCGGGGAGATGGTAGTCGTCTCATTGTCTTGTCAGTCTACGTTATGATTAAGGCAAGTACCTATCTACTACCCAATACCTTCATTGTTTTCATCAATCCATACTAAGATAATAAATGTAAAAGTAACTATCTGTTTCAGCGATGTGCAACAAATGCATTCGAACTAGGTATAAGTATGATAATAATATCCTCCAGACCGAATTTCGGTCACGACGGCCAATCTTAACGGAGACTGGCCATCTGCGCAGGAGATATCATAGTGCACAAGTGTGTGCGCAAACACAAGTGCACTCTCTGTTCCTTAACTCTCATGATGGGACGGATAATCCAAAACGACCGGAGAGAGATCAGGCGCAGGACCAACGGCTTTACGTGCTTTCAGAGGCACGGGGGTGTCTAACACCGCCAACTTCCTAACTCCGGGCTCGTATTGAGATTTCTTAACAAAAAACCCCAATAACTTTTTGTTGGCTCGATCCGGGATTCGAATCCGAGACCTCAAGCACAGCAGTCGCATTCACTACCGCTGCGCCACGGAGGCAGTAAGTATACCAATGTATTGACAAGACTATACCTAAGCAATCGTTACGACCTTGACCATGTAAAGAACGACTGCGTTGTTTACAAATGTAGGTACCTACCTATTCGAATGCAATTATGCACATCGCTATGTAGTCTGTTTGTTACTTTTTTACGGCTAATCATCGATGTGGATAATCTTCTTGGTGCTCGAACTATGTATGTATAGTGATTGGTTAAACATTGTACATTCTTAAGGACATGATAATTTATGGTCAAACGAAACGTATAAAAAAGAAATAAAAATAAAATCTGTATAACCTGCATAGAAAACCTTTATGAAAATTAGTATGAAATATCCATAAAATGTGGACGCAGCGCACACAGCTGTCCAGGCTAATGACCTTTGATAAGAAAAGGATGGGCGGCGGTGCAAATTCGGGAGAATGCGGGGTGCGGTAGCTGGGGGCGGAGGCGAAGATTTTGTTTAGCTTTGGTATATATGCGCAAGAGTGACATTAAGTTTTTATTGGATAACTAGGTAAAATTTTAAGTACCTATTTTTTTTTAAATATTTGGGTCCAGAATGAAGTTCTGAATACCCTCCTTCAATATGTCCAGTCTTTTACTAATCAGCTTGTATATGAATAATAATATCAGTCCTATATATTAACTGCCCCACTGCTGGGCACAAGTGTCTTCTCAGTGTAACACGGGCTAAGCCATAGTCCAGAGCAGCCAGAGCGGCTTAGCAGACTTCACATATCTTCGAGTACTTTATGAAGAGCTCTCAGACATGCAGGTTTCCAATGTTTTTCTTCACCGTTAGAGCAAGCGATAATTAACTATTTAATACGCATATAACTTCGAAAAGTCAGAGATACGCGCCTTGGATTCGATATCGAGACCTCTGCGTGGCAGTCCAACAGTTTGCCACTAGGCTATCGCCATATTATAGTAATAAATTATTGAAGTATATTACACAATTAAAGTAGTGCATTGTGAAGCTAAGTAAACATAGTAACAACAGATAAAGGGACTGTTTACAAACAGGATAGTAATTACTAATTAGATAAATTCAGTTCATACTTATTACACAGTGCAATGCAAAATGTATTAAAAATAGTTCAGAATAAAATCATTGATAAATATTTTTTTACTTTATTTGTTATGATATACTTTATTTGTTACGATAGCTCAGTGGGGAGACCAACAGACTGCAATGCAGAGGGTGTCGGGTTCGAACCCACGTCGCGCACCTCTGACTTTCGGAAGTTATATGACTTTTCGAAATTATGTGCATATCGATTGACAATTATCGCGTGCTCCGTGCCTCGGAGAGCACGTTAAGTCGTCGGTCCCGGCTGCTATGAACATCTATGGCAGTCATTATTGGGAAGTCAGTGCCCTCCAATAACCTGAGGCTGGTCTAGCCTTAGGGTATCGTTAGCCTTCGGGCTGCAGAGGTCAGGTGGCAACCGCTTTATGTAAAAACTGATATCCAGTCAAATCCGGTTAGACTAGAAAGCCGACCCCAAGTGACTTGGGAATAATAAAGGCTGGGGAGAAGATTTGTTATGAAATCAATCATTCTACCTAAACATGTAGGTACTGTGAAAATTTTAGCTTAGGGAGCAAGCTAAAATTTTCACAGTACCTACATGTTTAGGTTATCACAATATAAGAGTCATTAGTCTGGCAGACAAACAGTGGGAGTTCATTAGTAATAAGGTCCCGATGGCTCCAACAGGCTATGTGACCCTAAAATCTTTTATTTTAGGGTTATGAACATAGTGCACATAACCCTCAAAATATTTAATTTTAGGGTTATGTACAGGTGCACTAAAATAAATTAACCTTTTTCTCATTTCAATAAAAGAAAGATAAAAGTAAGTTATTTCATGTGACTTAATTATATTAAAATTATCTTAGATATTTTTTATTATTATATGCAGTTCTAATTAGTAATAATGTGTTACTTTATGTGATAGCCAAATATTTTAAAATAATTATTCCAAGTATAATAAATATTAACAATTTGTTTGACTAGCAACAAACAATCAGAAAGTTGGGCTTCACTAAGCCTGCGGCAGCCTTGTCTTTGATAAGAATATTTTTTTAAATATGTGATAGTAGTCTCAAGCAAAGAGTTCAGACAGGCTATCCTATGGTTCTTGCCTGTAAAACATTTGTAGGTTGAATTTATATAATCATTAAAGTGTGGTATTATATCAGTAATTATTGTGCCAATTATATAAGCCTGATTATATTATATAAATATATTGCATCAATATCTACTGATATTAGTAGACAATGATTTGGCACCTTTTTATTTATTTGAATTATCATATTTTTGAATATAAGGTATTTAAAAATATAGTCAAATATGTATAGTCTGACTTCTTTCAAATCTACTACTGCAAAATTTTTTGGCTCTTAGGTTTCATACCATAGTAATATAAAATGATAATGGGACTTGAAAATATAATCAATTTCTAAACAATGTGTTAGAATTTTCCAGCTCATAGGTAAAATCATTCTATTCAAAATTGTAACCCTGAACTGTTGTATATGTAAATTTAATAGATTTAAGGCCTTTTAATAGACCTTGATTGGTTCATATTCATTAGACAGCTAACAATATGGTAGGGCTGTAATATTAATTTATTTGAATATTTATGTATTTTTATATGCTGAATGGATAGCTCGTTGAATAATAGCAATAAAATCTATACCTAGTGGTTTAAGATATAAATTATGTTAATTTAATTATAATTCACACTATAGCTTTTGTTTTACATTCACCCATGTATAATATATAAAAATTACTTACCAAAATAATTTACTGGACTGGACAATGCTAGAAAACAGCTCGGACCATTGCAAAACTCGCGTTAGTTCACAAAACACCAAACGATAACAAATGAAAGTCGATAAATAATGGAAACAAGAAAAGGCTATAAAATGTTCTTTAGGCACTTGGTTTCGTTTCTGATCGCTTTGAGTATGTAATCAACTATTTCTAACTTTAATTAAATATCGCGCTTCTGCAATGAATAGAAAAGTGTTTGTATTTTAGTTACGATAAATTCTATCGTAATGAAACTGATCAAATACAAATTAATACAATATACAGAAAATCTGCAAAAGCAATGCTCTAAAAAACTCTGACCTAACGATTGCACCACGGAATAAAATTTGGAATAGCGAGGGGTCGAGAACTCGAATCGGACAGATACGAATCGAATACAAAGTTGACCGAGTTTGAAAGTGCTAGAATTGAGTATTTAAGCAATTAAAATCGACTATGTTAAATTTTGTGTAAAATGCTAAGTATATAATTATACATATTATTATCATTGCGTCTTATACGTTTTCTAATTCAATTTTGATATGTTTTCTACGAGGATTTGATAAATAAATAATATTCTAATGTAACTGAGCTTGATGATGAGAGAATACTAAAACTGGAAAAGTAAACAACCACCTTTGACTAACAGTAATTTTTATGATCAGTTGGTATCTACTATCTAGAATATCTTCCATGAAAATAATATACGTTTTATTTTTGCTGCTATCAAATAATTCTTTTTGATTTTAAAATAAGGTAACCAGCTAACTGAACGTTTGACATGTTATGATTTTAAATTTGAAACCGCTAATCGTTGGCTCGTTGTATATCAAAGAGTAAAGCAAGAGTAAACTAATACATTGCATATGCAGGTTGGACTGTTAATACTCTGATAATATTTCAAAAATTGATAATGACTAAACCAGTACTACCTTCGTTCCAACCCTCATCGTTATATTTAGTTGAGGAAAGAATTAAAACATTCAAGACGTGGCCGTTTAATGATAAAAATAAATGCAACGTACGCAATATGGCAGAAGCTGGATTCTACTCAGTTGCAACTGGTTCTGATGACGCTGATAGTGCCAAATGCTTCTTATGTGGTAAAGAACTAGATGGGTGGGAAGCAAGTGATGATCCCTGGGCGGAACATAAGAGTCATGCAGCAAAATGTGCGTTTGTCCAGCTGGGAAATAAAGAAGATGAACTACTGGTAAGCAACCTAAGCATCTGGTCAGTGCGTAGCAAAGTGTAGAGTGAAATGACACCATATTTCTTTTGCATGGGATACTACTCATACCGAGTGTTTTTCATAGTAAATATATGCTTCAAGTGAGAAAAGCACCTGATAAAACAACAACTTATATGAATATCATTAACTAGAGCAGCGATAGCTCAGTGGGGAGACCAACAGACTGCAATGCAGAGGGTCTCGGGTTCGAATCCACGTCGTGCAACTCTGACTTTCAGAAGTTATATGACTTTTCGAAATTATGTACGTATTGATTGACAATTATCGCCTGCTCCATGCCTCGGAAAGCATGTTAAGTCGTTGGTCCCGGCTGCCATGAACATCTATGGCAGTTGTTATTGGGAAAGTGTCGACACTGAAGTTCCCATTGGGTTGAAGTGTCGCCGGTCTGCACTGACTGGCCTTCACATAAGATAAGATAAGATAAATATCATTAGGTAGTAGTGGCTGCATCATTAGTACATCCGGCACTGGACCACTGTTACTATTATTGATAGTAATAGACATCTGTAAATAAAATAAAAACTTTTTTTCAGCTGTCGGAACTCCTGTCTGTTATAAAGCAGTACATGGTAAATGAAATAAAGCGTATCGGTGAAACATCCAAAGATATAATTGATGTGGCAGGTAAGGCAGTGAACAGAAGATGCCTTGGTAGAAAATAAACCTTAGATTAAAAGTAGTTTATAATATGCTGTGACATTATGAAAAATGCTGTGAAGGAGCTGTTTAGTCTTGACATATGTTTGTATTACATATAATAATGAATTACCTATACTAAGTTAGTTCTTTAACCTTGATTGACAGTGTTACACACATTATGTCTGGAATATTGAAATTAATCAACTTTATACAGATTTCATTGCAATGTTTATTTTTTATAAAACTATTATTACATAATCTTGAAACTGTAAAATACTATTGTAAAAAACTTTTACTAGTTACTGTTTAGTTCTATTTTAGCTATTTAAATTATAAAAATAAACTATTTAGACTTAATTTCACACTTTCTTTGACCATTCGGTTGCTTGTCAGCAGCCAAGATCATGGGTATTTAAATAACTTGAATGTAAAAAATAAACAACACGATAAAATCCATATAAAGTTGTTTAATTTCAATATATTATAACATTTGCGTAAACATAAGACAATATTATACCTGGTATTTTAAGACTTTCATTTCATTTTCATTTTTCATTTTCTTTATTGGGACATAAAACAGTTACATGTTGATCTAAATAAGGGTTATTTTTATACATATTAAAGAAAATTGAGTAAACATGTAACCCACACTAATGTCCTCGAAATAATATTAAATAAGTAGTTTTTATTTATTATCCAACACGCGCAAATGTAACTATTCTATATAGTTTACGTATCGGTTTTAAGGACCCTTATGGCCATGTTTTTAAAATTGGTGTATGAAAGTGCAAATATGTCGAGTTCATGAAAATGTGTGTTATATGTTTCTACTAGGCGGCGGAGCGGCGCGCGCACCCCAGCGTTTGTTCTGCACTTTGCAGTGTGGAACAGCCGTGGTGCGCGCACCTCTCGCCGCATTACAGTTCTAGGTGTAAGACTTGATAGATGAAAGCTATGATTTTGCTTAGGTACATTAAACTGACCTAAGATAACCTGAGACTGTGCTAGAAAACCTCCACACTACCTTAACCCTTTCCCTGCCCCGTGATAGACACAATAGAAAATCTATTGTTATGTATCATATGTGATTCATCAGACAGGGAACCTGTTAATTTCAGTGCAGTGAGCAGAGGTTTCGACTCAATGGAGGCCAAATGACTAAAATATGATATTGTTTTTGTCTGAATCGAGAAAGTAACAGAAAATATTACTTTTAATAGGATCAATTGGAGCTGAAAGAATACATTGAGGCAACTACAGATTTAAATTCATATAGTTGCTGTAAAATATTAAAACATAAAACATTTCAATAATAACAACACATGTTATGTTTACAATATTGATTCCAGAAAGTTGTTATGAATCTGAATGCCTTATTCGTCTCTTCAATTATCAAAACATATCAAATTTAATAGTTCTATTTAATATTGAACTGTAACTCTATCTTCAGAATCTCTAAAGCTATTGCTATTGACTAAGAAGGTATTCATTGAACCTAAGGTTCTCTACAAATAAAGCTACCCTTCATATCACATAGAATTTAAGTAAAGATTAATATGAGGAGAGTGATTGCAACAAAAGAGCTATGACAATCAAAACAAGGATTACTTTTTAGTTTTTCTAATGTGCTTTATCCAATGGCTCCTTATGTTTATTTAATTTTATTTGATACTGCAGTAATGTACTATGGAGTAATAATTATTTATTTGTATGATTAGTTTTTATGACTATAATATTAAATAAAATATTTTTGGCATCCAAAGACTGTCTTTAATTTTGTTTTATTCTCCAGCTAATCTTCTAAGAGAAATAAATTATGCCACAGTTAACTCTTTGGCTCAGTGGCTTAAAATAATAATGAATACTTAGTTGTTTATGGGAAAATTATCAAAATTGGCCTCAATCTTTGGACTGTATGATATTAATTAACTAGCACTATCCGGCTGCGGTGCTACTCCAGAATATAAGAATAATACTACTCTTAGAATGGTCTTTGGGTGCAACTATATATTATGCATTTATTTAGAGCATTAGTTCCCAAAGTACAAAGTAAGTAGACCCCAGGGGTCCACGAGAGACTCGATGGGAGTCTACGTTGGCGTAACAAAAAAAATGGGGGTTCAAAATTCGTAAGCGGGGGTCCACGAAAATTTATTTGCTGTCGATAGTGAAGAACTAAAATGTTGGCTTCACGGACTGTTCGACAAGCTCAGTGACTGTTACTTGTAAAAACTTGCATATTCCATATTCAGTACCAGTGGTTTTTCGATTTTTCGGTAGAGAATTACTAAAAATAGGTCAGCCCACCTACCGTAGTAGGTACAGATCCGAGAATTTCTAAAAAAAATAGTTCGGCCCGTAGAGATTTGATCAAATTTTTTACTTGCATAAATTTTTTTAGCTGCAGGGTGTCCACCGGAATCAGCTAAATTTTGAAAGTGGTCTATGAGAAAAAGTCTGGGAACCTCTGCTTTAAAAAATGATATTAATTAAATAGCACTATCCGGGTGCGGTGCTACACCAGAATATAAGAATAATACTACTCTTATAATGTTCTTTGGGTGCAACTATGTATTATGCATTTATTTATGCAATTCATAATTGCATAAATAAATATCAATATGCATTTATCAATACACACACACATACGCACACACACACACACACCGCCCACACACATATTCTTACACTTACACTACATAAGCAATCGCTTACCAGTGTAATAGCACTAAAGGGTAATGTAACTTAATTATGTCTGATACTTTTTATTGTTTTTTATTTTTGTGATACTAATTCATATTTCTTTGTTTCCTTTTGTTTATGATATTTTAATGACATAAAATGATCTGTAACTTTTAAATAAGGGCAAGGCACTGGCTCCTGCGACACAGTTTTACTAGTGCAGGGGTCAGAGAATTCTAAATTATCGTAGTTTAATTTGTGTCATTCATCATCATCATCATGTCAGCCAAAAGACGTCCACTGCTGGACATAGGCCTCCCCCAAGGTTTTCCACACAGACCGGTCTTGGGTCACCCGCATCCAACCGCTTCCCGCTTTTTGTGTCATTATAGAATTATTATTATTATTATTTAGAGTAACAGTCATTGCACGGATGGCGTAGTGGTTTAAATGGTCACTTCGCCGCTGCCACCGCGCTGAGTGTTATGGGTTTGATACACGGGACAAAAATTTGTGTGATCCACAAATAGTTGTTCCGCGTCTGTAAGTTCTTTGTGACCGTTGTTTGAATATTTGTAAAGTCCCCCTCAACATAGGAATTACTCCTTATGTGAGAGATATTTAAAAAGACAAAAGATCTAATACCTACACACAATCTGGTAACGATCATATGGAAACAATGATGTCAGGCAAAGCATAGCAATTGCCACGTAAACGTTAAGTCGTTAAGTAGCCGTATCCAGTACGTACGTACGTAGGTGACCTGGCAACGAACGTTGACAATCGCTGACTAAGTATATACATTTATATATTAGCCATTATTAGCATCTGGTGCGATGTGATTTTATTTGCAAATCATGGAAAACTAATTATCTTGAGCAACCAGTAACGCATCATGTTATTCTTTTTATCGCTTCGCGTTACCTATAATAAAATGTTTAAAGTTTGCAACTGCGTATTTCGGACCGTAGGATTACAGTTCAGTACAATCGGTTAAATCAACAGCTCTTTTAATCTAGGTACATTGTAGAAAAGGCGGTTTTATACAAATATTGCCAAAGAAAATAGCCAGTGTGTTAAAGGATAACCAACAGAACCCATTTCCAGCATTTTTGGAATTTTGTCTGTTTGTCTGTGCACGCATCACGTAAGATGTATGAAACCAATGTAGATAACTTTTATACGTAAAACTTGTACGCAACTTGAAGTATTACTTAGTTTTTGTTTCATCGCAATCAGTTCACTCTATTAAGAGAAATAAATATTAGATAATATGAATTTAAAGTGTTCAAGAAGTACAATAACACACGCAATTCAGTTCTTTGCAACGCCATCTTACGAATAAAAATAGAACTAATGTCGATAGTTGAACTCCATATTTGAGAGATGGCGTTGTGCATATGACGTTATTTTCTGAATCGCGATGATAAGATTTTCCGGAAAGAATGACCCTCGCCCGTGTTTACAAGTTGTTCTGAGTTTCGTAGTTCGTATTTCAAGCACATATTAATGTTGAAATATGTAATAGCGTCGAGTTAGAGTCCATAAACATCCTGTATATTAATTATAATTAAAGGATAACCTTGCAATGTCTTATAGTAGAACTGATGGCCGCTCAGAAAAAAATAAAAGAAGAATATTACAAAAGTGCATTAGCTAGCTAGTCATACTTTGACTGTCTATCTATTAGCATAATTAGTGTTTAATAATAAAACAACAAAAAACCGATGGAATTCATTCATTTATGTTCGTAGTGTACAAGAACTGCTTACATACTATTATCAGTATAAATATTGACTGTACCTACTCTTATCTAAGCGACGCGTTTTAGTTTTCGACAACAACGTGAACGATGTCGCGGACACAGCTAGTTTCATAATAGGTAGGTAGGTACTTACTAACTTCATGCATCGTCAAAGTTCATGCTCAATAAAAAGCTAACAAAGACTGTTAATATTTATAGCAGCTGTGACCATAGCAACGGCTTATGTTTACATTATGCTTAGCAACCAACGACAAACATTCAAGTCTTCTAACGTGACAATACATATTTTCGTTATATTTCTTATTTTATTATTATATTGCTGTTAGCGGTAGACATATAAGACAATATTTAAAATAAAGACTGAATAAAATGGGAGATGTGAAAAATTTGGAATCTTATGCTATCATAGGATTTGATGGTAAGTTTTTAATAATACCTATATTTTTTTAATGTAATTCTGCTTCTTCAATATAAAGTTTACATTATTCAATTCTGATTAATTTCGATGCTGATCACTGAAACATGGAATTGGTTTTGTTTTATTGCCTAAAAAGTAAATAGGTATAAAATCTGAAATATATCCATACTGATGTCTCATCTTGTGGTTTATTTACAGCTGCATGTAATTAAAAATGGGCGTTGGCCGTCCTTATTATTACGTATACTTATGCGCAGCAAGCAAGCAAAATTAAGATAGTTGCTAAAACAATGGCGGCGGCCTCGATTGCGTAGTGGGCAGTGTAACCGACTGCCACGCCTGAGGTCGCGGGTTCGATTTCCGCACAAGTCAAACATTTGTGTACATGAACATGGATGTTTGTCTTGGTCTGGGTGTTTCTATGTATAATATGTATGTATTTACAAAAAAAAACAGTATATAATAATATGTATGTTTATCCGTTGTCTAGTACCCATAGTACAAGCTCTGCTTAGTTTGGGCTAGATGGTGTTGTGAGTATGTGATAGAATATTATTATTATTATTATTTTATTGTTTGCCGTGACTATAGGTACAATAATTTTTCAATGCAGGGTCTGCCATCAAGGGCTTAAAAGTCCATCCAGACTGCCAGCACATTGTATACCCGATGGGAAACAAAGTCTGCATCCAAGAATGGAAGACCAAAAAGATGTATTTTCTCAGTGGCCATACCAACAGCATATCGACTGTAGCTTTGTCATCTAAGGGAACTTTCGTAGGTTCTGGACAGATCAACCATATTGGGTTCAAGGCATCGGTGAAAGTGTGGGATTTTAAAAAGAAGGCCATGGTTGGCAGCCATGAGTTACATAAGGTAATCTGTATCAATGCTTTCTTATCCACGCGAAGCCATATCTTTAAAGACTTAAATGTGTCAGTCTCGATGTGCAATCTCTACAGATGCGTCTGACTAATGCGATATCAGGAGACTTAGCTTATTCAGCATTACCTAGCCTATTATATTCTTTTATTGTTTGCCCATTATAAAGTTGGTATCTTCGGACTTCCTTGCACCAACGCTATGCTGTACACAAAAATGCAAGAAACCTATTTTTTTGCGGCATATTATAATCTCTGTGTTAGTAAATAGATTAGAATAGAAAATGTATGTATCAGCAAATTTGCCACGTGCTTTACGACTATCAGACTCTTAAGAAAGACTACATTTCTATTTAAACCTGCTTGCGGTTGGTATTACGATTGGTTGGTCAGTAAACATTGGCCAAGCATATCATCTTAACAAAAAATGAATGTGAACTTCTTTATTCCATCTAAAATACTAAAAGATTGTGTTTAAAATAGATGATGGTTATTAACTCTAGGTACGCGTTGAAGCCTTAGCATTCACAGCCGACGAGCGCTACTTGATCTCCTTGGGAGGTCGGGATGACGGTTGTGTGGTGCTGTGGGATTGCTTCGCTGCAGCAGCCACCGGCACTGCTGCAGCCTCCAAACTGACCACTGGAGACGCGATGACGCTTTGTGCGCTGAGTCTGAGGATTAATTCATTTGTGACTGGTGGTGACTGTAAGTATTATGTATTTCCTGTTATTTAATTGTAGTACCCTAGTATATCTATCTTTATTAAATTTGCGTGTTCTTCGTGATTCCGGCCAGTCTTTATTGCTAGGCTCTAAGAAATCTTGCTATTTTTGCTTTAATTGCCTACTCTCTCCTCCGATTGTAGCTATGTTAATAGCCATGACTTTTCTGAGTCTGGGTGTACCTTGTTTGTTATATTTATTTACTAGCTTTTGCCCGCGGTTTCGCTCGCGTTAATTTAGAATTTGACAATCAATTCCGGTTGTACTCTGCTTGTTATAATATAATTCAATCATGATTCGAAAGACACGTGGCTCCATCTATTATCATAAGAACGTTATTGTTGTTTTCCTCGGGAACAGTAATTTTTTTCGTGATGATAGGTAGCCTATGTCCGTTTCTGTGCACCTGACAATGTGTATATTATGCAAAATTTCAGAATGATAGGTTCAGTGGTTTAGACGTGAAAAGGTAACAAACAAACAAACTCATTTTCGCTTTTATAATATTAGTTAGGATTTTATT
Organism: Catocala sponsa; assembly: GCA_963564715.1. NCBI lineage: Eukaryota > Metazoa > Arthropoda > Insecta > Lepidoptera > Erebidae > Catocala > Catocala sponsa. The sequence goes on along the minus strand of OY751333.1, from coordinate 27,239,968 downwards.
AAGGTTTACCAACAGTTGTTACAGATATAATACAGATAGGAACATACAAGTATTTGTGTCTTAAATCTAACTGCACAACCAATTGTAGGCAAAATTAGGCATTATAGGCACATGCAAAATGTTTACTGTATCAACATCTATCACTTATATAATTTAATATACTTATATACATATGTATACTTAGATTCTAGATATGATATTAAATACTTAATTACTATTTATCACATTTTAATACATTTGACATGTCTAACAACCGTCGATATTGCAACAGAATGGACGTCAGCCAGGTCGCTGCATTCGTCTATAAGTTTGCACATGCGGGGTATTGGCGAATTAACACCAAACACTGTATGGGGAAGCGGTGGAGCTAGAGGTGTTATAGGTTTGCGAGGTGGTCTATGGGGTACTCTACAATTGAATTTATGCAATAACTGTGGGCAGTCAATGTTGTTATTAAGTAGTTTATACGCAAATCTCAAATCCAATAGCTTCCTTCGGGCTTCCAGTGTATTCATTTTGTAGCAAACTAGTTTATCGAGATAGGAGAGATATTTAAATTGCCTTCCCTTTGAGTACCCTAGGTGTCGGATATAAACGTTTTATGGACTTGTTCTATTCGCAGCGAGTGAGTCGCGTAACACCTCGTCCATACTACACTGCAGTATTCTAGGATGCTTCTTATAAGGCTATTGTAAAGAAGTAATTTAGTTTGTGGGCAATTATTGTGGGCGTTCAAATACCTTTCCATTGCGAATGACAAATCCAAGCATACGTTGAGATTGACTGATTATGATCTTAATACGTGGTATAAATTTGAGTTTAACTGCCAGATCCCGTACTACATCTACTTCGCGTAAGGTCACTCCATTTATTTTGTACGATGAATTTATTATTTTGGTTTTTCTGGTGAATTTTATGTGGTTACATTTCGAACTATTCAACGAGATTTTATCGTCATAACACCATACAGAAAATCGGTCGACATCTTCCTGCATTAGGTGCAGGTCCTATTGAGATCTAATGGCTTTTGAAATTTTTAAGTCGTTGGCAATAAGGTAGTCTAGTCTGCTAGTATTACGAAAGCATGATGTCACGTCGTTTATATATATGTTGAACAATACTGGGCCCAGGTGAGAACCCTGGGGGACGCCTGAGGCAATTGCATACCTGTCCGACTGAAACCCATTGACAACCACATAAAACTCCCGTCTAGCTAGATAAGAAATCAACCACTTTAGAAGATTACCGGTGACGCTGTAAGCAGCCAGTTTATTAACGAGCAGTTCGTGTGAAACCTTATCGAACGCCTTGCTAAAATCTGTATAAACAGCGTCAACCTGCTACCTTACAGCTAACTTGTAGCATACCTTCATTCATGGCTTCGCATGAGGCTTCAACTAATTACACCAGATTTGTACTTATGGATCTGTTCTTTAGAAAGCCATGCTGATGGTCGCTTAACCTCTTGTGAGACAGCTGGATGTTTACATTATCGCCCGTTATCGCCGCGTGCCACTTGAGATTTTGTTATTGTTAATTACCGGCCCACTCATAGCTCGTAGAATCAAAAAAATGGTACTACAGAATTTGTTATGATGTCAGCTATGTAGTAAAATATAAACAAGACCTTTTTGCTGGCTCGCATGCGAGCCCCTGGCACACTAGAGGTTAAGAATTTGGCAAAATAGCGTTGACCATGTGGACAAATCAATAATGATAAAGTTGCATAGGGCAAGAGATGAATTGCGGAAAGCTAAGGTACGATCTGTCTGTAAAGACTACATGACAATACTTATATACTATTATTGTTTCTATAGCCAACCTCCGCGTGTGGAACATTCGCTTCACCAGCAAGAACTTGGATGTGGTAGACGTTACACTGGGCAAGCTGAGGCGCAGTGTTCGTTGTATTGCAGTCAGCAAAGACGATACTTACGGGATTGCTGGTACCACGTGAGTTACTTTGCTAACTTGTTAGTTATACTTGTCTCCTCCATCATTAGCAAAGTGGGCAGTCTAAATAACTTTAGTCTTGCAACAAAATCCATCGAGTATTCGTAATTCTTATAAGCCTAAAACCTTAATCACCTTTCAGAACTGGTGATATGATAAAGTTCTCAATCAACTACCCAGCGGATCCTCAGGATAGCTTGGCGAATTACAAGCCCTCGTTAATCGGCTGTTTCGCCAAATGTGGTCCGTGGAGAAAAGGAAAGAGACCTGAATCCGTTTGCTATAGCCAAGGTTTGTTATATATGCATTCATGATAACAGAAAGAAAGCTAAGACTATGGTAAACCTGGAGTTAATAAAGAAACATAAGTAACTTCAACCATGTCAGAATTGTAGGATGGACGCTCTTGTGCGTTTGCCGGCCAGATGTTTACTAATCCTCTGCGTATATGCACAAATGCCATAGCAATACGGATTCTGTAATGTGTCTGTGTCCAGTAGATAACAATGGGCTCATCCCCTTTCATGCATTGTGGAATAAAATATCTATAAACTTAGCTAGTAAAATATATGTAAGTACTAGATTTTCCCTGCGGCTTCGCTCGCGTAAATGTTGGTTAGGTTAGGCTTGTAACAGTATTTTTTCCTGGATGAATATGTCCTATTCTGACAACGTGTATGCAAAATTGCATGTTTATCGGTAGAGTAGTTTAGGCGTGAAAGCGTAACAAACAAACAAACTCACATTCGCATTTATAATATTAGTAAGGGTAATACACCTCTGTCGACCCCATCGGAGATATAGGGGCGTGGTACGTAATATATGTATTAATTTTCCAGGTATCGAATCCATTTTAATAATGGAAGATGGGTGTATCATCGTTGGCGCGGGTGATGGGACTATTGATATTCTGGATGAGATAAATTGGAAGGGGAACTTCCCTAAAGGAAAAGTGGTGAATCCAAACATACCTAACTTAAAAGCTGTAAGTGGTGTCTTTTGGTTTGCGATTCTAAACGTGTTACTTTGTCAAAGGCCTATACGGACATGTCTTCAGAGAGAGGGACGATAAATTAAGGAACGATACTCGTAGAAACGTAGTTTAACGCATTACCAGCCGGCGGGCATAAGCCAGGTCCGTAGCTGGAAACCGTTAGGGTTGTATTGAAATACGTAGACTGATTCAACTGAGAATATATTTTCACTTTTTACGTATTCTTATATCCCATTTATTGTTCATACAAGTAACGCTAGTACTAATGTCTACAATAATCATTTACACCAATCAGCGACGAGTAAACAAAATTCAAACATTTACTTGGGCATGTGTGCATCTGTATAAATACTGCCACTATAAAAACATATGGCCTCTTCGCGCGTCGCTAGTTCGTCAGTTGGTTTCGTCGCGGCTAGACGTATGATGCTCCGTTCGATTGCAGGTTCCTAATAAACTTATGTTGGTTGTGTGTATATACATACGGCACAGTAGGAACGATCGTAGGAACTTAAGAAAAATTGTGTTGGGTAGGTAATATATGGTGCGACGAGTGACGGTACCAGCGGGTGTTTCCCTTTCATCTCTCATGCCTACGTGACTTAAATGTTTTCTCGATACAGTTTCTAATCCTTACGGAGAAAACTGTACACTATATTGTAAATTTTTTCGTAACGTTAAAACACAGACACCTAATTACCAAGCCATTTAATTAATAAATTATCGCTTCTATTTCAGTTAAAAAGCACAAAACTGAACGGCAGCATCACATCCTTAGAGCTGATGGAATGTCCCGAGATGCGTGGGAACAACCGACTACTGCTAGCCGGGACGCGGAGTAGCGAAATATTTGCGATTAACATAGCCACATTCGTGCCAATATTAGTTGTGACTTGCCACAGATGTGCCATTAATGATATTGCGTTTCCACGGTAAGTCTCATTTATCTTAACTAATATTATAAAAAGGAAATCGAATTTCTCGCCACGCTAATCTTAATGACATAATACCTACGTCGTGCTCTTGTCACTGCTGGCGTTCCAACTGTACTTGAACCCAATGGCTTGGTACGCGACGATGGGAAGAGACCGGACGGAATGTCATTGTTGCCTTGGAAGATGGACAGGCCTTTGGTGTGGGACGCAACGTGCGTTGACACCCTTGCGCCATCACATCTTCCAAGCACTGAGGGATGTGCCGGTGCTGCTGCTGCAACCGCGGAAACCCTCAAACGGCGCAAATATAGTAATTTAGTCGGACGTTACATTTTTGAGCCGTTTGGGGTGGAAACCCTAGGCTCATGGGGCCCGAGCGCTCGTATTTTGTACAGGGAGATCGCACAACGCCTGATCGACGTTTCGCGTGATCAGAAGGCTGGTCTTTTTTTGGCCCAAAGAATCAGCATTGCCATTCAACGTGGCAATGCTGCCAGTCTTCTGGGCACGTTACCAGTTGACAGCGATACTAAAGAATTCTACGATGCCTAAACCTTTTCTGTAAATATTTAGTAGTATAATTATTTGTGTTTTTGTAATTATGTTAGCTTTTTTAATACGTTTGTATATATATATTAGGTTAATTCGTTTTAAAATTAATAATGTAAATATTTGTATCAATGATAAATAAAAGATAAAGGAAATATTTGTATCTAATTTTGTTTGTAATGAATAAACTGAATCTACTGAACTGATTTTAATAGTTCTTTCATCAGTAGAAAGCTACATTATCACATCTTGAACAGCAACTCTTACTACGAGCCACAGAATTGGAGCAGTACGTGATCATAAACGTGGGTGAAACCCCGGCAGACAGCTAGCTTATAATATACTAGCTTTTGCTCGCGGTTTCGCTCGCGTAAAAGTATGTTAGGTAAGGTGTAACAGACCGGAAGTTTAATAAAATATTGCCTATGTTAGTCGGTGATAATAAAGCTTTCTAATGGTGAAAGAATCATTAAAATCAGCTTAGCACTTTTTGAGTTAAATCTCTTGAGATATCGCTTGTATGTGGCTTATAATAATAAGTGGAGTTATTTGTATATATATTTATGTCTTGGTCTATCTCAGAGGCATGTCGGGAGTATTCGCGACGGCTGGTTCTGGTGACATCCGTGTTTGGAATATGGAAACCTGTCAGGAATTGCTGCGGATATCAGTGCCGAACTTCACGTGTTCTACTGTGCTGTTCTCTGGAGATGGCAAGTCTATAGTGTCTGGTGAGCTGGTAATTTATACATTTGACCGTCTTATTTAAAAGGTTGCAAATCCTGAAGCCTCGATTTGGAATCTCGGGTCGGGTTAACAAAAACTTATCAGATCTGTCAAGAATTTCTCTGTATCTTTTATTCTCGGGTCGTGAAGACCGTAGGATCTCTCTGCGGTCGGGTCGGATTGCCATGCTGACGCAGTGGCGTAGCGGCGTCTAATATAGACGTGGGCAAAGTCGCATCAGCGAGGCCCCTTTTCTTTCGTTCCCAAGATCTACCCAATAAATCTATCTTACTAAACATGCTTTGACACGACATACCTACTTATGATAGTGAAAATATAAATGCGCTATGGAAGAATATTGAAAAGCATATAGATTTGAAAAAAGGTTTTATTTTGTAACTTAAGTGATAATTTTTTTTACAAAAGTAATGTTCTTCGGCTTTTTGCTTTACAGAAGTCCTCTAGTAAGGATTTTAAGTCTGGCGGCATCGCATTTAAAGAGGCCTCGCGAGGCCCCTTTAAGTGCGAGGCCGTGGGCGAAGGCCTACTTCGCCCACGCCTAGCTACGCCACTGTCCTGACGGTACTATGGCCGTAAGAAAATAGAAATGGCAGTTATGTTTGTGTATACACTTGTGTACAATAATATCCTCTGCAGGACGGGTGGCAATTCGCCGTTATGATTATTAGGCCTACTGCGCACTGCCTTGCGTTTTCTTAACGCATAACCTGTGAAGTATATAGTGTCATAGAAGTGCGCGTATTGCGGTGGAATAAACGCAATGGGTAAAGTCATCGTTGGCCGCCCGCTGCAAATTTGCGGTGAATCTACCGCACATATTTTTGTATCGCATAGAGATTTCAAGGAGTGCCGCGCACTGCGATGAAAAAAACGCACTGAGACACTCATTCAGTTGCTGTTGTTACACAGATATGTTGTTACCTGGCGTTTCTCCGGTGATGGCGAAAACCTTTTTTGGATACGAACGTAGATCGTAATATCGTACGAAAAAAAAGCCCTTCATAGGCCTTATGGCCGTCAAGGGATGAACCCTTTACCGTTTGGGTACCCTTTTTTACGCAATAATAAATATATACAGATAGCAACTCTTGTATCGTAGTCCATAACGATGACGTGTATGCACCACAGTTGGAGTTCGAATGATAAAACGTGCGATTTTTTCGCTGCAGTGCGCGGCCCCGTGAATGCGTTTTTTCTACCGCTCGGTAGAATAAACGCACCGCGTTCCACCGCAAGGCAGTGCGCGCTAGGCCTTATACCTTATCTTATCTTATCTTGTGTGTGGGGGCCAGTCTGTACTGACCGGCGACACTTCAACCCAGTGGGATCTTTTGTGTCAGCCCCAAGTTTCATCCCTTAGCTATCTCCTTATGAATGTACTGCATTAGCCGCAGTGTACAATTCAGAGGGAGAAGCCTAAAGTCTTCAGGGTTTGGATATGCCAATCCCATCAGACCCATCCTAAGTCCAGCCAACGCGTCGCATTCACACAGTAGGTGCGATATGGACTCGTCCTGTTCACCACAGGCTCTGCAGATCGAGTCGTGTGTCAATCTCAATCTGCACAGGAAGTCTTTGGTGCCAAAATGGCCAGTGAACGCTCCTGTGAGCAGGCGCATTTGGCTCTTGCTATACCCGCAGAACCTCCGGGTGAAGCCCGTGGCTCCATGTGCAATGAATTTCTTGGAGTGTTCCAGACCCCTAAGGGCCATCCACTCTAGCCTGTGTTTTTCATTGCCGTGAGCATTCAAAGCTGCCTTTACGGTGCTCTCAGAGAGTCCCACGAATGGCTCGGGGCCCACAAACAGTTGCTCCGAGCCCTTTCTGGCTAATTCATCAGCTTCCTCATTGCCCTGCACTCCTGCATGCCCTGGAACCCACACCAGTCTGACTGTGTTCTTCCTGCCTAGTTTGTTAAGGAGCTTAACACAGTTCAGGACCAGTCTGGAGTCCACCCTACACGAGCCCAGAGCCTTGAGAGCAGCTTGACTGTCACTGAGAATATACACAGTCCTGTCAGTGACACCACTGTTGATATTCTCCTGAGCACAGGCAATTATAGCATAGGTTGCCGCTTGGAAGACCGCTGCATATTTGCCCATGCTTTGGCTCACCTTACAGTCGTTGGCATAGATACCAGCGCCCGATCCTGTTTCCATTTTGGAACCATCAGTGAACCAGTTGAGACAACCCTTGTCAGGGGATTGTAAACCTTGTCTCCATTCGTCCCTCGTGGGGACCTTTATCTTAAAATTCTTTTTGAATATGTGCAATGGTTGCATTTTGTCGCATCCCATGCTCATAATCCTTTTGAGATCCTTTGAGATCTCCAATTTTGTGTGTCGAGTTACCGGCATATTGACGCTCCACAGCCCATGCACAGATAGCCTATGTAGCGCCTTTATCGCCTCTGACTCGACAACAATGTGTAGCGGCATTAGATCCAGCAGGACCTCTAACGCTGCCGTTGGCGTGGTCGGAAACGTCCCTGTTATAGCCATGCACGCCAATCGCTGCACCTTCGACAGCGCGTTCCTGCATGTAGCTAGTTTGGTTCTTGGCCACCAGACAATGCTTCCATACGTGAGTATGGGTCTTATCATCATAATATGCCTATACCTTAGAGATAGCAAACGCATAAACGCTAGCTAGCAACGTTCTTTGACTCAGCATCGGAGCAACCGAACGTCGTAATTTTTCAACAAAATTCTTCGACGCCTTCTCTTTGCCCAATGGTTTTGCATGTGCAAGATCGAGATAGTGCGTTACAGCGTGTATACTTGTATAGCTTATTTTAAAAAGTTATCTTACAGTAACCAAGTCTCTGAGGCTCCTGTTATATAGATATTTAACAGGTTCCCTGTCCGATGTATCACATGTGATACATAACAATAGATTTTCTATTGTGTCTATCACGGGACAGCGAATGGGTTAATTAACAAATTCGGAGATAAGAGCTATTAGGTACCTAATACCTATAGCGATCAGTAGCGGAAGCGGCTTAGTGCATCAAGTCCCTTCCAAAAGCATCTGGATATACCTACCCTTGACATCCTAACTAATATTATAAATGCGAAAATGAGTTTGTTTGTTTCTTAAGCTTTCACGCCTTAACAACTCAACCGATCAACATGAAATTTTGCATACACGTTGTCAGGTGTACAGAATAGGAAATAGGGTACTGAAATAATTATTCCAAGGGTCCTTGAAATGAAACACTTCACACGTTCAGTAACTATTGATATAATTCTCACACAAAGATAGTACTGTATAAAAGCGTTCAACAACACAAAAAATTCATTCAGCTTATATAGTACGGCCGTGCACCAAACCATAGCGCGATGCAGCGGGATGGAACAACGTCCTCTATCGACGCGGTACATAAACTTTTATCAACTAGTTTGCTCGGAACACGTAATTAATTTCGCTAGTCTCCGTCAAGGTACTAGTTGTTGTTTTACTTTGGACATTACGCCCACCAAGAATATATTTGTGTTCTTCACAATAAAATTAACCGCCCACCATGAGGTCAGGGGCTGTAAACAAAAAATACTAATGGACTGTAACATAAAAAAAATTAACCAACTTATAATAAATATTAACCAACTTATAAATAAATGACTCTAATTTGTGACTGGCAATATACAAAGTTTAGATGTCGGACGTTTTATTAACGTACCCTTACATTTGATAGTTACTACTCGTGTGACTTTATCCAAACCAGGGTGCTTGTTAATGACCTTACCCAAAAGCCAACGGGCAGGAGGTAGATTATCCTCCTTTATTAAAACTACGTCTCCAATGTTTGGTTCTGGAAAGTGATTGGTTCATTTGTAGCGCTGTAACAAATGCGCTAAGTATTCGTTGGACCATCGTCGCCAAAAATCCTGTAACATACGTTGAGTAACTTGCCATCGCTTTAGACTACTTATGTTTGCGTTCTCGTAGTTACGTTCAGGCACCGCTATCAAAGATTCCCCAATTAGAAAATGGCCTGGTGTTAAAGGCATGGGATCGTTCGAACTATCAGGCATCATTGATAATGGCCTAGAATTAAGACAAGCCTCTACTTGAGCTAATAGTGTATACATTTCTTCAAATGTTAAAGTAGAATTGCCTATGACGCGTCTTAAATGATATTTAGTAGATTTCACTCCTGCCTCCCATAAACCACCGAAGTTCGGAGCGTGAGGCGGAATAAAATGCCAAGTGGTATTGTTGTCACTCAACCATTCTCTAATTTCTAAAGCCACAGAAGACTTCTCTGCATCCACTAAATTTTGAAGTTCCTTGCATGCACCGATAAAATTGGTGCCATTATCGCTCCAAAGGTTGCTCACTATACCCCGTCGAGCAACAAATCTTTTAAATCCTGCAATGAAACCTTGAGATGACAGGTCACTGATAACTTCTAAATGAACTGCCTTGGTCACCATGCACACAAATAAACAAATATATCCCTTGTATGACTGGTGACCACGGCCCTTGCTAGTACGGATGCTGATGGGACCAGCAAAATCCACGCCACTATTTAGAAACGGTCTTGCTGGAGTAACTCTACTAGACGGTAACTGACCCATGAATTGGGTTCGGGTAATTGCTGAGTACCGTTTGCACTTTACACATTTACGTACATGAGCCTTAACCTTCGTTTTGGCTGAAATTATCCAATACTTGGTTCGCAAATGGCTTAACATTAATGTTGGGCCTCCATGTAGAGTCCTTTTATGAACATCATCGATAAGAAGATCGGTGAAATGACTGATTTGAGGCAAAATAACAGGACATTTGAAAGTCTCATCCAAATCCGCATTTTGAATGCGACCTCTAACTCGTAGAATTCCGTCACTATCAATAAACGGACAGAGGGGTTTTAATTTACTTCGTGTTTTCACATTTCCTGTCTTTTTTATATCCCTAATTTCTTCGTCAAACTCTCGCTTCTGAACATATCTTATGCAGACCTTCGTGGCATCTTGTATCTCTTCGTTTGTTAAGTAATTTTCGTACCTTTTCTTATCCCCTAACCTATTTTTCCATTTCAAAACTCTTCTACAATAAGCGACAACTCGAACTAATCTTTGGAATGATGAGAACTTAGTCCAAAGCGGATCATCTTCAGGGATTTCAGTGACGACATGTGCTTTCACCAATCGTTGCTCTGTGGTGGTGGCAATAGATTTCGGCCTTGGACACTCGATTATTTCGTCATAAAGCCACGAGGGCCCCTTAATCCACAGTGTGCTGCAAGCAAGCTCTTGTGGTGTCACGCCCCTGGAAGCAATATCCGCAGGATTTTTCGATGTCTGGACATGAGCCCAGTGTGAATTGTCAAAGTTAGAGAGAATAGTAGATACTCTGTTACCAACAAAAGCAGACCAATGGCTAGGATGGCGACTAAGCCATGCTAAAACCACTGATGAATCGGTCCAGGCGTGTATGTGAGAGTGTGAAATTCCCATTACTTCGGAAACTTCTGTTATCAGCTCAGAAAGCAACACCGCTCCCATCAACTCTAAGCGAGGAACCGATTGCTGTTTAACCGGGGCGACTCTTGTATGAGATGTGACTAAACTAACATGAATAGTTTTGTGAGCATCAACAACTCTGATATAAACGACTGCGGCATATGCTGCAATTGAGGCATCGCAAAAACCGTGCAACTCTACTGACAAATCGTCTGCTCTTGTGTTTACCCATCTTGGAATACTGAACCTATTTGTCTGTAAAAGGTTTAAACGATACGTTTCCCATTCTGCTAGTAGTTCCGGAGTTAATTCCTCATCGCAATCCAAACCAGCGAGCCAAAGCCTTTGTATAAATATTTTTGATGAAACAATGCAAGGTGCTATCCAACCAAGAGGATCGAACAGACGGGAGATATCGGAAATTACCTTTCTCTTTGTAATAGGAGTTTGCTGTGACGGAAGTTTGACCGAATATATGAAATGGTCGTTCTCACGATCCCATGAAATACCTAAAATTTTCATGACATTATCTAGCTTAATATCCTTCCTTGCCCGATCCTCATTTGAATCTGCATATCCCTGCATCCTTGTGTTTAATTCGTCACAGCTACTAACCCATTTCTGCAATTGGAATCCACCCTTGGTAAGTAACTCGTTTAACTTATTATATATAGTTTGACCTTCTTCAACTGATTGACACCCAGTCATTAAGTCGTCCACGTAAAAATCGTTCTTTATCCTCTTAGCTACTTCAGGATAACTTTCACCTTCGTCGATTGCCAGCTGCTGCAAGGACTTTACTGCGAGATAAGGAGCTGCGGCTGTGCCAAAGGTAACTCGTTCAATTTTGTACTCTTTTATTTCAGATTCTAGATTGTCACGCCATAACACTCGCTGAAATTCTGTATGTTCAGGAGCAACCTTCACCTGTCTGTACATTTTGACAATGTCCGCACAGAGACTTATGGGATGCATTCTCCATCTCATAACGATATGACGTAGCGGTGGTTGTAATTTGGGACCAACCATGAGATCATCATTCAGAGACACTCCATTTAACCCCTTCATTGATGCATCGAAAACTATTCGAATCTTGGTGGTAGTTTTGTCTTCACGTACAACGGCGTGATGCGGTAGGTAGACCGCTGTAGGCACGTTCAGGTCATCACCGTGTACGGGCCTCATATGACCAAGGTCAAAATATTCATGAAACACATCGGAGTACCGAGCCTTGATTGCTGGATTCCTCTTGAATTTATTTTCAAGGAACTGAAATCTTTTAAGAGCGAGTTTTCTAGAACTTCCATATTGACACTGGGGGTCTTCATCCCGAAATGGAAGATTGACGACATATCTACCCTCTCCATCGCGGGTTGTCGTTCGAGTATAAATCTCTTCACAACGTTGCTCATCGATAGAAAGAATTTTCTTTGCTGGAATACTGGATTCAATCTCCCAGAACTGACGCAAGAGTGCGTTATCATCAGGCTGATCAATGTTGTTATTCATGATATGGTGACAACAAAATGAATTGTGGTTTGCAGAACTCTGTCCAGAAATAATCCAGCCTAGCGCTGTGTTCTGAGCGATTGGTGCATCTGGTCGACCTTGTATTAAACCCTCTTTAAGAACCTGGCCATAGACCTCAGCACCAAGCAAGATGTCCACCTTGTTTGGAATGTGGAATTGTGGATCAGCTAAAGCAACTACTTTAAGTTCAGGCCAGTTGAAATAGTCAAGTTTCTCAGAGGGTAACAACGACGTAATGGTACCTAGTACAAATGCTTTAACTTGGATACTAAAATTGGGCTCTAAACGTGAGTGAATAGTCACCGTGACTGTAAACTTAGAGGCCAAAGCACTCTTCTCACCGCCAATTCCTGATATTACCGACTTAACCGGTGTTTTCTTAAGTCCAAGTAGCTGCACTGCTGATTCCGCTATGAATGATGCCTGAGATCCTTGATCTAATAGCGCTCTCAGCAGTTGTGTGGAGCCATTTCTTGCCTGTGCTTCGACAAGAGCAGTGGCCAACAAAACTTGACTAGGTATTGAACCCTTTGAGAAATGTGAAACGACATTGGTTGACGTGGATGGTTCGCTCGATGATAACGATGCCTGAATGTTAGACACCGCTGATTTGACTTCAATTGCTGGATTTGAATTTGTATTACAAACGGTTGAGCTAAGAACCGATTTAGGATGCAACAATGAGTGATGTCTACGTTTGCATATACGACACGAGGAGGTTTGACGACAAAATTTTATGGAGTGACCAGGATTTAAACAATTAAAGCATAAGCGCCTGGTTCGTGCAAAGTCATGTCGAGACTCGTAACTTTCCTTAGCAAACTGCTTACAATTAGAAATTTTGTGGTTGTCTCCACAGAATGGACAAGAAGTGTCGACATTGTCACTATTTTTAGTGTTGACGATGTGATGAACCTTTGGTTTATTATTAAAGTTAACATTTGATTTAGATATGTTAGACTTAGTATCTAAAAACTCGAGTGCACGAAATCTGGTTTCCAAAAAATCTCTGAATTCAATAAATGTTGGTAATTCATCCTTAGAACAAACCTTGTTTTCCCATTGTTTTCGGGATTCAAGATCTAGCTTGGAACTTACAATATAAATAATTAAGATATCCCACGTGCTAACGTCGATTCCGAGATTTTTTAGACCATTAAGACATTCCATGGTAGTATCCAATAAACCCTTTATACTACTGGAACCCTCAATTATATTAGATTGAGCCATGAACTTCTTTAGTAAACAGTTTGACAAAAATCTCTTATTATTAAATCTGCTGTTTAACAAAGACCAACATTCCTTATAATTGTCTGAAGTTACTGGAATGTGACGAACTAATTGCTCTGCTTCTCCTGACAATAAGCCCTTTAAATAATGCATTTTTTGTACCTCCTCTAAGTTGCTATTATTATGTATCAATGACGTGAATAGATCATTAAAAGTTGGCCACTCTGCATAATTACCAGAAAAGGAGGCAATGCTAATTTTTGGTAGTTTAACTGTATTATCATTAGAAACCTTGTTAATTTTATGTTCAGACTTCCTATTGCTAAATTGATCTAAAACTTCTTTAAGATTCGTTTTGTAAAATATATAAAGTTCCTCAGTCTCCTCGAAAACGTCATTCTTAAAATATTTATCAGATGCTCGCTGAGCATCTGTAGCAGCCTCTACTATGCTGTTATGAGTAGACAAAAAACCCTTCCACGACACTTCAAGTGCTTCTAATCGAGTTTCGACATAAGCCTTAGAAATTCTCTCTTTTGGTGATTTTTTAAAGTTAATCTGAGCCTTTTCAATAAGAAGTTTTTTGTCATTTTGCAATTTATACAAACCTTCCATATTTACAAACTTTAAGTACTATAGAAAATATAAATATTAGTTTATCTCGTAATTTCACTAAGTGTTTGACAACTTTTGAAAATTTTACAAGTGTTTTACTTTTGTTATAATAATTTCAATACAAAATCGGGCATAGGTTCCCCGTCTAAACGTTTTTCTGTTAAATATTCTAAGTCCTAACTAACATAATACACGAATAAATTACAAGTTCTAAATTCCAATTCAAAGTTAACTCACAAACTATTATAAAAGATCATTTTTTTTATTTTTTTTTATTATTATTAATCTTCTCTCTTCAGATTTGCCTTAAATAAGGAAAATGTACTCACGATTTTATATTCACAAACCGCACTTCACTTAAACAGGGATGTCCTGCTGTCTCCTTGGTCCTCGGTGTGTCGTGCGATAATGTATATATCAGCAAGACCGTCGACTCTGACGCCCTCTGTTGCCAGGCAGTCGCACCACAGCTTCCACGACTAACACCAACACTTGCATTTCTGCTTCACTTTACTGCACTGCACTTTCCACTTGGGAAGGTGCGGGCGCTTCAGTGACGATCCACCACTGGTTTCTACGCCAATTCACAAAAAGAGCCGACTAGCGCCCTCTATTAGCGCTGGTATCCGACTCGGATAGGACCATGAAATAATTATTCCAAGGGTCCTTGAAATGAAACACTTCACACGTTCAGTAACTATTGATATAATTCTCACACAAAGATAGTACTATATAAAAGCGTTCAACAACACAAAAAATTCATTCGGCTTATATAGTACGGCCGTGCACCAAACCATAGCGCGATGCAGCGGGATGGAACAACGTCCTCTATCGACGCGGTACATAAACTTTTATCAACTAGTTTGCTCGGAACACGTAATTAATTTCGCTAGTCTCCGTCAAGGTACTAGTTGTTGTTTTACTTTGGACAGGTACCTTTCATCTAGAAAAATAACTGTTGCAAACCTAATCTAACCTAACCTACATTTATGCGAGCGAAGCCGCGGGTGAAAACTAGTATTAAATAAATTCCTTCTTTCTTAGTATTTACTAGACTACTTACAAGTCAAGCTCCTCAGCTTCTCCCAAACTGAAATACCTACTACTTTCGCTATTAATAGTAGGTATTAGGTATTGTCACTAAAGTATTTAAGACTGCGCCGAGCGTAAGACAGATAATGACAGATCTCGTGCGGCGCATATTCAAATCGGCGCGCGGCCGCAATAGTAAAATTGTATGAAGGATTTGAAGTGCTTTTTTGATAAATATGTATCTTTATTGTCAACCAATAACTTAAATATTTGGGACGGACAAATTGCAATATCACGTAATACGAGCTTATGTTTTTGCATTTTTCGTGCAAATTTAGAGGTACGTAATTGTGTAGGCAAAAATATTAATTATTTTAAGTTTTTCACACGGAGTAATTGTAAACACTTTCATTGTTATGGTAAATGTATATTTTATATTTGCATTAAACAAAAAGTGTTGATTTTATTCACTTAACTGTGACCGCCTGTTTTGGCACGTTTCGCTCGGTCTTAAAACCAAAATGTCGGTGCAGCTTGGAACGACGCCAACATCCGCGCGTTCACGCCGCTGACGGGGCGGCTCATATACTGCATCTTCAACACACATAACAAGGGAACCTCCGCACTCGACATGACTACCGACGGCAGAACACTCATCTCGGGAGGCTGTGAGGGGCAGGTGAGTTTTACAATCTACGTCACCGACTGATGTAAGATGATGGTACTGTTGGGTATAAGCAGAGTTATATTACACCAGAGGTTCCCAGACATTTTTTCTCATGGACCACTTTCAAATTTTAGCTGGTTCCGGTGGACCCCTTGCAGCTACATTTCTACCAATTTCTACGGACTGTCATTTTTTTCTTTTTAGTAAATCTCTACCGAAAAATCGGTAGGTTCGAGACCACTACTGGTACTAAATATGGAATATGCAAGTTTTTACAAGTAACAGTTGCTGACCTTCTTAAAATATTATCTGCCATATTCTTCACTATCGAAAGCAAATAAATTATGTGGACCCCCGCATACGAATTGTGAACCTCCACTTTTTTATCACGCCAACGTAGACCCCCGTCGAGTCTTCCGGGGACCCCTGGGGGTCCACCTGGACCACTTTGGGAACTAAGGTATTACACGAACATTTGACCAGTTATGGTTTTTCGTCACATAGGTATAATCTGTTGTCCTATACTTACCATAACGGAGTTTGTCCAAGACAGTTGTTTCTTGTCGTTCTATAGCCCACGCAACGGTTTCTTAGGCAACATCCAAGAGTGAATTATTCTTTTGTCAAGTGGCATATTCTTGAGATCATGGGTTCGATTCCGGGGCAGTGTTACTTAGTGGTACCAACATATTTTCGACAAAATATAGTATTTTTAAAATAAGTTATAACAAAATATAGTACATTTATAAAAATATACCTAGGTAGTATTTTATGGAAAACATTTATTTGTTATCTACTGGTTTAGCATACTATATATTTCTTCAACAGTATATATAGTACGCAAACTCGAAATATAGTAAAATCTATATATACTACTCAAAACAAAATAAGGGCCACTAGTTTATTTACATTTAAGTGCACTTTAGTAAACTGAAAGTACCTGATAAGTAGCATTATATTGATATTACGAACTCTTTGGTGTTTGATCTCTTTTATGCTGGTGTTCGTGTTCCTAATTTGAAAAGTATTGGCCATCATTTTAAGAAAAAATAATAATTGGATGTTATTCTTATGTTTTACTTCGATTGTCTTCTTAACTTGTTTCGGTTATTTTAGGAAAAAAGTTTTACTTTTCAATTTTAATTGTTTCATTTATCATCTCCCGTTAATCATGCCACCAGTACGAAGGCACATGGATACAATTACAGCAACCAGAGCCATAACTATGATTCAAGAAGGACGTTCTCAGCGTTACGTGGGTTTGCAGTTGGGTTTTTCTTGAAGAGCTGTCCAAAATGTATGGAATCGCTTCCAAGAGACCGGCAGTGTTGCCAGGAGACCCGGTTCAGGTAGAGTTTGTGTAACAACGGCGCACGAGGATCGGTACGTCCAACTAAGTGCTCGTCGTGATCGTACAGCAACGGCCCCTAAGTAACAACACCACCTACGGCTGACAACGGGTACCCGTGTCAGTGATCAAACTATACGTAATCGATTGCACGAAGACCAGCAAATGTCAAGACGACGAGTTGTTCTCCTCTCCTGAACTCCTCTGACCAGGGTTCAACGTGCAAACCGTTTAAGATTCTCCCGTCAGTATTTGAACTGGGGGATTAATCAGTGGGGCAAGGTGCTTTTTACAGAGGAGTGCAAAGTAAAATTTTTTAATGATGATCGGCGTGTTAGGGTGTGGAGGCAACGCGGCGAGCGGTTTTCGGAGTCCTGCATTCACGAAGTTGACCGTTTCGGTGGTGCCAACGTAATGGTTTGGGGTGGAATTAGTTTACACGGTAAAACCGAGCTCACAATTTTAAATGCGGGTACCGTAACTGCAGAACGTTACATCGAGGACGTCATCAGGCCTCAAGTGATCCCATTTGCACAGCGAGTGGGGCCTGGATTCATCCTGATGCTCTTGCATCAGGATGAATCCAGGCCCGTGTACACACAGCTCGATCGACCCAAACTGTCCTAGAAGGGTCTCATATTGAGGTATTACCATGGCCAGCTAACAGTCCGGATTTAAATTCAATCGAGCAATTGTGGGACCAATTGAAATGAAGGGTTAGAGAGAATGAGCAAGGGGTCTACAACCAACAGCAGCTGATTGACGCTTTAAAACGTGCCTGGGAGGAGATTCCAGATGAAAACGTGAGGAATTTGATCCAGAGTATGCATACGAGGCTTCAGGAGTGTATTGCTAAGAGAGTAGGACATACCGATTACTAAAAAGAAGAAACAAAAGTGACAAGAACAGTATTTTGTCTTTTCCCAGTGATTTCTTTTGTTCATTTTTTTCATTTAAAATGACCAATTTCATTATGAACTTAAAAAAAACAATTCATGATCATTATTTTAAATAATTGTTAGCCTATATTATAATATAGGCAAACAAATCTTAGTGGCCCTTATTTTGTTTTAAGTAGTATATATAAAACTCTTCCGTTACTGAGTGACTGACAGACAACGCACACCCGAAACTACTGAACGCAAGAAACTGATATTTGGCATGTATGTTCCTTGGGTACTGTAGGGGTGCTCTAAGAAGGGATTGCCCGAAATTCCCACGGGATTAGGAAGAAATGGATAAATAAAAACATGTGCGGGCGTAGCTCCGGGCATCCTCTAGTACTATATATTATAGTAGGGTTGGCAACCCTAGTGTTACCGCCTAAAAGTAAATTTTTTTAGAGAATTCTCAGTAGCAAAAAGTAGAAGGAAAAAGCGGATGGCAGCAAATGTAAGAGCAAGCTTATGCCACAACACCAATAAAGCAGTTAAGTCAGAAATTGGCTTATTATATTGTAAGCCAGTTTCTGCCTGACAAAATGACTTAAGCTTCAATATATTTCTAGGTGCGAGTATGGGACATAAAACCACAATGCCAGAGCTTAAAGAAAGTACTGAAGGAACACAAGAGTCCCGTGTCTGCAATACAAGTGTCCCCCAACGACATGGAGGCGGTCAGCGCTGGGACCGACGGCTCTTGTATTATATGGGACCTCGTGTAAGTTGCAAAAATATTTATAATAATAATATCAGCCCTGTATTAAACTGTCCCACTGCTGGACACGGGCCTCTTCTCACTGTGAGAAGGGTTAGGCCATAGTCCACCACGCTGGCCTAGTGCAGGTTGGCAGACTTCACATATCTTCAAGAACATTATGGAGAACTTTCAGACATGCAGGTTCAAATATTTACGTTGACTTAATTATCTGTAGGTACTTACTTAATCACAAAATGATCAAGCCTGGTTCCTATTTTAGGAAACGAGTCGTTTTAGATAAAGGCAGTTAGGTAATTCTTGACCGTAACTAAAACAACTCGTTTCTTGGTACACGAACTGGGACTAAGTTTATATAGATAAACAGAAGTTGATATTTTTGCGGATGAATGGAAAGTATTATTATTAGAATGTATGAGGTACTGTGAGCAGAATGCATGAATGCTATATTTTAAATTTATATATTATATTATTAAATAGTGTAATTGGCGCAAGTCGTTCTATTTGATGTAAATAAATAAATATTTTAACAAAATAGCGCTACATAACTTAATCAATTTATGGATATGTACACGTGTGTGTAGGTACATCCAGATAAAGATATCTGTACAATCTTTTCTCGAGCTTCCAGTCCTAACCCAAAAAATCTTGACCACTCCATATACACACATTCTGATTTGGTGTTTTTCAGATCTTTATCCCGTCGTCAAGTGATGTACGCTAATACACTGTTCATGTGCGTGTGCTTCGAGCCCAGCGGCTGTCAGCTGCTGACCGGCGGCACCGACCGACGCGTCGCCTACTGGGAGGCTGGCAGCGGTAATCTTGCTAGAGAGGTGTGAAAGAAACAATTAAATTACAGTGGTCGATATTAGTATCGACCATTGTACTAATCTGCGTAGTAAGGGTTGAGTAGCGGCCATGGCCATAGCAGAACACCAAATTATGATACTTGTAACTTAAATTGTCTTGAGAATTTTATTTAATTTTATTTTTCAAAAGAATTTCCACTTCCCTCCCAAGCAAAATCGAAAATTAAATCAAAAATATTTATGTAAGGATTCATAGCTTATAGAAAAGATAAACATTTCACAAATCGAGACAGCGGCGGCCCAGTGTTTAACCTTTGCTTAGTGGTAAGATGACAGGTTTTATTAATTAATTATCTGTGAAAAGATCTCCTATTAATATTATTATTTTATAGTTGGAAGCAAGTAAATTAGGTGCCGTCAACGGTCTACACATCTCAAACAATGGTAATCTGTTTGTCACCGGGGCCAACGACCAAATGGTCAAGGTACTTATGTTGATTACAATTACTATTGTTAAGTATTGCCTGCTTTCATATTTTAACTTATAAGATATGCTTCATGCTGTAGTTAGGTATAGAAGGCTACATTAATATAAGGTTTGAAACAAAGATACTTTATTTATGCACCATTTTTAGGGTTCCGTACCCAAAGAGTAAAACGGGACCCTATTACTAAGATTCCGCTGTCTGTCTGTCACCAGGCTATATCTCATGAACCGTGATAGTTAGACAGTTGAAATTTTCACAGATGATGTATTTCTGTTGCTGGTATAGCAATAAATACTAAAAACAGAATAAAATAAATATTTAAGGGGGCTACTATACAACAAACGTGATTTTTTCGCTCGTTTTTGCTCGATATTGATAATGGCAACAGGTAGACGCTTGAAATATTCACAGAATATTTCGTTATATATTCACTTTAAAAATAAATAATTAAATTAAAATAAAACAAATATTTAAGGAGGACTCCCATACAACAAACGTGATTTTATTGCCGTTTTTATTGGGTATAGATAATGGTACGGAACCTTTCGTACGCGAGTCCGACTCGCACTTGGCCGGTTTTTTAAGAATAGATTATTATTTACTAGCGACCCGTCTTCGCACGGGAAAAAAACCTTTTAACATATTGTATACCTAAACCTTCCTCATGAATCATTGTGTGTGTATATTGGTAAACACCGCATGAAAATCCGTTTAGTGGTTTTTGAGTTTATCACGAACAGACAGACAGACGCAGCGGGGGACTTAGTTTTATAATAGGTGTTGATTATTAGGCTTGATTTCCTCCTACGCTGACGTCGGTGGCTCGTACCGTCGCGCGTCGGTCGCGTATGAACACAGAAAAGCCACGCACTGCAAAACCTGCCTGTACAGCGATCTGTACGGAACAGTTGTTTTGGCTGAACGCGCATTCATCTGTACGGTTGAGCAGTCGGCGGCGCACTGAACGCGGTCCTATTGTTCCGTAGCGCGTCAGTCGACCGACGTACGCGCCGCTGACGAGCGAGACCGATGCGCGTCGTACGCGGCGCGTTGTAAATATCCAGCCGCTGACGACAGCGTTGCAGTGCGGTGCTTCTTAGAACTATTGTATATTCGTACGCTCGACCGATGTCGGCGACCGACGTCAGCGTAGGAGGAAATCAAGCCTTAGGTGTTTATTCATACAATACTTTTCAAATTTTGTTTATTGTTCAGCTATTATTGTTGCTGACTGTACTTTGTGATCGACATGTTATCATAGGGACAGTTGGCCATAATATATGTAGTATCATATTCTGTCCTCTGCCGTCAGTTGTGGAAGTACCAGGAGGGCATCTACACGCACATGGGGCTGGGGCACGCGGGCGCCGTGACGTGCGCGCGCTTCAGCCCCGACGCGCGACACATCGTCAGCAGCTGCGCCGCCGGCAGCATCATCGTGTGGAAAGTGCCCGAGGTACATTATTAATTATCTTTGATTATCCTTAGCACAATGCTTTCATGTGCCTAATTTATTCTAGAGCAGAGTATTCCACTTTTTTCTCATAGACCACTTTCAAAATTTAACTGGTTCCGGTGGACCTGCAGCTATACAAGTTCATGCCAGTAAAATTTTTGATCAAATCTCAATTTTTTTTTAGATATTCTACAGTCGGTGTAGTTAGAAGTAGTGAATGCGACTGCTGTGCATGAAATCTCGGGTTCTAATCCCGGGTCGGGCCAACAAAAAGGTATTAGGTTTTCTGTCAAGAAATCTCAATAGCAGCCCGGAGTTAGGAAATTGGCGGTGTAAGACACCCCCGTGCCTCGGAAAGCAGGTAAAGCATGGTCCTGCGCCTGATCTCTCTCCGGTCGTGTCGGATTACCATCCCATCGGATCATGAGGGTTAGGGAACAGAGCGTGCTCTTGTGTTTGCGCACACACTTGTGCACTATAATATCTCCTGCGCAGTTGGCCAGTCTCCGTTAAGACTGGCCGCCGTGACCGAAATTCGGTCTGGAGGACATTAGAATAGGTTCTACTAAAACTTACCTACTACTAAATAGACGGGCAAAACCATCGATCAAATATACCATAGATGCACGATCGTCGCTCGAAAAACGGCGCCAACAAAACTGTGCATAAATCAGTTGTATGCACAGTTTCGCTCGCAGCCACTTTACGACCGCGCTAGCAGTCACACGTTTCACGATGCCAATGTGTGTAGTGAAAAAATGCAAAAACTATACTCTAAAAGTGCAAAAAAAGGATGGAATGTCGTACTTTCGGTTAGTTTAGTTTTGTTATGAAATATTTATTATATTTTGTTGAATATGGCGCTTTAAATAATATATTTGAAGATATTTTCGTTTAAATTTAAACGCATGTATTACGCACTTGTCCCACTCACTTTTGCGAGCGCTGCCCGTAAGCGAGAGCGAATCGACACCGTAGTAGTGTCGGTTAGCGGGTGGAGACCGTACCATATACTTAGTACGCTTGTGTATCGCGAGTAACACACTTAGGACGCTTTACATTGACGCGTTTTAACTAAACTATTACAAAATGTTTCTCAGTGGGCGTTCAATGTTTATTCCGGTTTATTTCCTGGATTGCATAATAAATGCAGACACTTATAAGTAAGTAGTACTGGTCAGTGCCACATATTGACGCGGTTTTTGTATGAGAATGTGCATCTATGGTATATTTGATCGAAGGGCAAAACCAATAGTATTGACGCTATGTTGTGGTATAAATAAGTACCACATCCTGACTCGATGATATTACTTAACTCTTATACTTACCTATTCTTATTTTTGTTCATCATCTATTATTCACAGGTTTATCTTCAAACAGAGCAACCTCCAACGCCAGGCAAAAAACCTACAACGGCGGCATCGCCAAAGACGACGTTGGAAGAGGAACTGAAGTTGCCCCTCAGCGAAAGACCGGCGCCAAAGGCTACCGGAGCCAGTCCTTATGTACCCGCTGCACCGCACAAAGTAAGTAATAAAAAATACACGAAACTAAATATAATAATAAATAATATCAGCCCTGTATTAAACTGTCCCACTGCTGGGCAAGGGCCTCTTCTCAGTGTGAGAAGGGCTAGGCCATAGTCCACCACGCTGGCCTAGTGCGGGTTGGCAGACTTCACATAGGTATCTTTGAGAACATTATGGAGAACTCTCAGACATGCAGGTTTCCTTACGATGTTTCCCTTCACTGTTAAAGCAGGCGATAATTAATTATTTAATACCTACGCATATAACTTCGAAAAGTCAGAGATGCGCGCCTTGGGTTCGAACCCGAGACCTCTGCGTGGCAGTTCAACGGTGTTCCACTAGGCTATCGCTGCTAACTAAATATACTGTAATTCAAATAAAGTTTTACGCGAGATAGTTCAACGCAATAATGTAAATTATTTCGATTAGGTAGGTACTAATCTGTCTGTTTGTAATGTCAAAATAACAGCTTTTTATATAATGCATATGAAAGTATATAAGGTACCTATAAGAAAATATATATTTTAAAAATTGTCTGTCTGTGTGTCTATTTGTTTCGGGTAATCTTCGAAACGGCTGAACCGATTTTGACGGGATTTTCACTGGCAGATAGCTGATGTTATAAGGAGTAACTTAGGTTACTTTGATTTTAGACCAAAATAGGGTATCGCGGAGACAAACACTTTTTAGTTAAAATCTACGCGGACGAAGTCGCAGGTAACAGCTAGTATTATATATAACACAAAGCATCCTTACTCACTATAAAAACAACATGGACATCCAACAGGCAGCGATTTTATTTCTCTAAAATATATTCATAACCACAGACCGAGAAAATCGAAGCAATGGACACGACACGAAGCAGCGTGCACGCGTGCTGTCCCTGCGACCCGGCCGTCACGACGCGAAGTAACGTCACTAAGAAGTCCACGCCAACTAAACCTACTGGCACTAAATGCTGCAGGCCGCCAGGTACCTATATCAATATACCTACATATTTACCAACTTTCAATAGCAGCCCGGAGTTGGGAAGTTGGCGGTGTTAGACACCCCCGTGCCTCGAAAAGCACGTAAAGCCGTTGGTCCTACGCCTGATCTCTCTCCGGTCGTGTCGGATTATCCATCCCATCGGATCATGAGGGTTAGGGAACAGAGAGTGCACTTGTGTTTGCGCACACGCTTGTGCACTATGATATCTCCTGCGCAGATGGCCAGTCTCCGTTAAGATTGGCCGCCGTGACCGAAATTCGGTCAGGAGGACATTATTATTATTATCCACATTTAACCAGCTATGGTTTTTAAGTCCCACTTATTATGGGCAGTCTATTCTCGTCTACTGGACATAGTTCCAGACTCTGTACTGCTGTTGTTACTACATCTGTTCCCAACTGAGGGCGGTTGGGAACAAATATAAAATTTTGTCCCAACGACCACCAGTAGTGGCAGTTTTAGTGGTGGCCTTTGGGAATAAGCCCAATATTTCATATGATAATAAAATATATTCCTTCAATCCTTCAATACTGGGTCCTTTAAGCGGGGCGTGAAAAAGCACCTTCTCAGGCCGTCAAAGTAGAGACCTCAACATCGCCTCGGCTGCTATGAGGGCGGTGTGGAGGCCACTGCTCTTGGACCACACGACTGCTTACCATCAGGTGGAGTGTGGAGTGTGGTCATTTTGACGTGCAAAATAAAAAAAAGTGTAACTCTATTTGATTCCAGATAACTTACCTACACGAACGACAAGCAAAGACTATGTAAGCGGTGGTGGCGACAAAAAGTGAAGCGTGCCAATTTACTAAGACTGTATTATTAATACTACTTAATGATGGTCAAGTTCATTTATTAAATATATGTGTTTGAATCATAGTTTTAATTAATCCCAGATCCCACGATTCACTCAGTATCACCGAGGTAAAATTAAAACCCGTAGCAGGATGTCGTAACTCAACTTCAGTCAAATAATTTAGTCCTGTGTAAGTAATCAGACGCAAAACGGGTAATAAGTTAAACAATTTCGGTTTCAGTCAAATTTTTGACAATGTACGTAATAAGCTTTACAGAAGCGATAGCCTTGAGGGAAACCGTTGGACTGCCAGAGATCTCGATTTCGATCCAAAGACGCATCTCCGACTTTCCGAAGTTATGAGCGTACTAAATAATTAGTTATCGCTCGCTTCAACGGTGAAGGAAAACATCGTGAGGAAACCTGCATGTCTGAGAGTTCTCCATAATGTTCTCGAAGATATGTGAAGTCTGCCAACCCGCACTGAGCCAGCGTGGTGGACTATGGCCTAACCCTTGTTACACTGAGAAGCCCGTGCCCATCAGTGGGACAATTTAATACAGGGCTGATATTATTATATACCTTTAAATAATACACGAAAGTATATAGGCACGCTTAGAGCATCGATTGGCAAATACAATACAAATGTACGTATGATTTTATTTAAAGAGAAGAAAATTTGTTTCAAGCGTATGGTACAATGGTTTTAGCAAGTCCTTTAGTGTGTACGGAACGGTCAAGAGGAATTACCTACTTTCAAAACTATATGTAGATCATGACTTTCAATTGAGTTTAGCAGATGAAATTCTATGATATATCTGTTAACTAAATCAGATAAATCTATTAAAAAAAATTTGGGGCAGTCTTTGGGGACTGCCGATAGAAGTGAAAACTTTAATCCTTAATCATAAACACTTCTTCATAAATAAAAAAAACGAAAAAAAAGGGGCGGGTCGGATGCTAGTTCCTGTCATTTTCTTAGGGGTTATTAAGGGGGTCAAAACTTCGTTATTTTTTGCGTAGGACGCACCAATTCTGAGATATTGTTAGTATTTTAAAACAAAAGATAAAGCGTGGAAGCGTGACGATGACGCGAGTTCCTTGATTTTTGTTCACCCAAGAAGTGCTTAACGCGCCTAAAGTTTTCACTTCAAAAAGATAAAATATCCTTGATTATAAAATTTGATGACAACCTACCTCCTACATGTCTCGTGTGCTATCGCATGGGAGTCACTGAATTTAATGGTAATCACCAACCTTCGTGAGCATATATTATGTACCTACGTGCCACTGTAAAATTCACGCCGTTAACCAATTAACGTTCCAAGCATAGCACTAACTTCATTGGAGAAGCTGGAGGTAAAACAGAAAGCGCTAAATCATCCTCATCAGCCAAACCAAAACTCAATTAATAATACCCAGTGATATATATGACGTTTATTATTATCTTACAATTAATACTTAATATCTACAATTTTACAAGATCACATGTAAAATTCACGCCATAAGCATTTATCCTTACGATTTTCATGTACTTACAAGCCTCCATAGGAATGCAAAGGGTAACAAAATAAAGTATCTTTACCAGCTAAATAAACACATGTGGTTCAATCTAAATCTGACCAGAACAAATTTTCGAAATGAAAAATCATGGTATGTAATTGGTTTGCAACCTGTCTAGGAGAAGGAAAACTCCGAAGTCAAACCAATTTTCAGGGAGCAGACCCGAGAATAAACCCCGATCCAAGGTGTTAACCGACCCGTGCTGATGGATTCGTGGCCAGAGGGAAAGCTGGTCGTGAACGGAGGGTGCCTGTGTTGGTGGTCACAGGGCACAGGATGGATCCACCTTACCTCTGTAAAGGGCTCTGCGGAGGTGGACAGTATTTTCCCTAACAATCGTGGGAACGCATATGGACTTTGATTTTATTAATAATCCGCATGGCGGCGACGCGGTCCGCCACCCGTCACGTCTCGTTTCTCGCGAGGGCGAAAAGTGGCCTACGGAAAGCCGTTTTGCTACATTGAATGTTGGAGGAGGGATGGATGGAAAATTGAATGAAGTATGTCAGATGATGAATGAGAGAAAGATTGATGTTCTGTGCGTGAATGAGACGAAAAGGAAAGGCTGTAATACCACTAGGCATGGACCCTACACGGCGTATTGGTCCGGCGTGCCTAGCAATACCAGAGCCTGTCAGGGAGTTGGTGTTATTCTGTCTGCTAGAATGAATGAGTGTGTAAAAGAATTCGAATATGTGAATGCTAGGTTACTATGGATGAGAATGAAAGTAGGGATTACTCGTGTGTTTATGGTAGGGGTCTATGCACCCGTAAACATAGCAACGGGTATGTCTCAGAGTGCACGGGAAGAAAGAGAAGATTTTTGGGAGTGTTTGACAGATGTCTTGAGGAAATGCAAGGAACACGAGAGGTTGATAATGTTAGGGGATTTTAATGGTTGGGTGGGAGTAAAGCGTGAAGGATACGAAAGGGTTTTAGGCAAGTATGGGGACGAAAGCGTGAATGAGAATGGAAAAAGGTTGCTTGAGCTATGTTTGGAGTGGAATCTCTGTGTGACAAACACTATGTTTGCCCACAAAAGAATCCACCAGTATACAAGAGAAGCAAAGAATGTAAGAAGTAGTATGATTGACTTTGTTGTAGTGGATGAAAGATTGAGAAAGAATGTCCTAGACACTCGGGTATATAGAGGTATTGGTGTCCATACCGACCATTTTTTGATTATGAGCCGGATACGTGGCCTCTTCAAAGGATGGCGACACCGTATACCTACCCGAACAAGTGTCCAAGAACGAATAAAAGTAGAAAATTTGCAAGATGAAGTATTGAAAGAAGAGTATAAAAATCAATTGAGGAAAAGATTTGAAAGATTTTGTGACACTGATGATATAGAAGAATTATGGCAGTCGTTTAAGCATGAAGTGGTTGTTGTAGCGTCAGAAGTATGCGGTGTGAGCAAGAAGAGGAAAGTTATAAAATCGAAGAATGCGTGGTGGGATAAAGATGTGCAAGGGGTAGTACGTGAGAAGAAGCAGGCATGGTTGGACTGGCTATCTGTCAGAGCCAATGAAAGAATGCAAGAAGCAACGAATGAGGATGTGAATGAAGCTAGGAATAAGTTTATAAGAATGAATAAAGTAGTGAAAGATGTAATTAAATGGAAAAAAGAGGAATTGAAAGACGAGTTTGATAGAAGATTATCTGAAGATTTCCGGACCAACGCGAAGTTCTTCTGGAAATCCATTCGCTCGGTTCGAGGTAAAACCGTAACCACAGAGCTGAAATCAATCAGAGATAAGAATGGAAGTTTACTGAATGAAGAAAAGAGCGTACTGAAGAGATGGAAGGAATATTTTGAAAGTTTATTTGAAAGAGAGGAATGGCAAGGGCAAAGTTTCGAAATGAATGATAATGATAGTAGTGATGAAAGCCCTATTAGTATGGATGAAATAATGAAAGCATTGAAAAGCATGAAATCAGGAAAGGCTGGTGGGTATGATAGGATTACAGTCGAAATGCTGACAGCTGGACAGGGTCTTATAGCAACTCAGTTGTGCCGCCTTTTTAACTTGTGCTGGAATACCGGCCGTGTACCAAGTGATTGGTGCAAGGCCGTCATAGTACCTTTATACAAGGGGAAAGGCTCACAGCAAGAGTGCAAAAGCTATAGAGGCATTAGCTTGCTCAGCGTCGTCGGTAAATTGTATGCAAAAGTGTTAATTGAAAGGATTGTGAAAGTAACCGACAAGAAAATATGGGATGCACAAACGGGATTTCGAAAGGGTATGGGATGTACGGATCAGGTCTTTTCCTTACGGAGCATAGCCGAAAAAGTTTTGGCCAAAGGTCAAAAGGTCTATTGCGCATTCGTGGATCTGGAAAAGGCTTATGATAAAGTGGTGAGGAATGAACTTTGGTCGGCATTGTCCATGTATGGAGTGAATAGCAACCTCACGCGAGCTCTGAAATCTCTTTATGATGATTCCAGAGCTTGTGTTAGGATAAATGGGACCTACACAGAGTGGTTTAGCATCGATAAAGGTGTTAGACAAGGATGTGTAGCGTCACCTTGGCTGTTTAACCTATACATGGACAATTGTTTGAAAGATTTAAAAGATTGTGAATGGGGATTAAGAATGAATGAGTTACTTGTCAAATGTCTTCTTTATGCCGATGACCAAGTAATATTTGCGTCATCGGCGGAAGAGTTGCAGGCGATGGTAACTATTATGCATGGTGTTTTTGAGAGTAAAGGAATGAAAATAAATGTAAGCAAGACGAAAGTAATGGTATTTGAAAAGGAAGAGTGCGTGACGATGTGTAATATTATGATTGATGGAGAAAAAGTGGAGCAAGTGAAAGAGTTTGTATATTTGGGTACTTTGTTTACAAGGGATGGTAAACATGACGGAGATATTGAAAGGAGAACGATTGCTGGCAACAAAGTGAATGGAGCCCTACGCGCTTTTATGAACAGTCGAAATGTATCCGAAAAGGCACGTTTGGCTGTTCATAGAGGACTATTAGTGCCCACACTTATGTATGGAAGTGAAAGTTGGGTATGGCAAAAGAAGCATGAGAGCAGAATAAATGCTGTAGAAATGAGAGCGTTGAGAAGCATATGTGGTGTGACTCTGAAAGATAGAATAAGAAATAGTGTGATTAGAGAGAGATGCGGCATGAAAGTGGATATAGTTACAAGAATAGAAAAGGGTATGTTAAGCTGGTTTGGACATGTAGAAAGAATGGACGAGGAAAGACTGACTAAGAAAGTTTATAAGGCTAGTGTGAATGGAACAGTCGCAAGAGGAAAACCTAGGCGAACGTTTCTCGACCAGATCGGAGGCGTCCTGGACAAAGGCCAGGTTAAGAGCTCCTTGAACCGACGGGCGTGTATGAGGAATGTGATGAAAGTGAATGAAGCCAGAGAAGTGTGTCAGGATCGTAGCAAATGGAAATCCGTAGTCTCTGCCTACCCCTCTGGGAAACAGGCGTGAATCTATGTATGTATGTATGTATGTATGTATATGTTATAATTTGGCTCCTTTCTTTGTTAAATATCATGAGTTTGACTAGAAATGAAACAACATTAGATAAAACACAACAAAAGTACCTATCAGCAAAGAGCTTATCACTTATCAAGACCACTGATATTTCTAAAAGTAAATATTTAGTTAGAATTTTAGATAGTATAGAAGGAAAATAAAATATTTTAGTATTTCACTTATATGGTGTCAAATTTGGAATAATGACAAACAATTTCTATTGTGTACAGTGTAAAACCTAAAATATGCTAAAATTTGATAGTTTATAGCATTACTTCCCAAAGTGGTCCAGGTGGACCCCCAGGGGTCCACAGGAGACTCGACAGGGGTCTGACGTGAAAAAAAATGGAAGTGCTTAGTTCGTAAACGGGGGTCCACGAAAATTTATTTGCTTTCGATAGTGAAGAACTAAAATGTTGGCTTGACTTCACTGACTGTTCGACAAGCTCAGCGACTGTTACTTGTAAAAACATGCATATATATTCCACATTCAGTACCAGTGGTTTTTCGATTTTTCGGTAGAGAATTAAGTACTACAAAAAAAGAAAGTTCAGCCTGTCTACCGTGGTAGGTTCAGTTCCGAGAATTATACCCCATAGAGATTTGATCAATTTTTTTACTTGCATTAACTTGTAACGCTGCAAGGGGTCCACCGGAACCAGCAAAATTTTGAAAGTGGTCTATGCGAAAAAAAGTCTGGGAGCCTTTGGTCTATAGAAGTAACTAAAAGTCTGAAATATCTGTCATGTATGAGTTTGACTGTTCCATCAGCAATTTATAAATTAGATCAATAGTTAGCAATCAGACTTTCCTGGGTACCATTGACAAGAAAAGTAGCCCTTATAGATTGTAATTGTTTTATTTTATTTTTGATCCCTATCAAGTGAATGCTGTTAACGCTGCCCTTTTTAAGCCATGTAATAGACCTCTAAAATATATTCACAAATACTTTGGCTTACAAATGAAATAGTATTCTTGCCAATAATATCCCATCAGCTAAACGAAAGCCTAAATGCAATGGGTGAAGATCAAACACAAAACAACTTCATTGCATGTCAGATGTGTTTATGGTTAACTCTTTGGTTCCTGCAGACAAATATATAAAACATTGATTTAGATTGTTTATAACGCTATTTACACATTGCTATTATAATTCAGTCCATGAAAAGTGATAGTATCAGCCCCACGCTTGACTTTTACAATAGTGTAGTACTAATTTACCATCTGTGCCAAAACATTCATACAAATTCTTGACTATTTGATCAGGCGATGGTGCAAATGTTTGATTTACATACAGGAACTGAAATAAATACAGACAAAACATGTTTAATATCAGCAAATAAAATTGTAAAATATATAATGATCTTAAATTTAGTTTATAAAGTAAGTTAATTTTAAAAATATGCATTTTTATTTGCATATTATATAAGGGTATTATTTAAATGGTTAGCATAGTATTGGTATTTTTGTGAGCAGAAATAGCTAATTGATCAGAATCTCATGGCCAGCAAACATTTTAACGGAGCCCCGCTTCACGGGGCTCCTATTTTTGGGTGGGTTTAAGAAGGAACCTAACATAACCTAACCCTTCTGAGACGGAATGCAGTGATTTGAGGCATATAGGTGCTCGTTATAATATATTTTAGTAAGCATATTTTGCTGCGCAATTAGTATTTTTGCTGATCATTATATTTACTTTCATTATATAATAATGATCTGTAAAAATCATCTAAAATATAATGTGTTGTAGTAAGTTTGGTTTTGGGGAGCTACTTTTAAACGAAATATATCACTGTGTAATAGACAAACTTATATAGATTTTATTTATGTTACTGAGTTTTCTTGAATACTTATCAATATTTCTTCTTGTCAGATTCTAATATTTATAATTCTAGTATGGATATGAAATCCTATCCTTACTCTCATGAGATTTAGGGGGGAAATAAAAATGTACAACATTCATACCAGCTTTTCATCAGGTTCCAGCTTTAGATATTTCTTCACAAACTCCATAATCCAGCCGATTGGCTTTTCAGCATCCACAGCCCACTTCTTCTTCTTCATGATTGGAGCATTGCCAGTTGCTTTTAACAGGATGTCGACTGTAACAGTTAATTACCCCATCAATTGTTGGTATGCCCGACAATTGAAAACCTATCGAGTCTGACCACCAGAGTTTTGCTGCAACTTAATAGGTTAAAAGTAGCATAATATATTATAGTGTAGTATTT
Source organism: Catocala sponsa (assembly GCA_963564715.1). Classification (NCBI taxonomy): domain Eukaryota; kingdom Metazoa; phylum Arthropoda; class Insecta; order Lepidoptera; family Erebidae; genus Catocala; species Catocala sponsa. The sequence goes on along the minus strand of OY751333.1, from coordinate 27,207,876 downwards.
TTATGTTCTACCAGCCTTAAGGAAGTTAATAAAGACCACTGGTCCCCTGCTGGTACCTTAAGACAAATTTAAATACTGCCATTTTTGTTTGCTGTTAGAACATAATGCATGTTGGACAGTGATGTTATGTAGTTTCTCTTCTTTTTTTTATACTTCTTAAATGGCAAACTAGCATACGGTCCACCTGATGGTAAGTGGTCGCCGTAGCCTATGGACGCCTGCAACACCAGAGACATAATTTGCGCATTGCCGACCTTGTAACCTATTAACGCCCTTTTTGAAGAACCCCATACTGTAGTCTTGTGGGAAAACCTGGGCAGGGAGTTCATTCCACAACCTACTACACCAGCTGTGCTCTGTGTTATATTTTAAATTAAGTAGGGATTTATATAGTGTAAAGAGTTTACACTATGATATTACTGCTTTTACAAAATAGAGGAATAGGTATAAACTTACTTTTAACTTTGTCCGATTTGGATGAGTCCCCATTTTCTTTTAGTTCAGCTTCAATTTTCAAGCTCTCTGTCGCATTAGATAAATCCGTCTGAGTGTCTTCAAGCTGCTTTTCATCACCCATTTATGAAACTACACAAAGAATTTGGAGGTACACACGAACAATAATAACTTGCAATGCAATTTTATTATTGCTTTATAACCTCAACACTAACTAATCCGTAGATATAATGTCAAGATTCAAGCTCAGAATAGTATAGTATTATACTGTAGGGTATCTACAGCGGGCTTTGTTATATTTTGAAAACACTCAAGTAACAGTAAGTCAAGCCAAACAAAATCTGTGGAATTCTGGAAATCTACCTATTGAGTTATTGACAACTTTGACTTGTCAAGTCAAATCGACAGTTGACATTCATAAAGCACTATCCTCGGACCAAGTAGTACTGTGTGATACTTGGTCCGAGGTACTATCCAAAGCTCGATCCAAAGACTACAATATAATATACCTACGGGTACTATCACCCATCAACGTATGATAGTCATTGGTCAGCTTACTTACATTTACTCTTTGCATCTACTATTATTCGATTAACGGCCTTATGTAGTACTAGCTTTTGCGCGCGGCTCCGCCCGCGTGGTACCAACATCAATAAAAAGTAGCCTATGTCCTTCCCTAGGTTTTAAACTATATCTGTGCCAATTTTCATCTAAATTGGTTGCGTGGTTTAGCCGTGAAAAAGTAACAGACAGACAGACAGACATATAGACAGACAGAGTTACTTTCGAATTTATAATATTAGTAAGGATAAATCAAAGCTTTAATATTGCAATTATTGCGTGTTGTACTCAATATTAAATTGAGGATCTGTAGTTATCATCAAAAACATGGTGACCGTAAAAATAATTACCGAATTGCATTTTAAGCTGGTAAGGTGACAATTTTTTTTTGTTATTTCCAAAAGAAAGTTCGTGACTTCAGCAATTATAAAAAAAAACGATTTCTAATATTAATAAGCATTGCCATTCAGCGTGGCAATGCTGCCAGTCTTCTGGGCACACTACCAGTCGACTGTGAAGCGGAGGAATTCTATGACGCTTATTAGAGGATTTTAGTTTTCTTTTTCTTTTTTATTTCTGTTTTATAATATTTTATGTATAAGTTAGTTTTAAAGAATTGTATTTATATGTACATAGTTAATAATTTAAATAAACAACTACCCATTGTAAAAAAGCCTAACTAATATTATTTCTGATATTTTTATCTATCCACCTCTAATCGTACCACTTATCAATTGGCAACACTAATCCTACCCTACCCTACCCTACCATGACATGATGACATTTAATATGAGAAAACAAGTTGAATCTTGTTGCAAAGAGCATCATAGAAGAGTATCTCGAAAGTGCTGGAACGGGGGATTACCAATTCGTGGGAGCTCGTAAGCACTTTATGATGCAGATATTTCATATAAAGTAATATTCTCTTTGTTAGTAAAATACGATACCATTTCTGTTGTGCGCGCTCTTTATCAAGAGCTAGCAGCAGTATTTTGTGCAATAAATATGAATTCAGTAAAGACATGGTTGACAAAGGAGGAAGTACTGAAAGATCTGGCAAAGGTGTCGGGCCGTCGAGTGGCTCGTGTGGGGAACCTTGACGAGAGCTATCTGATTGTTGGTAATGCTCCGCCACCTGTTAAGTTTGAAGGTGAAGGTAAGTTGAATTTTGTATCTATTGCTCATGCGATTCAAATATTTGTCAACAATGTTCATTGTAATGTGTATTTTTATCACTAACCACTTACTTATTTAAAATGTGTGATGTTTTCTAGCACAAGGCATAGTCCCACACCTATACATATCTATACTAATATTATAAAGCTAAGAAGTTTGTTTGTTTGAACGCACTAATCTCAGGAACTACTGGTTCGAATTGAACAATTATTTTAGTGTTGGATATCGAGGAAGGTTATAGGCTATATATACCATGGGGGCGGCGCAGTAACGATAAACGCGGGTGAAACCGCAGAAACATCTAGTAATAAATAAGTGTGGCACTATGCCTTTACCCTAATGGGACTTTTCCTTTTTTCATTTTGCTAGTGAATGTATCAGGTGGCACATAATAGGTCTTCCTTTTATCTGCCACTACCTTCAGGCATGTGACCCAAAACCTGTTTGCCCAACCTGGGTATCAAATGTAAGGCCTCATGTAGCAGTCACATTCACTAGTTCTGGCCCATTGAGACATTCTAGCAATAAGAAAAGTTTATAAGTACATATCAGACAAATATGTGATACCAATCATTTACATTGAAACCTGTCTACACATGAACAGTGATAGGATTGTGCAATGAGTATGATTTATAATTTTAAATATGCTTACTTCACAAGAATTAATTCTTATGAACACTGACCTACTTGTTTGTAATGCAGGTATGATGTTTATTCTTGTTTATTTAGAATTTCAACACAGTTAAATAAGTCTGAAAGCATATGCCTGGCCTTTAATTTTCGGTTTGGTCAGATTCTCACTGGGTAGAATTGAACCTGGCTCAATCGCCACACGCACAATGGCAATTTTGTACAAATATCAGTAAACTCTTTGTTGAGTTATTGGTTTTAATTAAACCAAAAATTTATAAGCAAAATACTTGGTTGAGAAATGCACTTGATGGCATAAATAGAAAGATTGAGAGTAACATTGGATATAGTTAGTTCACATAGACAGCCACTCTGCCGGCTCAAATAGTACATTAAAGCTGTTTTGCTGGGTCACAACCTGGCTGTGTGCGACGGTATATGGTGTTAGCATGTAAACCACACCTCTTTCTTACCAGACTGAGCCATCTAGCCTGGGACTTGGTGTGGTTGATTTCTCACCGGGCTTGCTGAATAGCCGGAACTGGCCATGTGTGAGGCGATAAGTACATTTTATACAAGATTATGGACATCAGGAAGCCAGATTTTTAATAAGCATCTGATTATCAGATCTACAAGTATAGCTCAGCCTTAGCCGATAGGATCGGGCGCTTCCTCCGGGTGAGCCCAACAAACTCTCCGTCCGCCATGCTAAGATCTATACGTCAATGGCATACCCCACGAAACAAAAACGAAACATTTCTAAAGGTGGAAGGGTTTTTTAAATTGGTCCTGCCATTTTTGAGTGCCATTACAAACAAAATGGTCGCGTAAATGTAAGTTAGGATAGTAACAATGTTTTTTGCCCTATGTCTTTTGTTGTTCCCCTGACAACGTATATCCGAAATTTCATGATGATCACTCGAGTAGTAAGGCGAAACCGTAACAAACAAACAATCTCACATTCGCATTTATAATATTAGTTAGGATTAATGGAGATCTCTGCCTTTATCATGTATGGTCTAAGTCAGAGGTACCCAAACTTTTTTTCTCATAGACCACTTATAAAATTTAGCTGGTTTCGGTAGACCCCCTGTAGCTAAACAAGTAAAAAGTAAGCAAGTAAAAAAATTTATCAAATCTGTACGGGATTTAGAACTCGGAACTGAACCTACCACGGTAGGCGGGCTACCCTTATTTCTTTCAAGCCAGCATTTTAGTTCTTCACTATCGAAAACAAATAAATTGTCGTGGACCCCCGCTTACGAATTGTGAACCCCCATTTTTTGTCACGCCAACGTAGACCGCCGTGGACCCCTGGAGGTCCACGGGGGTCTACGACCTTGGACCACTTTGGGAACTAATGGTCTAAGTTATGTCAGATGTAATGCAATGCAAGCATGTTATACATATTTATGTTAGAATACAAGATTTATTTTCATATCAAATAACATAATTATATGTAGTGTATGGTAAAACACACTGCACATTTTATCTGAGTTACAGAACTTTATATTTTTAATTTTCAATATTAATAATACGACCAACATCTTAAGAGGCTCGCGTTAGGTGCTTGGGTCAAGGGTCAAATGCAGAAGGCAGTCCTCCTCGATACGGCACGCATAGTGAGGAGGTTCCTCTCTCTGGACCCCTAACCACCGACAGCTTGGACCATGTCTCCGTGCCAGTGGGTCTCCATAATTTTTATATTTTTAAATGTTTTTTTTATAAATATATTTAAAATATAATTTTTATTGATTAATATTAAAGAAATGTGAATAATAATAATTTCTCCAGTTATGGGCGAGTATAAAATCAATAAAATATAAATAATAATGTTTATTTAAGTTACACATATATAAACATTTACTGTGATAGCCACACTAGGCACAGCCTGTGTCGTGGAGCCTGTGTCTGTGTTGTTGAGAAACATGTTAAACTAAATGACATAATGACAAGTCAACGTGTTAATTACGTGTACGCTAGTTGTATTCGTAGCAATTTACCGATTTTCCTAATTAAACAACTTTTTACGACGTACATTTGACATAGATTTGACTTGGCCAGTTTTTATCAGAATCAAAAAAAATATATATACTTTTATATATATATATATATATATATATATATATATATATATATATATATATATATATATATATATATATATATATATATTGTTATAGGTATTGTTATATAACAGCAATTGTTATAGGTATCTAATAAAGCAAAGAAATAGAGTTTAATACTTGTTCATAATGTTATTTTGTTCCTACAAATACATATTTGGATTTTGCATAGAACTTGGCACTCATTTAGATCTCCATTCTTTTTGCGGCGAAGCCCACAGTCAAGCATAATTTTTGTATTGAACTTGGCTCTCCTTTTTTATATTTATGTTTTTGGTGGGATACGGATTACTTGAAAACACTTATCTTAAAATCGTGTTTCAAAATAACCGCGATAAAATATAAAGTAGTTTAATTTCAATAAACAACTCTTTCTTATGAAGTTATAATAAATGCAAATAAATTAACAATACATGCATTTTTAACGCAAGAAATACATATTATTATGTAGGTATATTCACATACATAGTCTTACGTATTTATCCTCTTTAGTAGAGTACCTAGAGTAGGTATCTCCGTAGTAGTTTATAAGTTATGAACTTATGAGACTTCTCGAACATGGTTTTTACACAACATTAAGCCAGAGAGAAGGATGGACTGCATTAAAGGTGTTATTAGTCTATCTAATCAGTCATCTCTCCAACTAGTAAAAATGTTATCTACTGTGGGTGCAACACGCCTTTTATATTTATGTGAAACACATAATATATAGCACCTATTCCTAATAATTTAATATATATTGTAGCGAGTACGCCAGTTTACTCGCACGACTCCAAGACTCATCTACTGTCTACAATGACGTGGCCAATCACCTACGCGAAAATAACGTGGCGCCCGCATATTCGTTCGACTCGTCTATTACCTACAATGACGTCATCAACACCTGCATATAACGGTTTACGCTTGACCGTTTTATGCAGGTGTTGTTACTTTCGCGCAGGTGTCGAGTGACTGGCATACTCGCTACAATATTATTACGGAACCCATTAGATTTTCCCGCTCTTTGCGTGATTATTATTACTAAGAAAAAGATAAGTACATACTTTAAAAATTATTGTACTGTTCAATATATTACTAAACGTTTATGCTCACCTTATCAACTTGCGCAGTAATAACTACCTACTGACCCCAATCGAAAAAAAATTGCTATACTTAATAATGTCCTCCAGACCGAATTTCGGCCACGGTGGCCAATCTTAACGGATACTGGCCAACTGCGCAGGAGATAATATTATAGTGCACAAGTGTGTGCGCAAACACAAGTGCACTCTTTGTTCCCTAACCCTCATGATCCGATGGGACGGTAATCCGACACGACCGGAGAGAGATCACGCGCAGGACCAACGGCTTTACATGCTTTCCGAGGCACGGGAGTGTCTAACACCGCCAACTTCTTAACTCCGGCCTCGTATTGAGATTTCTAAACAGAAAAATCCAATATCTTTTTGTTGGCCCGACCCGGGATTCGAACCCGAGACTTCATGCACAGCAGTCGCATTCACTACCGCTGTGCCACTTACTGATATAATAAAAACTTTATTTTTATTTTTTGTCTGTTTGTAAGGATTTATCTTAAAAAAAATCTACTTATTCAACCGATATGAAAAATTCTTTCACCATTAGGAAGCTAAGTATCACCGAGTAACATGAACCATATTCTATATATTTAAATAGTACCTACTGTTACCTTACCGCGGGTAAAGGCTGGTTTCAAATAAAACAGACCGTTTATTGTGTTACTAGCTGACTTGCGCAACTTACATAAGAGAAATTGCCCCGTTTTTGCAACATTTTTCATTTATGCTTTGCTCCTATTGGTCGTAGCGTGATGTTATACAGCCTATAGCCTTCCTCGATAAACGGGCTATCCAACACTGAAAGAATTTTTCAATTCGAACCAGTAGTTCCCGAGATTAGAGCGTTCAAACAAACAAACAAACTCTTCAGCTTTATAATATTAGTATAAACTAGATGTTCCGGCGGTTTCACACGCGTTTATCGTTACTGCGCCGCCCCCGTGGGTTGTATTGTGATGGTATATAGCCTATAGCCTTCCTCAATAAATAGGCTATCCAACACTAAAAGAATTTTTCAATTCGGACCAGTAGTTCCTGAGATTAGCGCGTTCAAGCAAACAAACAAACAAACTTCAGCTTTATAATATTAGTATAGATTATGCCAGTGAATAATTCTTAATATCGCTTGTATACAGAACAGACATTTAATTGTTTTTAACACATACATATTGCTGTCTTTGTAATTACGAGCGCGCACAATACACAATAATTAATTCACATAATATCTGCATGTTCATGGCAATGTTGCGGTTAAATGTAGATAAAAAGCTGTGATCGAAATAAACCGCGATAAAGTCACAGGAAAATAAAGGGCTTATTCCCGCCCGCTCCGCTATTTTGCTCCCAAGCGCTCCAAGAGTTAAATAAAAGATAATTATTATTTTGTAAAATCGTTCCCAAGGGCTCCAAAAGCTTATCAAAAAATTTTTCATTAAATCCTATAATTGCCATATAAAGTCCTAGAAGCTCCAAATTATAAATAATTACAAATAATTAAATAAAGACCTACTTACTAGTGTGTTCCCGACAGCTCCAAAACAAATTGTATAGTAAACCATTTGTTAAAACAAGTAGAATTAAAACATGTAATAATATAATATGAGCTTTTGATAAGAAATAGAATCTCAAAGTACCTAGAGAATGTTTTGGAACTGTAAGGATTTAAATTGGTAAATGTGGCTTTATTTATTACTAGATGTTCCCGCGGTTTCACCCGCGTTTATCGTTACTGCGCCGCCCCCATGAGTCGTAGCGTGATGTTATGTAGCCTATAGCCTTCCTCGATAAATGGGCTATCTAACATTAAAATAATTTTAGAAAACGAACCAGTAGTTTCTGAGATTAGCGCGTTCAAACAAACAAACAAATAAACTCCAGCTTTATAATCTATAGCTGACCCGCGCAACTTCGTCTGCGTCACATAAGAGAGAGAGTGGGTCGTAGTCACCTATAATACAATTTTAAAGGAGCTGAAACTTTCGTTGTTAAATCCACGAACCACATAAGAACCATTCAACAACATTTTATAAATGTACCTACAGTGCTAATTTAAAATCACGCAGAATAAACCAGGAGAAACATTGTTTGTAAGGTTTGTAAGTCTATGACGTAAGTCTATGAGTAATTATTTTGCTGCGATGTTATTTTAAAACTGGGATATCTATAAGATATTCATTGAAATTGAATGATGTAAAGGGCAATTTTGTTTTAAATTAAATACTTTTGATGAATAACGTATTTATTTGGATAAGGATTAATATCATGTTTATAAAAACACCTTCGCAAATAATGCATTATTTTAGAACAAATTTGGTTAGCATAAAAAAGGTTATAGTGAGCCAACCTTAAAAGGTAGACATATGCTTAACTTTTAAAGGTGAACAATTCTGTCATACATGACTTTTGCGAAACTTTAACTATTTACGCAGCGGAAGCTCTCAAAAGGAAGAAAAACCCTCCGATTTTGAAACATTCTTCATGGGTGCTCCGCTCCTATTGATCTTAGCGTGATGATATATAGCCTATAGCCTTCCTCGATAAATGGGCTATCTAACACTGAAAGACTTTTTCAAATCGGACCAGTACTTCCTGAGATTAGCGCGTTCAAGCAAACAAACAAACATACAAACAAACAAACAAACTCTTCAGCTTTATAATATTAGTATAGATATAAAAATCTTTGGAGCTCCTGGTAACTAATGTATGGAAAAATGAATTTTAGACAACAATAGATTTGGAGCGCACGGGAATAATCCATAATATGTAGGTATTTACAAAAAAAAAATAGTATAATATATTATGTATGTTTATCCATTGTCTAGTACTCATAGTACAAGCTCTGCTTAGTTTGGGCTAGATGGTGTTGTGTGTATGTGATAGAATATTATATTATTATTGTTATATCCTTTTCTTTTTTTTTACGTGGGGGAATGCATTGACGCATACCCCTCCGCGGGGGTGGGCGGAGGGGCTATGTCGGGCTCACCGGGGTAAAAGAGATGGTAATTATGATAAGAATGGACCTGCCGGTAATACCGACTAAACCTTCCTCGACAAAACCGCAATCGGCGGGGCCGCGCAAATCATTTTCACATGTAGTTGATGCAGTCGCGACCCCGCCGAGGTTTCGGCCCGCGCCGTATGAAACGGCAGGCCACTACACGATAAGACCTAGGCTCTGGTCACCACTACTATTAAAATCCCTACTGTCCCCCCCCAGTGGGGAGACGGACACGAAACAGATGCGCGCGTGGGAACACGCACGCCGCCTCTCGGACCTGGTGCTGATTGGATGGCGGGCAGGCCCACGAAGCCCGCCATCCCCAGGTCAAACCTCAGGGTGGCTGGAGGTCATCTCGCGCCCTCCAGCACCCGGTTCTGCGGTTGGGGAGAGGGTTTGAGCGCTCCCTCTCCCGCTCCGCCCGCCTCCTTGACGGAAATTACTTCCTCACAGAAGGAGGCGACGGCGTTCCACGATCTCTCACTCCGGACCATGGACTGAACCACGGCCGGGAGCGATAAGGCAATTATGATTATATCCCCTTTATGTAAACATTACCATATTATTTGCAGATGACGAGATGATGCAACAATTCGGCGGCGTTATACGAGAGAAAGGTGTCCATTGCGAGATCGCGCCACCCGATCTACAGGGCATCACAGATATGATTCGAATGGTGAGTCATCCAATATTCTGACGATAAGTACAGTACTTATAAGGTATTGACCTGCATTCCCACCATATTTACAGAGGTGAATATACTGCTTATTCTAAACTCGAGAAATACCTATTTTATTTATGAACTAGCTTTTGCCCGCGACTTTGCTCGCGTTAATTTAGAATTTGACAATCAATTCGGGTTGTACTCTGCGTGTAATAATATAATTCAATCATGATTCGAAAGACACGTGGCGCCATCTATTATCTTAAGAAAGTTATTGCTGTTTTCCTCGGAAACAGTATTTTTTTTCGGGATGAAAGGTAGCCCATGTCCGTTTCTGTACACCTGACAACGTATATGCAAAATTTCAGGATGATCGGTTCAGTGGTTTAGGCGTGAAAAGGTAGCAAACAAACAAACTCATTTTCGCTTTTATAATATTAGTCAGGATACCAAAGATTCAGCCGTGTGTAGCGTTGCTAGGCTACCCTATAACGCCCGTGTTTGGCTTTAGCTAGGCAGACATGCCCAGTCTTATTACAAAAAACTAAATAAACCTTGGTTTAAACCTGTACTATCAAGTCCAGACTTATCTACAGAACCAGGTCTAAATTTGTTCGTATTACAAAACTTAAAAAAACCGTGGTCTTCTTAATACCGTCATTTGAACCATTGTTTAAATATCAACCACAGATTAATACAAATATCATTGGTTCACCATGATATCATTCTATTTCAACGTTCTGTATGGCCAGAAAAGAAAACGTTTTGATAATACGCTAATGATTCAATGATGTTTAGTAGTGTTAAAAATATTGAGACTTTGTTTTTGTGCATGGATATATAAACATTATTTCGTTATTTCGTCGATTGCAGTTTTGTTTAGGTTTAAGCACATGACTTAATGTCGTATTAATCTATACATATAATAAAATCGTAGGAAAGTCAAAACTGTACATTGAATATTTTTTTAAAAGAATACATGGGCCGTGATCTACAATCGATATCGAAGCCAAAAATATAATTTTTAGAATTTTTGACTGTTTGTCTGTATGTATGTCCGGGCTAAACTCAAAAAGTACTGCATGGATTTACTTCAAATTTTGCATGAATATTACTAACAGGTTGGGTCAACATATAGGCTACATATTATCACGCTATCACCTACGGGGGAGGAGCTGTGAATCTTTATTTTTCTTACGCATTCTGTGACAGCGTGTAATCTAACGACGCATATTTAAATGTTGTTTTTGAGTAAGCCATGCTATTCTCTAGCTTTACACTATAAAAACTACGCCATTTAAGTAACTTGGGCAGAGAAATATAGTTGGGTTCCGCGGCGACAAACACTTTTTAGTTAAAATCTACGCGGACGAAGTCGCAGGTAACAGCTAGTTTCTAATAATACATATAAGTACCTACATACTTGTAACGAAACGTAACATTCTTGCGCGACCGCGCGTAATATGAAACCATAATATTAAACAAAACCATCGCAAGTGAACAAAGTTCATTTAGCTTTGGAATTGATAAGTCTTTAGTAAAACAATTGCCTATTTATTTACCTTCGATTTTAAAAATTCTTTCACCATTTCAGCATATAGTGTGGGTCTAGGGCCTCAATCCATGTATTGCTTGTTTTTTATGAGACAATAAACTATTATTATTATTCTCTTTAATTATACATTTTTCAATAATTATTACATTTTTAAATATATAAAAAAACACATTTAAAAATATAAAAACTATGAAGACCCACCGGCATCAGGAACTGGGTCCAAGCTACCGGTGGTTAGGGCTCCAGCGAGAGGAACCTCCTCACAATGCGTGCCGTATCGAGGAGGACTGCCTTCTGCATCTGACCCTTGACCCAAGCACGAGATGTTGGTCGAGGCTCTTGGCTATTAGACCGTTCATTGTAACGACTATCGGTACAACGATTGCCGAGTCCACATCCCACATATTTGATATTATTATTATTATTAGAAAGCTATATTATCACCAAGCTAGCCTTTTTACTCGGTATTTTACATACATACATACATAGATTCACGCCTGTTTCCCAGAGGGGTAGGCAGAGACTATCTAGTCCATTTGCTACGATCCTGACACACTTCTCTGGCGTCATTCACTTTCATCACATTCCTCATACACGCCCGTCGGTTCAAGGAGCTCTTAACCTGGCCTTTGTCCAGAACGCCTCCGATCTGATCGAGAAACGTTCGCCTAGGTTTTCCTCTTGCGACTGTTCCATTCACACTAGCCTTATAAACTTTCTTAGTCAGTCTTTCCTCGTCCATTCTTTCTATATGTCCAAACCAGCTTAACATACCCTTTTCTATTCTTGTAACTATATCCACTTTCATGCCGCATCTCTCTCTAATCACACTATTTCTTATTCTATCTTTCGGTATTTTATTTTAAACTAGCTGACCCGCGCAACTTCGTCTGCTTCACATAAGAGAATTTTCCTAGTTTTTGCAATATTTTTCATTTATGCTCCGCTCCTATTGGTCGTAGCGTGATGTTATATAGCCTATATCCTTCCTCTATAAATGGGCTATCCAACACTGAAATATTTTTCTAATTTTTACCCGTAGTTCCTTAGATTAGCGCGTTCAACCAAACTAACAAAATGTGAGTGAAGTCGGCGCGTGAGCGCCTCCGCCTTTTTATAAATGCAGCGGATGGCCGTTTCGCGCGTTAAACAAAAATCAACCGTATCGCCGTACCCATACTGGCGCGGCGAGATTTGGAAGTTTTATTTCATCTATATCTTGTGTGTTTATAAACAGATTCCTATATTTTTTTTTTATAAAATAAATATTAAAGTGTACTTTTTGAATATGGGAGTTTGATAAAGATATATATATGTGCAATACAATATATTTATGTATTTAATACACTTTGAAGAAATGTCTAACGATTAAACACGTTATTGTGGCTAATTTATAAAAGATAGATATATACTATTGAGGACTTTTTTGTAGATCTTTTGAAGACCATCATCTTTGTAATACATACTTTTGGTGTATGATCAACGTATGCGAGGATAAGAGTTCGAAAGCGCATTTTCGTCCGACTTGCTTCAAATTTATCATCACTGCTCAGCTCCTATGTGTCTTAGCGTTATGTTATATAGCCTATAACCTGCCCAGGAGTGTGGACTACAATCGTACCAAGTTTGGTTAAAATCCCTTCAGTAGTTTTTGACCCATGCGTGCATATACAGACAGACAGACAGATAGACAGACAGACAAAAAATTTACTGATTGCATTTTTGTCATCAGTATCGATCACCATTCATCCTCCAATATTAATTTTGAATATATATTCAATGTACGGAATTGACCTCTCTACAGTTTTATTATAAGTATAGATAGATAAATCTATATTTTTACGCGAGCGAAGCCGCGAGCAAAAGTCTATACTAATATTATAAAGCTGAAGAGTTTGTTTGTTTGTTTGAACGCGCTAATCTCAGGAACTATTGGTTCGATTTGAAAAATTCTTTTACTTTTGGATAGCCTATTTATCGAGGAAGGCTATAGGCTATAGGGCGCGCAGTAACGATAAACGCGGGTGAAACTGCGGGAACATCTCACTGGACCCATAAACATCGTGCTCGTGAACATTATATAGAACACTCACAATTCCTCACGATGTTTTTTTTTAACCGTTAAAGCGAGCGATAAAATTTATTCTATTCTACTACATATACACAACACCATCTAGCCCAGACTAAGCAGAGCCTGTACTATGGGTACTAGACAATGGATAAACATACATAATTTTTTTTTTCTTTTTTATGTGAATACATACATATTATACATAGAAACACCCAGACCAAAACAAACATCCATGTTCATGCACACAAATGTTTGACTTGTGCGGGAATTGAACCCGCGACCTCAGGCGTGGGAGTCGGTTACACTAACCACTACGCCATCGAGGCTTAACTATTTAATACGCACATAACTTCAACTGCTAAAGCGTTTCAACTGCTATTTTTACGTCTCAACAATAGATTGTTCCATTGTCCTACCGAATACCTACATTGCTTGGCACGTTACGTAGGTACTGCTTCTGGGCATTTTAAAATAATAGTTTAATAATACTTACATTGTTTTAAGGGTAAGAAATAGTGTGATAAGAGAGAGATGCGGCATGAAAGTGGATATAGTTACAAGAATAGAAAAGGGTATGTTAAACTGGTTTGGACATGTAGAAAGAATGGACGAGGAAAGACTGACTAAGAAAGTGTATAAGGCTAATGTGTTTGGAACAGTCGCAAGAGGAAAACCTAGGCGAACGTTTCTCGATCAGATCGGAGGCGTTCTGGACAAAGGCCAGGTTAAGAGCTCCTTGAACCGACGGGCGTGTATGAGGAATGTGATGAAAGTGAATGAAGCCAGAGAAGTGTGTCAGGATCGTAGCAAATGGAAATCCGTAGTCTGCCTACCCCTCTGGTAAACAGGCGTGAATCTATGTATGTATGTATGTTTTAAGGGGCCTGGTAATCTGTGTGACAGGGTTTCCTAGTGCAGATACCAGTCTCCCTCAAGGGTCTTTTGTTTTTTATTTAAGTACTAGCTGTTCCGCGCAATTTCGTCTGCTTTATATTAATTTTTCTTGATATCGCAACATTTTTCATTGCTGCTCCTCTCCTATTGGTCGTATCGTGATGTTATATAGCTTATAGCCTTCGTCGATAAATGGGCTATCCAACACTAAAATAATTTTTCAAATCAAACCTGTAGTTTCTGAGATTAGCGCGATCAAACAAACAAACAAACTCTTCAGCTTTATAATATTAGTATAGATTTTAATTATAGTTTTAAGTTACCTTTGTGGAAGAGAAAATAAATCATTATTATTATTATATTATAGTTAAATCGTAATAATAAAAGTTGCTTCACATTTTATTGTCCCTCATAATAATTACAGCACAGACGAACCTTTTGTTTACCAAAACGCACAGACGCGTCGGCGAGCACTAGAATAAGTTTTGGGACTCAAATGTGCGTCAGTGGCATTTAAACAAATTCCTTTAGGACTTGCTTATCTGTTTGAGGCACTCAGGAAAGTCAATTCCTAAGTGGCTTCGGGCGATAACCGTCGGCAGTGAACGCGGAATTATTAAATTTTAGAGTCGAGAGACTCGATGGCGTAGTGGTTAGTGTAACCGACTGCCACGCGTGAGGTCGCGGGTTCGTTTCCCGCACAAGTCAAACATTTGTGTGCATGAACATGTATGTTTGTCTTGGTCTGGGTGTTTCTATTATATGTACGTATTTACAAAAAAAATATTATATATGTATGTTTATCCATTATCTAGTACCCATAGTACAAGCTCTGCGTAGTTTGGGCTAGATGGTGTTGTGAGTATGTGATTTAATATTATATAATTATTTGTAAATATGGTTACCTATACCTTATTTATATGTAATAGAGAAAAAAAGAAAACAAAGTAGCAAGCTTAGGAATTTTGGTCGAATTTTGACCACTAGGCGACCGCTAGGCAACCACTAGGCGACTACTAGTTATTATTATACCACCATGCCACCCATGCAGACGATAGTGACGTGCTTCAAATTGTCTCGTTTAGTTTTCACGTACACGCCACTATTTTATCGTTAAATACTTATGTTATGACTCATTCACACAACACAAACCTCAACACACCTCTTAGCATTTTTGTTTCTTCCTTAAACTCAAGTGGGGATTCTTTTTCAGGTACAAGAATCCGACGCTGAGAGCGACTGTGAAGACATAACTAACACGACGCCGAACTCGAACTGTGTTATCGCTATAAGTAAAAGCACTCAATTAAATCCAAATGTTAAGCCATTTATTCCAAATGGAGCTTCGTCTAGTCAAAGCTCTAGTGATATAAGTGAAACTACGTCACCCAAGGATAACAAGACAGAGGATAAAACTGAAGATAAAGGTAAGAAAAGTATATCATGTGAAGTCATAAGTAAGGACTTAGATAAGTGTGAGGATTTAGCGACGACATTGAAGAAAAATATTAGTGATGCGTCGAAAGCTGATTCATTTGAGAGAAAGAAACAAAACAACGTGGCTATTGCCTCGTTACTGAGACTCTACGCGACCAACAACAATAACAAGTCAACAAAAACACTTAACGACACAGAACCTGTGAAATTGGTTACTCCAGACTTTTACGACCATAAAAGGAGTCCAACCAAAGAGTTAGAAGTTGTGTGTCCGAAGTCGACGTCAACGACCCCAGTACCCAAAAGTAATCTCTCAAGCAATCTCTCTCTATCAAGTAACGAGGCTAAGTCAGAACCGATGCTGCGTACAAGATGCAAAGCAGCCAGCCCTGTGAAACCAAAACTAGACCCAGCAGTAAAACAATCTATCGAGAAAGTAAACCAATGGATGGGAGAGCCTGTTCAAAAGAAAAAGCCAGTGGTTTTCTTAGAACCCATTACCTTTAAGAAGAAAGAGCCTACTACATCCAATACTACATCCAAGTTACCGTCGTTAAGCGACACTGAACAGACTCAAGTAAAAAAGCCAAGTCAGCCGACCCAGTATCGGCCTTCGAGCTACGCTGCAGACCTTGGCAGGGAGTATATGGAACGTAGCAAAACAAAAGAATCTAAAAAAGTAAACCCGTGGGATGATCTTTACGTGATTTTGAAAGAAAAAGAAACGTCAATGAAAAAGAAATTAGCGCAGGCTAATGACACCCGCGATTTAGAGGCGCCTTAAAGTTAGACTAAAGATATTATGGGATAGGTAAAATTACTACCATGAAGTGGATTCTGTAACTTAAAAGACGTTATTTGTGCCCTGTTATAAGCATGGTTACAATATGGTAATAATAGACGGCGCCGGCCATAATTTATCTTTATGCCTTACGCTGGCAAACATAAAAAACTTTGAAATTAAACTACTATATACGGATTTTATGGCGTTGTTTATTTGACACTTTATTACAAACTTGAGATCCAGTAATTCAAATAGTCAAATCCAAGAAGAAGCAAACCACAGCTAGACTTCATGATACTTTGAGCTCATTCTGCGTAAATAGAAACACGCATGATTAAATTATGTTGGGGTACTTTGAAATAACTACACTAGAACATTGAGACAACTACCATCATAGTCTCCCCGTGACCATGGCTGCTGAAAAGCAACCGAAACGTCGCGCGTCGGGGAAATTGTATAATAAATATAAATAGTATAATAGTATAGTAATACTATAAATAGTTTTAATAGTTTCAATAATATTATTAGCTTAAAAATTAGTAAAAGTAATAGTAATAGCAGTGTAACAGTTTCTAAATTTTGTAATAAAGTGTCAAATAAACAACGCGATAAAATCCGTATACAGTAGTTTAATTTCAAAGAAGACAATATTATAATATCAAAAACTTTATTTTCTCGCTTGGCAATGGATAATGAGGCTGACGTAACACACTTAAAATTCACTTACACTAATAGTTTTCTATAAGTGGATTGTTTGTTTTTGCTACAAGGTTAGGTCACATGCCAAAAATACTTTTAAACAAACAAAATATATATTAAAAATTTTATAATTATCGTTCTTAAGCAGAAAGGAGACTGTCCATATTCGGCTTGTACGTGGACAATCGTTTTATATACAAAGTAAAATATTAAAAGTTTTGTTTGAATATATAATAAATATTGGTTAGCATCCAGTAGTATGAAATTGACCAATTTTATTTATATATTATATCAAAATAATACACACAGCCTGGAAGCAATAAGGCAGTATTACTGCAACTGCATAGACGGCCGAAGGACTCTTGGTTGCTGTGCTCACATAATGTCTGTAATATGGTACCTAAGCTGGGCAAGATATGAAAATGTCACTCCACCAGCCCAGTTTTTGGAAAATAATTTAATAACTTATGAAGGTGATGTAAATAAATATTTATTTTAAACAATGTGTTTTATATTATTATTTAACGAACTTGATACTAAACTTCAAAGAATAATGTTTTCTACTTAGTTTAGGCTACTCAAAATTAATATTGTTATTACAATATAAAATTGTTCACGCCCAGGCCAGGGTCCCATACAAGGTGGTCGGTCTCCTTTAATATGGTGCTTTCTAATTCAGTTTCATGGTAGTACTTTTTCCTAATTATAGTTGTATGGAAAGCTAAAAGACCAATGATATTTATAGATTTTATAAATATAGTGCAATTTTAATGCTAATAACTATGTATTTTTTAAAACGACATGAATTATTTAATAATTATAATACATTAGGGTTTTTGATTACCGGTAGAATGGGGTGACTTTGATCAATCAAAAGGTAGAATCGGGATTAAAAATATAAATTTTCTTAAAATTGCGAGCGAAAAAATATACCGAAATATGTAAATATCGGGTTTGTATGTACTGTCGATTTTTTTAATAAAATTATTTATTTTTTGATTACTTTTCGAGAAAAATTATAAAATGTCAGTGATAAACTTTATACCAAAGTTTGATACCAACTTTTTTATTACGGCGATCGAAAGGAACAAAAATTACACAAAACTAGTACTTACATATTTTATGTATTTTTTCGTAAATCGCCACGGTTCCATCTGTCGCAGGCAATTTGTATGATTACGCGTTTTACAAACGACATTGTCCGTTTAAAAACGCTCGTTGATTGTTATAGTAGGGTGACCGTCGACGGAGCCCCACTTCGCGGGGCTTCTATTTTTGGGTGGGTTTAAGAAGGAACCTAACATAACCTAACCCTTTCGAGATGGGATGCAGTGATTTGAAGCGTATAGGTGCTCGTTATGCTGTTGAATTGTCTATCAAATGTTGTGGCATATTACAAAGTGACAAGGCAATTTATATCTTGCCTTTGGAATATTTTAAAACGGCGAGCGTTTTTAAACGGACGACGCCGTTTGTAAAACGCGGAATCATACAAATTGCCTGCGATACATCCACAACGATTGAACACGCAATGACAATGATATATTGTACAATGTTGCCATCCGTAAAGGAAAGACTGAAAGGTTTAAGTTTAACCTTTTGACCGCCACAGCATAAAAGTAGCGTCGTGCCCCCTACGCCAGGCGGTGATTAATTTAGTTTTAAATAATAGGTTAAAGGAACACAACAAACATATTTTTTTATGTTTATTTTGAACTGTAAAATAGTCGTATTTTCGACGTGCCATGCCGTCGGGGGCGTCGTGAGCATGGTTTAATTTGACGTGAATGGACGTCCGTGGCGGTCAAAAGGTTAAAACTAAAGCGAAGTTTTTATCAAAGTCACCCCGCGATTCAAAGTTCTACGGTATTAATTACAACGTCGGTAGCCCAATGGGTAAGGATTTGCGATTGCAATTGTGGGTTTGATTAGATGACCCCATTGCGCTACCGATATGTACCCATTTCTAATAAGCATATTGCTTAGCAGAAAGGATAAACAAGGATTCTAGTAATTGGCAACCCAAATTGCAATGTTTTATACAAATGAAGAAAAGCATATCACTATTGTGTTAATAGCTATTATTATGCGAAATAACATTGATACCTTGGTCACGGTAATAATATCTATACAGTATTCTATCTTCATACAAACGGTCGGAACTAGAGTCACCTACGCGCCTCGGCGTTAGTATGCGCTTGATTCGCAACCAGTCGCGAATGCTCTGCAGTGACGAACGGACGGTGTGATTAAACAATCACACCGTCCGTTCGTCACTTCACATTCACAAATCGCTCGCTTACTGCAAAACTGCAGTAAGCGTGCGATTTGTGAATATTTTATTGAAATAACTAAAAGTACTTAGGTACATAATAATTATGTCAAAGGGCAATTATAGAATATGTTGTGCTGGTCATGGTTGCTGGAATTCTTCAATAACGCACCCAGACATATCATTTTTAAATTACCTAGAGACTCTGAAATATTTTTGATTAAACTTTTTATCCGAATGTGGATTTTTATACTATTAAATTTAACAATAAAGCTTTTCGTACGTCTCGGTCGAGGCGCAAATATTTTTCAGTCTGAAATTTATAAGGATGTTTTTTATTAAATCTACAAATCAAAAAACACAACATACTTTTATTGAACACTTCCTATTTCATTTACTACGAATTTCATTTTTTATAATATAATATAAGTAATATTTACGATCACTAAACTATAAAAGAAACTCAAGTAGGTAGATAAAATTAAAATACTGTAGGCGGGAGCTCTAACATGTGTCTACGAACCGCGCTGTTGTAGTTAATTATTTCAAGGACAGGGCCGAGTTACAATACTGTATAGATATTATTACCGTGCCTTGGTACAACGTGCTTGCACTCTGGGATTCAAACAGTGCACCGAGTGGATAACGTTTTATGTTACCACATAAAAAACATGTTGTATCTATTTATAATGTGCCATAGATAGTACAACAATAAACAAACGAGCAGTATTACCACATTTATAAGCAACGGTGCACCTGTCGCAGTAGATGTGTGACTTGTGGAACTAGAAAGTTCTGGAAGTTATAAGAATACTATTTATAAGAGAAGTTATAATAATAATAGTATTAAAATATCGACGTAGGTAACTTATATTTGTGGTAAGCAACAATAGCTCAGTGGGGAGGCCAACAGACTGCAATGCAGAGGGTCTCGGGTTCGAACCCACGTGCCGCATCTCTGACTTTTCGAAATTATGTGCGTATTGATTGACAATTATCGCCTGCTCCGTGCCTCGGAAAACACGTTGAGCCGTCGGTCCCGGCTGCCATGAACATCTATGACAGTCGTTTTTGGGAGAGTGTCGACACAAAAGATCCCACTAGGTCGAAGTGTCGCCGGTCTGCACTGACTGGCCCCCACATAAGATAAGATAAGATATATTTGTGGTTCTACTGAATGTTAATACTCTGATATTGACAAAATATGAAATGATCATTGTTTACATAGGTTATTTGATTATATAGTTATTTGATTGTTATACTTATTTTGGCGGACGATGGTTTAATAAACTACTATTTGACATTATGAATTGATCATCACAATCCCTTTGATTGTATGGATGTGCCCCATGGTTTAAGTGGTCACCCCGGTTGGAACGGCACTTATGTCCAAAGAGATGCTCGTGTGCACTCCGAGTGCTCTTAGTGCCCGTAAATATGTGAGTACAAGGATTTTAAAGAGTACAACTAATATCCATCTTCTACGAAAGTTACGCCTTCCACATAAGATGGACAATCAAGGATAATTTAAATGATAAAATGTCACGGGACCAGTTGTTGGACCTATTAGGTACTACTGGCTTATAAGATTTACAATGATTAACAAGTAACTCAATTTAATAACGTAAAGATAAATTATGTTATTATTTTGCGTTGTTTGATTTTTTATTTTTCATTTCGTTTCTGTTTGCTTAATTATAGTAATTATTAAAAAATAATTGGTGCAGTCTCTGGGGACTGCCGATAGAAGTGGAAACTTTAATCCTTGATAATAAACACTTCTTTATAAACCAAAAATAATTTAAAAATGGAAAGCTTTCGGTGACGATGTTGCGAGTTCCATGATTTTTGTTCACCCAAGAAGTGTTCAACGCGCCTAAAGACGTTTTCTCTTCAAAATTGTTTTGTGTAATTGTTAGTTTGTCATGTTAACAAGTACACAAAGTGTAAGTGTGTTTATGAACTTTGTACTGAAAACTAAGTTTCAGGAACTATATTATGTTTTATCTATATTTCTAATCTTGAAATCTGTTGGTTTCTGTGCTGTACCAACATTCCAGATTATGGTATAATGATTATAATACTTGATATGATTATTAAAGTGTAATAATTGGACGTACCTTCTGAAAAACATTCCAATCCATAAAGTTAACATATTGAGATAATCGTGATTGAAGTTCAATCCCGTATTGCTTCTTCATACATGTGGTATGTCACTACTAAGTCATGATTTCATATTTAGAGTGATAGTAGAGCTACCAAATTTTTCCAGCTAGTAAATAGTAACCCCGTGACTAATTTCCTAATAATAACTCGATTTTGACCCGAGTGTGGGTTGGAACGTTTTTCAGAAAGTACGTCCAATTGTAAGTTTCATTGTAAAAGGAGTGGTGAGTTCCTTACTAGAACTCTCTCTCCTATTTTGAAGTTACATTTACAAGTACCATTTTAAATGAATGTTGTTAATGTAACGTCTTTATTTTATGTTACTTTGTGACCATTCAAAAACAGTATTCATTTAGAATACTGTTTTTGAATGGCGTCACACATGGGTGCTGTATCGCGATTAAGCCGTATCTACATGTAGCTGCATTTTTTTGTTATGCTATATATATTTTATTTTTCATATACATTTTTAATAGTTAGGTTTATAGTTAATAATATATTATATTGTTACTAGATGTTTCCGCGGTTTCACCCGCGTTTATCGTTATTGCGCCGCCCCCGTGGGTCGTAGCGTGATATTATATAGCCTATAGCCTTCCTCGATAAATAGGCTGTCCAACATTAAAATAATTTTTCAGATCGAACCAGTAGTTCCTGAGATTAGCGCGTTCAAACAAACAAACTCTTCAGCTTTATAATATTCGTATAGATGAATAGTTGAATGACAAGCCAAAATAATGCCTTGGAAGTTGTAACAGAACAGTATTAAAGTTGCAGTCTTAATTTAGAACCTTGTATTAATCAGAATGTGAAACGTGTAACAAAAAAGTGTCGTCATGCCGAAGGTTCATAATGTATTTCTGAAAATAAGGTGAGGGTCTTTATAAGTACTGTTACGTGCTGGGTTCGGATAAGAATGTAAACAATATTACCGACGAAAACACGTTTTATTCTAGCACACAGTTAAATTTAAAACACAACAAACACTATACTATACTTTTCCACTGTAACTGGTTTAAACTCCGTAGTATTTTCGCTTCCGTTCGCTTCGATGAATACTTGCCCGCTTACGATTGTAAACTGAATCGGCGAGCGCTAGCCTTGCCCTTTTATATGCGGTTAAAGCGTTTCTGGAGTTTTCTAAAAACGCCATACCCCTTATGAAAACAGT
Source organism: Catocala sponsa (assembly GCA_963564715.1). Taxonomy (NCBI): domain Eukaryota; kingdom Metazoa; phylum Arthropoda; class Insecta; order Lepidoptera; family Erebidae; genus Catocala; species Catocala sponsa. The sequence goes on along the minus strand of OY751333.1, from coordinate 27,185,140 downwards.
ACGAAGATTCGAGAATGTTCCAGTGTTATCTCAACTATTAGCATACCTATTACGTAGTTCCATAAGACGCCAATAGATGGCGCTGTAATAAATTATTAGACTGAACTGCCGAGTCTTCCCCACAATGCCGAGAGATGGCACTGGGTGTAACAGTACTATAGAAGACAAACCAATTACTTTAAGATTTTGTTTGTCTGTGTTGTACGGGCATGACGCAATATCTCCTGCACGAACTTAAATGCAATTTCACTGTTGTATTATGGCAGATACTTAGGTACTTAAAATGTAGTGCATACAATGACGTGTCATCTTGATAGGCCACCTAGAATTAGAATATTAATATTTATAATTTTGCGACGAAGTCGGGCTAATAAGAAATAGTTGGTCGGAAAAATATAGGTAATGTATTTTTACCTTATTCCTAATTCCACGCGTACTAAGTCGGGGGCAAAAGGTAGTAGTAGGTAAAAACATAGACATTCTTGAATGTGTATGGTTTAAATCGAAGGTTGTCAATTTGTGTAGATTTTGAAAATTAATGTTGTGGGATATATGTATGTATATATTATGTGGCCTACTATGTAAATCCGATCGTATTTCTACATAGGTATATCACGGTATTAACAAAGAACTGGATAATTATAATACATAGTATTTCAAATAAATTCGAAATAGTGGTTTAAAGCGGATTATATAAATGATTGGAATATCTATATATTAATACGTGAAGCAAAAACTTTGTACCCCTTTTTACGAAAATTGTGCGGACGGAGGAGTATGAAATTTGGCATAGTTAAAGTTTATATGGAAAAGGAGGGGCGAATGCTCATATATAAAATATGCATTAGAAATACATTAAATTAATGAAAAAACACTACACACACAACCATGCATTTGACACACGCAGTCGAAGCGCGTAACTATGGTTACATATGTCAATCTATAATGAGTAATGACATATATCAGCAATATCTTACAAGAAAACTTTGGTCGAATTTCGAGCACTAGGCGACCGCTAGTTTTTATAAATTGACCAAATTGTGAGTTCACAATGTGGTCAATTTACAAAAATAGCCATATTTTTTGAGACTTTTTGGACATAACCTTACTGTTATGTCCAAATAATCAACAAAACTATTTGCACCAAAAAAAATCATAATCTTAACACAGGGGAAAGTATGTTATATTGTACCACATAACTTCTATCCAATTTTGCGAGAAAACTATTAAGGTTATCCTTATGTTTATTTGTTTGATGTTTACTTCAGTTAATTGAATCTACTATTCTGCAATAGTTATTTATAATAAGCGAGTAATTTCTTTAAAATAGTTTTTTTTTAAGTAGCTTTCGATACGATTTAGGAACCGGTACGTTTAATCGTACCACAAGGTCTCTAAATCGTACTTTGAGGTTTCCCATACAAATAGTGCAAAAAAAAACAAAATTTCTTTTTCTACATATTTATTTAGTTAGACATCAACAAAAAGATACAGAGTCCTTATATCTATCTCCTCTTTCTTATCAATTAATCACAGCCCTCTGATTAGAGATTAATGAAGTTTAAACTTCGAATAAAGTTTCTTAAATATAAGCTCTTGGTACGATTTAAAAACTGGTTCATATAATTTGTACCATATGGTTTCTTAATGTATTTTAGAACTCTCCTAGATAAAATAACAAAATATAAACTTATACAACAGTATTTAAACGTACCTACTTGTGTTATAATAATTTTAATAGCGAACAGTTTAACCAAAATATTCCTTTTCTTACCTAGTAAATCAGTCCTCTGATTTGAGATCACATGAGAGATAAAATTTGCACTTAACTTATTTAAGGCATCTAGGACAAATATCAGGGATTTCGCTGCAAGTGATATGGAGCCACTTGTAACATCTTACACATTCAAACCACTCTACTTTAGGTGCATTATTATCAAAGTAATACCCATTGCATATTGAGCAATAATTTTCATTGTATTTTTCCTCAATTTCCACATCAGTATCGTCGTCTAAAATTATTGCCTCTTCAGTTTCAGACGATTCAGTCTTAGATTTTTTAGCTAAGTTCTTTTCTTTTTATTTTGAATTGATGATTTTTTCTTTAGGTTTTTCTTAGATTCATATTTCTTAAGTTTTTTGGCTTTCCTTTTATTTTTATTTGTATCAGTTTTCTTATCTTCGCGTTTTATTTTCTTCTTAACAGGATCTTCTTCAAATGTTATCTTCGGCTTTCTTGTTTCTCGTTTCTTTATGGATTCTTCTAGATCATTCTTGTATGGACTCGCTGTTAATTCAACTGTTTTCTGGATCCCTCGTTTTCTCGTATTTATTTGTTTATTCTTTGGCAATGGTAAAATGCCTTTAATCGGAACTTTTAATATTGGGCTTAATGTGTTTGTTTTTGTTGACGTAGATGCACCAAGGGTAACAATATCAATGGAACTTCTTGAATTTAATTGAGCTATCAATGCGTCGTTTCGTTCATGTTCAATCCTGTTTTCTGGTACATGTACTTTGTTACATTGAGCATCAGCTAAAACGTTGTCATTACGATGATTTAAAGCTGTAGTTACCAAGCTATCAGGTTGTTTGTATTTTGGACTTTGAACAGCACTTGTGATATGCCAAATGTGAGGGCTGTCTTCAAGGAGGGACGGTGATTCGCATTCGGTTACATCAGACGTGTCAGATTTGGTTTCTTCCACAATGTTCATGTTCTGTGTCTGATTGAGATTTGGAGTGTCTTTATTGGCTGGAGCTGGAGAACTCGGGTCTTCTATGTCATTCCGTTGAAAAGTCTCTGCCGCAAGAAAATGATGATCTTGAAAGATATGGTGATTAACAGGCCAAATACCAGTAGCTTTGAAGCCACTGATAGCATTACCCACTGTTGCTGCTCTTTGATAGGCCCGGTTGAAAAGCTGTGTAACCTCATATTGTGTCACAGGCTTCCCAGAATTTGACCGCATCCATGTTTCCACTTCTCGAATGTAATATATTCCTAAAGGTCCAAATATAGCGACGTCTAGCGGCAGCAGCCTGTTTGTAGTGTGGCCTGG